>JAPKLW010000509.1:0-10686 GCA_026898455.1 Plectranthus barbatus
TATTACATTATCCATGTCTATTTCTCTGTGGTTGCATGATAAAAAAACATAACATAATGCATTATAAAGATATAACATTATCGGAGTGGTACATTATTTGTCGCATGTACGGTACATTATTTGATGCATGTGTATTACATTATCCATATCTGTAAAAATAATGCAAAAATGGACAATAAAAATAGATCGCAACAAAAATATGATGCAGTGCATTATATAGATAAAACGGGGCTTGAGTGGCACATTATGTGATGCATGTGTATTACATTATATATGTTTGTAACAACGGTGTAAAAATGAGCAACAAAAATTGATTGCAACTAAAACGCAATGCATTATATAGATAAAACATGGTCTGAGTGGTACATTATGTGTCGCTTGAGTAGTACATTATTTGTCGCCTGTGTATTACATTATCCATGTCTGTAACAATTGTAAAGATAAAAAAACTGCTCAAAAAATTTAAAAAACTGCACACCACTTACTGCTGCTACTATCGCCCCTGTCATTGGCTATCATATGTTCTCCTGATGAATGTGACACACGCGAACCACGTGGGTAATAACCAATACACACGACGCAATCGAACCACCGCGGGCGAATGAAAAAGTATAGAACTGTGAATAGTAACCAATGAATACGACGCCGACGAACTACCATGGATAAAGTGCGATGAATGCAAGATTTTAGTTTTTCCCATACTGTCCAAACTCCCAACGACGTGCACGCCACCCTTCCTTCCAACTGTGGGCGGCTGCGCTGCACCTTACCATCACAATAAATATGCTGCATTATTTGTTTACAATTTTAATATTATACCAAAATATAGAATCATATTTGAAAAATTAAATAAACACACGCTATAAAAGATAATGTAGTAGATAAAGAATAAATAATGTATCAACTTCCATATAAATAATGTAACATCTACATGGTTAAAACCTGCAACTCAAAAAATGAAGGATGTGGCGTCAAACTTCCATGGATACTTCTCTTGCAATTGTTATATATCGTCTCTGTCTCCAACCTCCGCGAATTGCACGTCTCTATTCCTCCCAAGTATCGGTGACCGAGCTGCACCTTGCCACCACAACCACCATCGATGCTGGAAATACAACTCTATATAATATCCACAATTCATGGAAGATGGCCAACTTCTTCAAGTTTTTAACAAGCGTATGTAAATGCACAGCTCATGGAGAAAACTTCTATCAAGATCTACAGCTAATGATCAATGCGATGGATCTAATTAAGGAAACATTCACATTGATGAAGGTGAATACAGAGAAAAGTGATGTTGAATCCCAGGCGCAAAGAAAGGTTTGGAATGGGTCTGCTTCCATAAAAAATGAATGACAAAAATAAAGGGTTACAATTACATGATTAACCTTAACAAATATTTTAATAATTAAAAGGAATTTCAAGTCATCATCTTAATACCAAATCTGGGCCGCACAATTATAAAAATTAAAGGTTAAGATTTGGTCTCATATAACATATGAGAGGTGGGTAACATATGATCACATATCTATATATATATATATATATATATATAGAGAGAGAGAGAGAGAGAGAGAGAGTTGTGTTCAAATTCGACTAAATGTCCTGAATGAACTATGAACTTTTCATTGTTGTGTGTATAATTGATCATTGTAGTTTATATGATAGTTCATTATAGTACTTAATTATGATACTTCATTGTTGTGTGTGTAATTGATCATTGTAATGTATATGGTACTGTAATGAGATATCATATATACAATAATGATCAATTACACACACAACAATGAAAGTTCATAGTTCATTCAGGAAAATCAGTTCAGCCCTGAATGCACCCCGATATATATATATATATATATATATATATAGAGAGAGAGAGAGAGAGAGAGGGATCAAGTAAAAAAATGCTCCAAACAATGAATCATGTCCATCAAATCTAAAAAAATAAGTGGTTGATATTTAATCAAGCAACAATTAAAACATAATTAAGAAACAAAATAATCAAGCAACAACTAAAGCACAATCAAGCAACATTGCAATCAAGCAATGATCTGAATGCAATCAAGCAATGTTGTGAATGCAATCAAACATCTTTCTCATTTTCTCACGTTAAGGTTTTTCTCACTGGATAAAATGAGATGAGAATAAATCTGATGCGTTCATTTTCAAAATCAAGGATCTGATATGTGTGTAAAATGACCTATTATTCGATGTGTGTGCATGATTGTTTGTGTTCAGTTCACACCCATATCATATTTTTTTGTGTGTTTTTGTCTTGTTTTCGTATTTTGTTGTGTATTCGTTGTGTAGGGGAAGAATAGAGCATATTTCATCAAGTTTGTCCAATTTTCGGTGAAATATCTACCCAGATGAGGTTCTTGTGCTGGAAAAATTGACCCGGATGATCAGAGAAGCAGTAGGGTGAAAACAGAGCCAAATCCCGGTCCGAACAGTTTTGGGTTTGGTCGAGATTTGCCTCTCTCCGGCAGATATTGACCGAACCCCTGCTCAGCTTGGCCTGTATCTGCTCTACAAAGCCAAATATCGGTCGATCCAAATCAATCCCGGGCGATCCCATTCGTGTTGTTTTGGTGGTTTTTCAGGTTTAACATATCCCGGTCGAGATGATTTCATCTGGGGCGATCTCTGAGTCTGATCACTTATTATAAAAGTTGGAGAAACGCATTGCAAAAGAACTTTTGGCGAAATTAGATTGGTTACTCAAACAATTCTCACTTCCCACTAATCCAAAACCTCAATCAAGGTGGATCTCATGCCAATCCAATGAAATTGGAAGAGAAATGAAGACCACGACATAGATCAAGTCCAAATCCACTCAATTGGGGAAATTTTCTACCTAGCTTTTCTATTGTAATGGATTTGTACTCATTTTGTATTCAATTGAACTTGATCAAAGGTATGTGTAGCTAAATCCTTGGGGATATTGGTATATTGAAGCATTGAATAGTGTGATTGAGTTTGAATTGTTGTTTACCTTCATTCATTTGATTGCACTCACTTCAGCCTTTTCTTAAATCACATAGTGTAGGCCTTAACCAACTATGTATGTGATAGACATCGAGATTGCAGCCAATACGCAGATTGAGGTGTTGTGAAAAGTGTAGATTCATATAGGTTTTGATCCAATCCCTGTGCGGAGATTGCCTATAGGTCGATAACTTACGATATATTTGGAGTGGAATTAGGTGCTATAGCGTAACTTTTTTTGTATCAAATTTTCATCTACTCTTATCTTGTCGGTGCTAAGGGAGATAGGAAGCATAGTGTAGGTTGATCATCTTTGAATGGATTAAATGATTGTTTGCATCATTCAAATCAATCTCATGGATTCTATGTGGATTTCTTACCAATGTCCTTTGTTTCATTATTGTTGAAGTTGATACCTTGTGTTTGTGCTTTACATTGGCTATTGACTGTGGATGTGATCAATTGATTGTTGATGGACGTTATTTAAGATTCATGTTTGGTAATTTTTGCTTAGTACCTAGTTTGATTTCATTGCTTAGTTAGTAAGAATATTTAACGATTGTTTTACCTAGATATAAGAATTCACACGAATATCTAGTACTTTAGTGGGCGAACCGAGAAAGAACCAGAATGATACATTTATTCTTGTATTGCGCTAGGAATTTAATTATGTTTTTGGTGTGATCAAGTTTTGGCGCCGTTGCCGGGGACTTGATTGAGTAGGTTGCTAGATATTGGAGAAAATGTGCAGCTTGTAGTCTAGGTGTTTGCTATTTTTTTTTTTGTTTGATTGATTTCTTTTGTTGGTTAATTGGTAAGTTGTTGGTTTGTGATTGGAGCGTTTGGATCTTTGTAGGTGTTGTAAGATCATGAGGTCCAAAGCTCGGTTGTTCGAAGTGGAAGCTAAAATGGAGAATCGAGGAGGAGTGAATGTGGAGAGAATTGATAACTTACAAAGACAATTGGAGGAGATGAAAGCCAAAATGATGGAAAGACAAAGACTGCGGAGGCTTCTTCAAAACGTATTTGAGAAAATGTTTGAATGTCATTATCAATGGCCAGAAGAAGAATGAGATTACCATATGGTGAATGTTGTAAAAGAATCTAGTGAGAATGATTGGTGGGGATTCAATTAGATCTCCTGCAAGAACAACTTAACTTGATGAGAAGATCAAGTAGAGCGCATGAGATAATGCAAGAGACGAAGGTGAAGAAAAGTATGGATGAAGGAAAGGAAGAATATGAAATGGAGAAGGAAAGAGAAGTATTACTTCAAGAAGATGAGGTAAATGAAGACATCAAGGAGCCGATGCAAATCTTGGAATATAGAGAAGGATGAGAGTGCTAGCATTGTGATGAAACTTGAAGAAATTCGAGGTGAAGAGACAATGGGTGTTCAACAAGATGAGCTCACGAAGGAAGGCACCAAAGAAACGTTGAATTTCATTAAAGGTGCGAAGAGAGGTGAAATTTAGGTTCCTTCACCTAAGGAAATTCAAACAATGTCGGAATTGGTACAAATCATGGAAGAAGAAAAGCCGACAATTAACAAAGAGTACGAGGATAGGTTTTTACAGAGAGTTATAATTTGGGAAAAAGGCAAAGTTGAGAAGAGAGTGGTACATATGATGGATGAATGGATAGTTCAGTATCTTGTAGTGGGGATTCGTTTGGATGATGGCTCAAAGATCACTTCAAAGAAGGAGCCACTATTCTTGCAATTAGAGTTTGATAAGACGTTTAAACTTCCTTGAAAGGATGAGAGAGGTGCAAGGAAGATCTCCATGAACAAGTTACTTCTGAGTAAGTTCTGAACAAGAGAGAAAGGTATACTCAAAATCTATAAGATTTTTGACAATAGATGAACAAGGTATGAAAGTCAAGCTAACAATTTAAAACAAGCACTTTTTGGGAGGCAACACAACCATTTTTCTTTCTTTTGTTTATTTGCTTTTAGTTGTTTTGATTTTTGAATAAATGTTTAGTTTGTTTGGTTTTGTTTATTAAGGTAGATAAGGTGTTTCAAAGAGTGATGAATGATTTTGTGTGATGTTTTTTGCAGACATATTCTATTTGGGTGTTGAGAAATTTAAGTTTGGGGGATGCAGTTTTGCCTTATTGCTGAGAATGTGGTTGGAAAGAAGCAGGGGAGCTGGAAAACAGAGAAAATTTTTGCCCCGGACTGAAAAATCTAGCCCAAACTACAAATTATCGACCGAACCCAGCCTTGTTCTGCCCTGGGTTTGGTCGAGATTGACTGGGATTTCAAAATTGCTGGAGGACAGAGGAAAATATTGACCGAACCTGACTTTGTTCTGTCCTAGGTTTGGTCGAGATCGGTCAAAAATTCTCAAAAATATTGTGAACGATTGTCGGCTTATTCTTCTCCATATCCTATTCTATCTACATTGTTTTTTTTTTTTGCATGATTGATCTACTTTAGTTTTGATGATTTTCTCCCTTGATGGATTTGGATATTGATCTCATTTGATTCGATTTGGTTGTAGCATAATTGATATTCTATATAATTGGATGGATTTGAATGATTGATAAATGGCATGTGGAATGTTTGGTTGTGCTAGTGGAATATTGTTTGATTTGTTTAGAAGATGGTTTGTGGAATGTTTGTTGGAAAGATGTTTGGATGAGATAATTGTTTGGTTTGAATGTTATATTTTTGTTGAGGATACATTGTGGAAGTGTTTTCTAGTGAGACTTTATTTAGGTGGACATGAGCTTTTGTTGCAATGAAGTATGCTCAAACGGTGGTGTTTGTGGTTGTGTTTAGTAGGTACCATAAGGCCAATTGAAAAGCAGTTTGATCATGGATGCCGATGGGTAACACATTCTATCATTTCTTTTGCTATTTAGGTTTTGGTTGTTTATTGCCTTGTAGTTGTTTTAGGTTGTTTGTGTGTGTTGTGTGATTGTGTGTGAGTTATAAACCCGAACTAGACTTGAGATCTACTCATGATGAACTAGTGAGGTTTGAAGTCTACTTGAACCTATGATAGAGCGGAATCATTGAAATCGAAGCTTGCTTAGGTTGAACTTTTGAATTGCCGAGCTTTGTGTGTGTTAATGCTTGAGACTTGACAAAATCTGTGAGAATTGAGCAATGATATTGTCATGTCTTTTCGATTGTGAGAGGCGAGATTGAGAGTGAGAAATCTAGAACTTGCATTCGTTTTCTATCTATTTAGCATGAGCTTTTGACTAGAAAATGATATTAGGCCATCAGTTCCTAGTCCTTCCTTGCACATTGGGGGTATAAGGTGTTATATTTGATCATTATTTGACTTTCATACCTTTGTTCCCCGTGATTGAGCTTTAATGGAGATATTTCTCTTGATTTGATTAGGAATAAGTTTGGGGGATGTGAGTATGAGGGTGAATACGGTGTTATGAGTTGGGTTGGGAATTATTTGGTATGATGGTTGAATTGAATCTCGTTTGATGAGGCAAAGAAAGAAAGAAAGTGGAAAGTTGAAAGAAAAAGGTGCAAGTCATGAAAATGAGCACAAACAAAAAAAATTGTGGTGAAAAAGAAAATAAAAGAGAAAAGTGAAGCATAAAAGAGCATGAGAAAAGAAAAGAAAAAAAAAAGAAAATTGATAATGAAAAGAAAAGAATGTGAAGTCGAATAAGCCTCGAGATTAGTGGTTTGGAGGAGAAAGTGTAGGGGGTTTTGGGAATTTGAGGAGTTTAGTCACTTTGGCCTAAAAACCACTTACCTTTTAGACAACCACGTTATAACCAAAGGAAAGACCTTCTTGATTCTAGAATATAGTTCATTGTAGTTGTTAGGAATATTGTTAGAAATATTAAAACCCCTTGACTGACAATGTATGTTTATTATGTTTTGGTACATCAAAGCTCAAGCCGATCTAGTTTTCTAGCAACATAGTATCGAGTCAAAATGTAAAATTCCTGTATAGGCCATATATACTCGATTTGTAGTAGAGCTAGAAAAAAAGAATCAAGAATGCTGAAAGAATCAATAGACTTGAAGGATTGCTGGAGTTTGCTGAAGAAGCTAGTGAAGGCAAGAAAACACGGAGGAACGCTGAATGAACTCAAGAGAATGCTGAAAGAATAACACAAGCTGTTGCGAGAACTTAGAAAGCCTGCTGAGATGACAACTGCATGCCAACCACCAGCAAACACTCAAGATCAATCAAGAGAGATACAAGTTGTAAATCAGAAGGATCCGAATCACAAGGAAACCTGACAAATCAGAGAAAAGAAAAATCAACAAACACAATGGAGGTTTCAAGTTCACACTAAAAGATCCGTTCTGACGAAGATAACTACAAATAGGAGCAACGCCAATCAAAGACGAAAGAGACTTGAAGAGTCTTTGTGCGTTGCAGAAAAAAGAAGAACGGAGACTAGCGAGCAATCCCTTTGAGTCTAACGGATAAGATTCAAACAGACGTTTAAATCTTCACCTATAAATAGGTGTCATCCAAAAGTGATTCAAAGGTTCACAAAATTCTAATCACAATGAAAACAAGAGAAGATCTAAAGACTCTCAACCTTACGCGAACTCATCCGAGCTAGTACTTGATTGAAGCTTTTTCACAAGCTTTCATACACGAAGCTCGAGACCTCTGTAGTATAACTTTTAAGGTTAATTTTGGGATTCTTTCTATTCGAGAAATAATCTAGCAGCCACCTTGGCGTGCAAACGTGATTATCACGGGGAATCACCAAACACAAGGATATGTTCTGGGAAGAACTATAAAACTCCCAACAGTCGACGTCCAAAGAGAAGGGAGGTTTGTCCTCACTCTAAGGAGCGACGAGGTAAAGATTGAATACCGAGGTGCTTGAAGGTGTGCGCTAACTAGACGGAGGAGCTGCTCAATGTTAGAGATCAAACATGACCTTGTAATCAATAGAATAGTGAATTTTTAGTCGGAGGACTGAAGAGTGGACGTAGAACATTTGGTTCGAACCACTATAAATCCTTGTGTCCTATACTACTTTATTTCGTTGTTGTATGTGTATAGATTTGAAACTCAACACATCAAGTGTTGCAATATAATTTGCAAGTACACTGACGAATATGAGATCTTAAACACATTTGATAAACACTTGTTAAGTCGATATCTTAGCAAGATAAGTGCAAGATAGTATTAATACTTCCGCTGCATATATAAACACTCTGATAGGGGACCAACAAGTGGTATCAGAGCGGTTTATCTTTACTGACTAGCTGCTTCTGAGTCGCTTAGGACCAGATCCACATTTTCCTTACATATTTGTGTGTTTTTGTGTTTAGCTCAGGTTAAAGGCAATGGCAAACAACACGAAGTTTGGAAAGTTTACACCAGAAACCTACTCCACCTGGAAGAAGAGGTCACTAATGATGCTGATGAATATTCATCCCATGATGAAGCAAGTGATCGAGAATGGACCAATCAAAATCCAAAAGGAAAAGACCAGGATTGGCAAAGGAGTAGCAGGACCAGACGTAATGGTGGACAAGCCATACGAAGAGTGGACTCAAGAAGATCGAATTCATGGCCATCCAGATTATGTAGCCATGGATTTAATCTTAAGTTCCTTTTCACCAAACCTAATAGCAGAAGCTTTGGAATACAAGAATGTCAAAGAAATGTGGGACTTCCTTGGTACTCTAAGCACAGAGATGGATCAAATGAAGAGAAACAAGCTACAACAATGGTAGACAGGTATGAATTGTTTCAGTTGATTTCAGGTAAAACCATTAAGGACATGGAGGCCAGATTCAACACCATTGTAGCTAAGTTAAAAAAGCTGGGAAGAACGTACGAGCTTCGTGAAGAGAGACAGACAGACGTGGAAAACCGAGAAGCCATTCCACTCCGATCGACCAACTCAATCCAGTCCAACAAAGGAGATACCAACTAACAGTGGATCTCAAGCAAAAGAAGCAGAATGCTCAGTCAGCGAGCTGGAAGAACAGATGAAGAGATTACGAAAGTTGTTGCTGAAAGCCAAAGAAAAGAAGGAAGAGTTCCAGCAAAGCCAACCAGCAGACAGCTGAATCACTAAAAAGACGCCGAGAACATGCTATGAATGCAATTCTCTAGATCATCTAAAATTCGAGTGTCCTCGAATAGATCCAGAGGAAAGGGAACGATTAAGGAAGTTGATTGAAATGCGTACATCAAAGCTGTTACTAAAGCTCTATTGACAAGGACATAATTAGGTGATAATCTCGTTTGATTGAGGCATGCTAAGATTGATTTGATGAGCTATGAGGTATTGCACTAGGTAGAAAGATTTCTTTGCTTTGTTTTGATTGCAGACAATCAAAGGTTCAAGTTTGGGAGATGTTGGGAAATCTGGCTGTTTTCCTTCCACAGGGGCGCACGAATTACAAGGCATTATTGCTAGAGCCTAAAGGGGGAAATTGTTAGATATTAGCCTTGGTGTTTTGGTGGATCAAATCCTAAGTCCAACCAGCGTCAGTTGTCTCTAGAATAGCTCTAGTCTCAAATGTAAAGTCCTGTATAGGTATTTTGAGTTGTAAGTCGCAGCTGATCAAAACTCATGCTGGCTACTGTTCACCAGCATGAGATGTGCTTACCAGTTGAGGGATGCCTCACCAGCAAGCGACTGACCAAGACTCATGCTGATACTGTTCATCAGCATAGAGTTGAGCTATCGACTGGCTACTGTTCACCAGTGGGAAGATTTCATCAGTAGGAGGCTGACAGATCTACCAGCAGAATATGTGTTCTGGTTGACACTATTCACCAGCGGTGAAGCCACCAGTCACGGGAGAATTCAAGAGATAACATCAGACGAATTGGTAGACCTTGATTGTGCTAAGGCAAGTCACCAGCAGAGACTGCCAGCACAAGATCACCAGCATGATCTGCCAGTCGAAGGTTATCATCAGAATTGAAGATTCGCTCTCCCGAAGACATAGAGACAAAGAGAAGATTCGTCTGAGGAATGTGCTGACAAAGAAGGACTTTAAGGACGGCTAACTTAAAGTCTAATCAGCTCAAGACTCCAGTTCTTGATTCCCTACTGACGAATAGTGCCGTTCTGACACAAAGAGATCTGTGTCAGATAAAGCGGTCGCAGGCATGGTTCTTTCCTGAAAATGCTACCTGCAGCCGTCTGAAGTACATCTGGAGTCAGAAGACCATTCCGGATGTATGCAACGGCTAGAATTTGAATCTGAATCTCACGTCTATAAATACGTGAGATCCAACAGCATTCAATACTCTTAACACTCTTGACCTACCGAAAGCTCAAACGCATTCATATCAGCGAATAAGCAAATCTTTCGAGGCCTTTCTTAAGGCTTTCCGTGTGTTGATTTATTCAAACACGAGACTTCAAGCTTCCAGCTTGTAAGTTACTGATCTCATTGGTGCTCTTTCTCTTCAGAGAAAGTTCACAGCAGCTCCTGTGCCAGCCAGCTCCAGAGTTATTACGGGCATTCTGCCGCAAAAGGATCTACGTTCTTGGGAGAACTAAAACACCCAGTCAGCTGTGGAGGTTGAAGTGACGTGCTCGCACTCCACCATCTGACGAGAGTTGAAGAGGAAACAGGACCGGGAGCGGTTGATCTAGTGAACTGGTGGACGGGGCATTCACCAGCTAGAGATAGATCGTAGGACACCTGTGACCGATTACTCTTTACGTTCTTGGGAGAACTCAACACCCAATCAGTCGGAGGAGGAGGTTGAA
>JAPKLW010000509.1:20562-31028 GCA_026898455.1 Plectranthus barbatus
AGGAGCATGCTAGGATTGTTCATATGCATAGCAATTTATTTTTGATATTCCAGTTAACGATCCTTGGCAAACGGACTTCGTGATTCAGTTCACGAATCCCTTCAATCACCACTTTCTCTCTCTATATATATATATATATGGATGCATTATATGGTTACCCATCTCCTCTATGTTATATAAGGCCAAAATCCAACCATCCAAAATAAAAACTAACAATTAGGATTGATTTTTAAATTTTAAAAAATTCGCTACATTAGGTAATGAAATTCGCTACATTTTTGGGTAAATTAGTCATTTTCCTCCCCCACAATCTGTAACTTGCTGGAATCAAGGAACACAATCGAATAAAAATATAGTTCCTAGAATAACTGCATTGACCTAGTTTACTCATCTCGTCTTTTTCATTGTTTACATCGATCTCTGCAAAACTTCACAAAACCTCTGCAACCGCGTTGATAAATCTTTCCGGCTACAATGCGATTACAACAAGAAAAAGGGAGAGAAGTTGTCAACACAACATTATTTGTATTCTAGATGTCAATTTCATCAAAAATTTTGCATTATTTGTCCTCTTTTTTGTGAGGATCCCATTTGTGCAATTCTACGATGGGAACTCACCGGAAAGAGAAGATGGTAATATATTAGATTTAATATATTATTTAATTATTAGATACATTAATTATTCAATTTTATGTCGACTGATTTCTTATTTATACACCGAATCAGGCTAAAAGGTTTCAGGTGAGGGATTGAATTGCGATGACAACAAAGTTAAGGTAATACAATGATATTAAGACATTATATTATTGATAATATTCTATTTTTTTTACAATTAATGTATGTCGTATGCAGTTGCTGCTAATTTTAAGTATGAAACAATGCATGTATTGAAAATGGTACATTATTTATAAAATGTATACTACATTATTTCTCGACTGTATTATCCATTATGTTTTTATAAAATGTATTGTATGCATTTGGTATATATCTTAATTTCTGGAGAAAGTGGCACATTATCTATCATATTTAGTGTGCATTATTTTGTTTAAATTCATGGGTTTGCAATATGTTTGATTATTGTCTGTAAGTGATCTCTAATTTAATTTATTTAGTCTTTTTATCAACATCAACCTAGGGTAGTTAATGTTGTTGATGAAGGGGA
The DNA here is from genome assembly GCA_026898455.1 of Plectranthus barbatus. Taxonomy (NCBI): domain Eukaryota; kingdom Viridiplantae; phylum Streptophyta; class Magnoliopsida; order Lamiales; family Lamiaceae; genus Plectranthus; species Plectranthus barbatus. The sequence continues at coordinate 21,725 of JAPKLW010000509.1, forward strand.
TAATGTATTAAATTTTGTGGTTTAATATGAATCAAAAATACATTATGATCCTCTAATTTGCTTAATATTGTGTGATGTTACGTTGTTTGTCATGTGATTTATTTTTTCTCATAAACATTAACTATTTTTTTCTCTATATTATTCTTATTGCAATTGACTGACTTTTATTAATTTCAGGTTCTCCCTAAGCATGTAATGAAATTGTTGCACGTGAAATATTGATGGGCTTTACTTGATTCAGAAAAAAATAATGAGAGTGGCAGTAATGTCGAGGCAACGAACAATCATTTCAAACAAAACATAAATTCTAAGGATTTTGATTTGGTTAAATTAATCAAAAATTTCAAGAACTGTTTAAGTTTGTTTAGAATAACTATGAATACACTTGTTTTGGAGTTTGTTTTTGTATATTATGATTTGAGTATTTTGGATTGTTGGACATGTAGTAGAAAGCTAAAATATGTTTATTTACTTTAATGCATGTTACTGTTATAGTTTATTAAAAACATGTCATACATCCAAATTACAAAGTAAATATTGCCAAAAAAAATTATAATGATATATTATCTACAATACAATACTACTTATGTACACTTCACAATGAGATATTTTAACATATTTAAAAGCATAACAAATCTAAAAAAATTCATTACAATTGGTAAGGGAAACAATAATGCACTATATAAATATCAAACAAAATGTAAATGATATTAACACTCATCTTAATGGTACATTATATATCGTAAAGACATTACATTAATTGTGAATGGTATGTTATATATCGGAAAGACATTATATTAACTGTGAATCGAATGGTACATTATCTATTGCTACATACTACATGCCTCCATGTATAAAGATCATAAACCTTCTTTGCACTAGATAATCTTGTATCAAATCAAATTATTGTGGAATATTATTTATAAAAATCAGCAGCTTCATCTAATATGATGATATATAGTTTGCCCAATATATGGTTTCAAAGGCACCTCACATACATGGACAAAAAAGAACAACAAAATACACCAATGGAAAAAATGTTATATGAGATAATGTAACAACAACATGACAAATAATGTATTCTCAAAATCACAAATAATGTAACAACATAATGCATTAGTAAACTACATGAGATAATGTAATAAGAAAATGATAAATAATGTATCGATACACGAAAAGTAATGTGCCATATACATGACAAAAAAATGGAACGACGCAAAGCATGCAACATGAAACTTCCATGATTAACTGCTGCAATAAAAAAGATTTTTGAAAAAATAAAATTCAAAATAAGAAACAGTGATATATGTACACGCAAATTAACAAAATTGAAAGGATTACAAAATCAACAATATGAAAACAAACAAAAGCAGCGTTCATAAAAATAATAAAATCTCGATCACTTGTGTTCATCATTATTCGAACTACCCATGGATAATAATCGATGAATGCGACGCCGGCGAAGGAGAAAAGATGAATGTGATGCCAACGAACTCTAAAAAATACGATTTATAAATAATGTAATACATAAATAATAAATAATGCACCAACTATGAGTAAATAATGTAACATCTGCATGGTTAAAAAATTGCGACGTGAAAACTCTATAGATACAACTGCATGCACATAAATTTGTTATTGACTCGATTCAATCAAATTTTCTATATCAAATGTCCATCTCCTTCCTCCATAGATCGCACCTCCCCAACAACCGCTCCCAAGGACCGTCATTCTCCAAGGTATGAATTATCACACACAATCAATTTTTCCGGTGAACGACAAAGCCCAACTGCTACGAACCGCACAACCACTGCCTCCAACCACCTCCCCCCCTACCATCGTGTGTTCGCTTGTATTAAAATCACGAAATCTCGGCACTGAGTGAGAGATTTTGGCGATGGCGGTGGAAGAATATGTTGGCGTCTATCGATCTCTGCATCTCTCACATTGGAACAACAATAAACGTGAAGTTTTTTTTTTTTTTACAATAATAGCCTTCCTTTAGATTTTAAATAAAATTTAAAAAAATTAAAAATAAAAAAAATAAGAAAATCTAAACCCTTAGATTTAGAAAATGAATGATTGAGATTAGTCTTATATAACATGTGAGAGGTCGGTAACATATAATCACAACTCTATATATATATATATATATATAGGGAGCGGATCCAGTGAGAAAACTCTTAACGTGAGAAAGTGAGAAAGATGTTTGATTGCATTTACGACATTGCTTGATTGTATTCAGGTTGTTGCTTGATTGCAATGTTGCTTGATTGTGCTTTAGTTGTTGCTTGATTGCGTTTTAGTTGTTGCTTGATTCAATATCAACCATTGATTTTTTTTGATCTAATGGACACGATTCATTCTTTTTTCTCATTGGGAAATTTTTTTTTACATGATCCCTCCTCTATATATATATATAGGTTTACTTAATTTAATTTGACATTCACATAATCGACTCTGTTAAATTACATTATCATCCTGCACTCATCGTAATAAATCATGTCGTGAATTTATAAATTCAAATTTTTCTCAATAACTAAATATCAATATCGGCTTCATAAACTTTATATTTCTTAAAGGGAAGGTCTCAGGTTAGGCATGCCTAAACAGTTTAGGCGAGTTTTATCCATTAATTCAAATCAGACCCATTTAATATATCCTAATTGAGGATTAATAAACCCTATTTGGGATGGATGAACCCATTTGAGTATGGATAAAACCCGCCTAAACGATTTAGGCATGCCTAACGTAAGTTTTTGTCATTCTTAAATTTTGCACATGCTGCTACATCGTTGTCTGTATTATATGATTGTTATCATATAGAAGGAATATAATATTGTATATAAAACAAGAATAATTTCAATATACCCAACATAAGTGTCTACAGTATACACTCGTACATGACCTATATATGGTGCATTTATAAAAAAGGGATTTTGGTAAGTTGTTACAAAGGGAAAAGTCCAAAAATGGGGCCCAATTTCAGAAATACGACAAACTACAAAATATCGTATCAAATATTGGAGATTGAGTAGTGTCTCTTCTATCATTTGTTTTCCTTATTTTATGTAAATTGTGTAGATAAATATATGAGAGAAATTATGAAATAGCCAATTTGACTATTGTATCTATCAATTTTAGCCACACTTATAAATACATATCAAAAATAGCCAAAGTACATTTTCATTAAATTTACTTCCATAAATACCCTTCAATTATTTTTCTTTTATATATTTCTATTATAATTGTTTTTATTTCTAATATTTCCATATCTTTTATTTCTAATACCCATTTTTAATTCTAATTTTTAATCTAATTTCTTCTAACTGTTGATGTAATTCTTTAATTTTAGATTCTAATATTTCTATGTCAGAACTAAGTTGTCTAATTTCCTGTATATTTTCTTTATCAACAAGTGTAAATTTTCTTACTAGGCAACTATAAGCAGTATGAGCTTCAAGATACTCTTTTCGTAATTTTTGTTGCATCAATTCATCAGTATAAGGAAGAGATATGCTCCTTTCTTCATCTATTTTTATTGATATAAAAGTGGAACTAGGCATAATTTAATAATATTATATTTTATCATTTATTTCTGCAACTACTGTTTTTAATTCTTGTATTTGTTTATTTAGTTGTGTCATTTGAATATCTGAATGTAATGTTTGTCCTTTTTGTGGCTCAGGCCATTTATTCTGGCTTATATTACTTGTACTAGCTCTTGCTTGTTCTATGATATCTTTTGAGATTGGTGTATTATTTTGAATTCTTTGAGATGAACTTCGTTGAATGAATTTTTGTAGGCTATTATCTTTTTTTATTACAGTACTTGTAGTACTTAATAGTTCGTCTGTATATATTCTATCTCTATGTTGAAAAATTATACTTAAATTACTATTAGTTAATGCATAAGATACTTTGTAACTTACAGTAAATGGTATGTCTAAGGATTTCATTAAATCTTTTTTAAGAAAATTACATCGGACTCCAATTGCATCATTAAAGGTTTGTGTTTGGAAAGGAATTCCATATTGTAATGCAACATTGAATTTAATGATGTCAAAACCTAGATTGCCATCTATTCCTCCTATAATTTTATCTTTTTCATCCAAAATTCTATTGTCAACAATTTGTAATTGTACAGGTGTGTCTATTGCTGTGAAATAAGTAGATTTTACTATTATTTGTATTATTCTAATATGTATGTATCCTAATTTCTTCTGATCTTTTTTAGGTATTTTTTCTTTTATTTTTTCTTTATTCATTATGTATGCTTGGAATTCATAATTTGCTTGATTCATGTATACTAATGATTCTCCACTCATTAATCCATAGTATACTATATTTTCTCGATTTAGTATGTTTTATATTCTTTTATTAAAAGTTGGAATTTCTATACTTTCTTTGGAATTAAGTGTAAATTCTCCCTTTTTTCGTACTTTATTTATTATTTTCTTATCGAATATTATATCAGACAAGTATTCTCCAATTGATTCTGCTCTTATTATTTCTTTTATATCTTCTTTATCATCTTCTTTATCATCTTGATCTTGCCTCGAGCTTTCTCCTTTTTCAAAAATATTCATAGTAATTGTTTAATATTTTCTTTATATAAATTTATTCGTTGGATTTTAAATTTTTCACCTTGTATTTTTAGTATTAATTCTTTACTTTTTATTTTATAATTAAAGTTTTCTAAAAAATCTATTCCTAATATTATTTCCTTTTGTTCTTGTTTAGTTCTTCCATCGATTGGTATTTCTATTTTTATTGAAAGTGTTTGACTAAAAATAATATTAACAGATGTATATTTAGTGTTTCGTACTGGAGTTCCTTCGAGAGTAATATATGTTACTTCTGGATATAAATCATAGATTTCTGTTGCTAGATCTTCACTTATAAAACTTGTACAAGATCCTGTGTCTATTAATGCAACAACAAATTTTTTGTTTATACTTGTTAGTATATGATATTGATTATAATTATTATGATCTAACTTAACTTCTATGTTCTTCATATCATTTATTACTCTGTCTGGCCTGCTATATGCTGTCACAGCAATATAGGTTGCCACTTTGACATTTCATGCTTGATATGTTGAACCTTGTAAAAGAGTTTTGTGATTTCATACCAGAAATGTTTCTTCTTCAAGATCTCAAGATCAATTCGGCCAAAGAGCTTCCTCGTTGTAGCCGTTTTCAGATCCTCCGGAGATAGAAAAAACCTTTCATATATGAGAAATATATTACATGAGATAGGAAGAGAAATATGTTACAATAGGAAGTGTGTCCTCTCCTAATGAGAGAGCCACATTATTTATAGGCGACGAAAGGTCTGTCTTTTACATTATTAGGGTACCACTACACATGGAGGGGTACCACTACACATAGTAGAATCTAATAGTTTACATAGTAGTTACAAAAGGAAAGAAACAAAAGTACAGAAATAGTGATGTCTTTTCACATCTTTTTCTCTTCTATTGTCTCAAATTCTGCATCTCCGTCGGTGCTTGGTGTGCATATGCTACAGGCATGATCTCCAGGAAATTCTTCTATCAGTCTGATACAAATTTCTTGCTTTATTTCTGGAGTGTATTCGAAATCAATTCCTTGTAAATCTCTTAGGAATTTTTCTATATATTTCTGGCTTTGAATATCTACTTCTTTCTCCCTTGCTTGCATGCTCCATATAATTACTGATTTTGAAATATAATTTGTTCGTGCTCGAATCTTGATTCCTCGTAGTAGTATCAGGACATAATTATTTAGAAATTGTTGTATAATATCTTCATGCTTTGTATCTCCAATAGTTGGGTAGTTTTGATTACTTACTCCTATCTGGCATAATTGTATGGCTGGTTGTCTAACTTGTCCTGCTTGCTCTCCTTCATTGAAGAATAGTGGGTATGTTGCAAACATCTTCAGAAATCCTTCTCTTTGTTTTATCACTCCTGAATGATATTGTTGAATAACTTTCTTCATGTAGTTTGGGAAGTATCGAAATATATCCATGCTTCTGAAATAGATTGTATTTATGAGTCCGCTTTGGAACATCATATATGTCTTAATAGGATCTGCTTCTGGTAAAACAATTGCCTTGGGCCCTTGAAATATTCCTTCAATAGGGTATATGCTTGAGAGTTTGTCTGCTATTGTGTAATTAACCAAGAAATTATATTCTTGATCAAAAATTGCTTTGGTTAGTTTTGTTAATTCTTCCCGTTCTTGTTCAGTAGGGATAGAATTTATTGTTAGTGGTTTGTTATTAGGGATTCGCCCTAAACTTGCCATTCTTGTTTGAAGTGGTTGTCCTGGCATTGCTGCTTTTGCTGCATAAGTACTTCGGTACTCTGTTAGTGCATTTTTTGCTTCCTGTAGGCTATGGTACTTTTTGTAGATGATGCTGCTTTGGTTGTTGATGAAGATTGCTGCCTTGCTCCAGTCATCATATATTCCTGTGTTTAAGCCATTAAAAATAACATAGTATGCTTTAGCTCTTTCTTCTTCATCAAATTTTTCTTTAGATCGAGATCCACCAGTTGCCTGTTCTTCTGTCTTTGATTTATCCTTGATTGTTGCTGCTGGAAGATCTTCGGTTAATTTGTCACTGGATGAGTTAACCATTAATTCTATTGCCTGTGCTTCTTTATCTGCTTGGCTTGCTTCCTTTTGTAATTGTTGTGCTTGCAGACGAAGTTGTTTTGCCTTTTCTAATAATCTTTCTCTTTCTGTTTTTAGGATGGATCGTACTCCTTCCATTCTCTTGTTAATGTATCTGCTAGATTGTTTTCTTTGCCTGAAATGTATAAAGATAAGAAATCGTATTGTTGAGCTTCAAGGCTCCATCTAAGTAGTCGTCCTTTATTATATGATTCTTTTATCTTGTATTTTGTAAAGTCTTTTGTATAAGAACTGTCCGTTTGATATATAAATTTTATTGGTTGTAAGTCCAATTTGAATTTTCGTAATGCTTTTATGAATTCAAGTGTTTCTTTTTCATGAACTGTATAATTTTTCTCAGCTGGTTTAAATGTTCCCGATGCCCATTTCGTTAATAATATATTCTTATATTGTTTTAAAAATGTTTTTACTTCAGATGGTTTATTATTTGTGATAAATATTTTGAAATTATTATAAACACCTGGGATTGCTTGAAGAACTGCTCCCCAAGTATCTTGACTTGCATCAGTATTTAAAATGAGTAAATCGTTTGGTTTTGGTAGATATAATTTTGGAAGGTTTTTACATAATTCTTTTAAAGCTTTTACAGCTTGTGTTGCATTAATTGTCCATTTTCATGGAATCTTTTCTGATATCATTTCTTGTAATAATGCTCGTTCTTTTGAAAGTTGTTTTATAAAACCTTTTTCACCAATGTAGTTTAAACATCCAAGAAATCGTTGTATTTGATTTCTATTTTCTAATTTATCTGGAAATTTATTAATTTTTTCTAATAAATGTTTTTTTGGTTCTATATATCCCCCTTTTAAAATCTTCATTCCTAGGAATTCTACTTCTTCTAATGCTATCTTTGCTTTTTCTTTACTTAGAATTACTCATTTTTCTTTTAGTTGTAATAGAATCTTCGCAACTTGATTTAAATGATGTTTTCTTGTTCCTAAAGTAAAAATTATAATATCGTCTATATATGCCAGACTTATAGATTCAAATCCCTTAAGATTATTATCCATAAATCGTTGATAGATACTAGGTGCTTGTTTTAATCCAAATGGCATAACTGTAAATTGATATTGATTTTGTGGTGGACAACTGAATGTTGTTAAAGGTTTAGTATCCTTATGTAATCGTAACTGCCAATATCCTGATTTTGCGTCAAGAGTTGTGAACCATTCTGCATTTTTAATTTTATTAAAAATATAATCTTGCCTAGGCAATTTGTATGCATCTCCTCTAGTGGCTTTATTCATTTCTTTATAGTTTATAACCATTCTTCTTTTTCCCCGTTTAATTTCATTATGATTTTCAACATAAAATGCTGGTGCACTATGTGGACTTATGCTTGGTTCTATAATTCCTTTTTCTAATAATTTTTATGTTTCTTCTTTAAATTCTGCGACATCTCTTTCTGTGTATGGAATTCTATTTGGTACATTTACTTCTTTATTAGGATCTATTAATTCTATCCTACCTTCCATTGTATTTGTATTCTTAATAGGGTCTAAAGGATCTTGACTGCTTATTTCATCGAGGATTCTCAAGACTTTTATTTTAATTTCTTCGTGAATGTACAAAATTAATTGATTTTTAAGTTCATGGATAATTTTTCCTTGTAAAAAGGAAAGTGTAGTATATATCTTTGTTGTAACTAAATGTCTACGTTGGTTTTCCATTGCTGGACAATGTAATTTTACTCTATCAATTTCTTGAATAAAAGGGTAATATTTTTTAAGAAAATTGTTTCCTAATATTAATGGTACACCTGTATCTTGTTTGTATAAGGTGTCTAGAGGGAATTTTCTTCCTTCAATTAGTATTACAAGATCTTTTGCTCTATCATTTATTTGGATAATTTTATTATTAGCAATTCTTACTTGTATTGGTTTTTCTAGTGTTGACCAATATTTTACTGGTAACATTCTTTCTTGTGCAAGGCATATAGTTGCTCCAGTATCTATGTAAGCAAAAGAATATTTATTAAATAGTTTTACTTTTATAAATGTACTATTCTTGCTCATCACTACTTTCTGTGTAGCTAGAAGTTTCAGATTCAGATTCTATGCTATATGTATCGAAATTCATTTCTTCGCCTTCTTCGTATATGTCTTCTATAGGTTCGAGCCCTAAAGAGTATATTAGTTTTATTTTATTCTCTTTATATAAGTTTTCTTTGGACATTCGTTAGCATAATGACCAAATTCTTGACATTTCCAGCATCTACATGTCTTTTTTTCTTTCGAATTTTTCTTATTTCTTGTGTTTTTATTATCGTATTTATCGTATTTTCTATACCTCCTCTGATATTTTTGTTTCCATGGTTTTTTAAATGTTCTATATTTTTTATATCGAGGATAATATTGTTTTTTATATCTTTTCTTTCTTTCTGGTTTACATCCATATTGATGTGGAATTGTTTCAAGTTGTTTACAACATCGTATATTTATTTTTTCTAAATATTTTTCTTCAGTTTTTCTCATACACAAATCATCTCTATATCCTAATGCATATTTTTCTATTAATCCTAATATTTTCGTTGTTTTAGTTTTTGCTGGGTTTGTTAATTGTATATGTAACGCCCCCAACTGACCTTCCCAATTTGGGGCCACGTTACATTGATGTTTCAG
>JAPKLW010000509.1:41028-62327 GCA_026898455.1 Plectranthus barbatus
CGCGCCGACAAGGTGGCTGACGAGCTAGGTTTTTCTGGGTGGGGAAATGTACTTTCTCTCTCTAGATTATAATATATGGTGTAAAATGGGATTATTTCTTACTATATATTTGTCCAGAATTTCTATTATGTAATTTATACATATATACAATTATACATATACATATATACATTGAAATACTTACTTCCATCTCTTAATGTAATATGTGTATGGTATAGCTTAATCCATACAATTCCCAATCATAATAACTCTACAAATCCATGCATATACTTCCAAAATAAATCTCCAATCTATAATATTCCAATTCCCACCATAATACTTCCAATAAATCTTGATAATTTCTTCAAGATTATAGAATAATCCCAACTCAATAACATAATTAAATTCTCAACTTCCTATCAAAATTTCAAGTGCTTCGCAATTAGAAGGTAATTCCCCTTTATTAAATTCAATTGATCTTTACAAAAGCTTAATTAAGCTTGGGGTATTACAGTATATTTATATATCGTAACATTGCTGGTGGTAGTTTACTTTTTACTATATCTAATAGACCAGTTCTATATGGTGTTCTATAATAATATTTTCTTATTTGGCAAAAGAAATTTTCTGTAAAACATGGGTCACAGAGAGCCATATTACTTAGTATTTTTATAATATGTGATTTTTCAAATTCTCGTGTCGTTTCTGATTCATCCCCAAAAAATTCTGCAAATATTTCTTTGGCTAATTGTTTTAGAAGGTCAAATTTAGCTTCCTTTGATATATCTGTTTTAGTATAGTTGTTATAATTATATGGCGTTGTTTGTAACCAGTCTGATAATTGTCCTGTAGCTTTATACATTATATATGTTAGAAAATCTTCTAGTGGTAAATTGCTAATTGTATCATCATCAGTTTGGACTATCATTTGGAATTGATTTATCCATAACATAATTAAACTTGATGCATTTGATGCACAATCTATGTTTAATACTCCACTACTTATACTTCTTTCTTTTTGAATATATGATGGTGGAATATTCTTTTTGTATTTTCCTTTTGTATATGTATAATCATTTTTATACATATAATCAATAAAGCTTTTTTCATATTTATTTGGTCGTATTTCATTACTTGTAGAAGCATTTTCTTGTTGCTTAATATAATCTTCTTTTTTACGTTTTTCTTCTTCATCTTCTTCCATATTTAATGTTGGATTTTCATCATCACTATCTATTCCATGTATGATACCTTGAGCATCTTCTTCATCTATTCTTGCAACATTTAAATCATGTATTTGTAATTTGTCTATTAATTTTGATAATTTTTCTATTTCGTTTATCTTCGAATTGGTGGTATCCATTTATGTGTTAATTTTATAGGTTCATTTATAGGTTCATTTTTTATTAATTTTCTAGTTGTTCCTTTTGATATTAATTCTTGCATTAATTCTAATGCTTCTTTACATTCAAGACATTTTTCTTTTCCTGGTAATATTTCTTCATTATCTAATTCTCCTTGTTCTTTTAGAAAATTTATTAAATCTTGGTATTTATATTTTCGTATTTTTGTTTTCTTTATTCGATTTATTGAATCTAATAATTCTTTTTGATTTTCTTTAATTATTTCTATTAATGTTAATATTAAATTAGAAACTTTTGAATTCCCTTCTGTCATGCAGTTATTAAAATTCTGAGTTGTTTTTCTAGTTTTTCTAATAAAATTTCTAGTTGAAATACTTCGTATATTTCATTTTCTATTTTATGAAATTTTATTAATTCTTTTATTAATTTTATATTATTTTGAATTTTCAAAATTTCTTCTCTTAATAGTGTCATTAAAATGTGTCATATGGCTCTGATACCAAAATTGTTTATGCGGAATTTTGAAGATTTTAATTAATCGTGTAGACGGAATTTTATTTTGTGTAAATGGAATTAAATAAATATAAAAGAAATACATAGGAGGGTATAATTGGAATTTCAACTCCATTCAAACCTTGGTCAAAGCATTTTGGCTATATCTAGTATGTTTTTATAAAAGTGGCTATTTTGTGAACTTCTTTTAAAATTTTGGCAATTTTGAATTATTACTTTAAATATATCATATCTAATCTTTTTTTTTAATAGATGATCAGTATTTTTCTCCACTTAAAAAAAAAACTTTTCCATTTGTTTTAATGGAAGGTCAACTCTAGAGAACTTGTTTAGTACTCTCTAGTCCCACTTCAATTGTCCATCTTTTCTTTTTTTTCGTCCTATTTAATTGTCCACTTATCTAAAATGAAAAATTAATACACATTCACTAATAAAATACTAATTTCATCTATCTCTACTCGCATTGGTTATTGTGCCAATTTTCTTGTGAACAATTGATAAAGAACGGAAGGAGTATTAAACTCAAATAAATGTTTAGAAGTTAAAAGGAATAATAAACGTGAAGAGTCAACTTTCTAAAATTCTATACTTTAAAGCCATTTTATTATTATTATTATTATACCTAATGTGTATGGTTTGAGGAGAGATTAAGGATCTATTTTAATACTGAGAAAATTATGAAAAATATCTTAAAGTATATATTGATCAATTATTAAAATGAATTATACCCTAATGATTGGTTTTATCTATTAAAAATACTCTCAATCGTTAATGATGTTAAAATTTTGATGAATAAGACATTAAATAATGCGTGACATTTTCTTTGTTTTTTGGTATATATTGTATTAAAATTTTAATACCATTAACGATGTAGCGTATTTTTAATTGATAAAATCAAACATTAGGATATAATTCAGTGATATGAAAAACTTTAGAATATATTTCATAGTATAGAGTCTTTTTAGTGGACAAAAATGAAACGTTAGGATATAATTCAAGGAAAAACAAAAATTATGATATTTTTCATGGTTGACCAATACTATAGAGTATTTTTCATAGTTTCCCCTTTAATACTATATACATGTTGTATGTCATCTGTAAAATGCAAATTGAAGGAGAACATTAAGAGCATCATATTGTTCATTCTTCTCCTTCAAGTAAAAACTCTTCTATTCTTCTTAACAAGCGTAGCTCAAAACATGGAGGAATTTCAATACATTCTCACACCCGTCCTCTCTCTCCTCATCTTCATCTTCTTATGCTTTATCACGACAACCTTTCTCAAACCAGCGGCCACAAGAAAACTCCCACCATCACCATTTAAGCTGCCCATCATCGGAAACCTTCACCAAGTCGGCTCACTCCCTCACCGCAGTCTCCATTCCTTAGCCAAAAAACATGGGGCCCTCATGCTTCTTCACTTCGGCAGCGTCCCCGTTCTCATCGTCTCCTCTGCTGATTCTGCCCGCGAAATCATGAAAACTCACGATGCCATTTTCGCGAGCAAGCCCCCCTACAAGGTGTTCGAAAAGCTGGCCTATGGCCGTAAGAATATCGCGACAGCTCCTTACGGTGAATACTGGATGAAGATGAAGAAAATCTTCGTTCTCCATCTTCTGAGTAACAAAAGGGTTCAAGGTTTGCGTTCCATCAGGGAAGAAGAAACTGCAGTTTTTGTGAAAAAGATTGAAGAATCTTCGGGGCCAGTGGATTTGAGTGCTATGTTTGCTCAATTTATGAATGATGGGATTGGGAGATCGGCTATTGGCAGGAGGTATAGTGAGTCTGAAAATGGGAAGAAATTCCTGCGAGTGGTGTTGGATTTAATGGAGCTTTTTGGGTCCCCTACTATTGGAGAATTTATTCCGTGGCTTGGTTGGATTGGTCGTTTTAATGGCTACAATAATAGAGTCGACCGGACTGCCAGAGAAGTGGATGAAGTTTTAGAGAGTTTGATTCAAGAACGACTCGACGAAAACGAACCAACTGGAGAAAACATTATGGATATTTTGCTCGAAATCTACAAGGGCAATGCGGCTGATGCCTCCATTGGTCGAGATAGCCTCAAAGCTTTAATTTTGGTAAATTCTCTCCCTCTCGAAATAATTCACATTCATTTTTTGAAACTAATCACTATACATATGTTGGTTGTGCAGGATGTGTTTGTTGGTGGAACGGATACATTATCTACAACATTGGAATGGATAATGTCAGAACTCTTACGATATCCTTCAGTAATGGAAAAACTGCAATGCGAAGTAAGAGGAATCAAACACTGCATAACAGAGGAAGACATAGAAAAAATGCACTATTTGAAGGCAGTGATCAAAGAAGTTCTTCGTTATCATCCACCAGCCCCCTTGCTTCTGCCTAGAATAGCAACTCAAGATGTGCAAGTAAAGGGTTATCACGTTTCAGCTGGAACTGTTGTGATGATCAACGCGTGGGCAATCGGAAGGGATCCTGATTCTTGGGACGAACCAGAAAAGTTTTTGCCTGAGAGATTCTTGAATTCTTCTAGGGACTTCAGAGGTCTAGATTTCGAGTTCATCCCGTTTGGGGCTGGACGAAGGGGATGCCCTGGGATTACATTTTCTGTTGTTGTTATTGAGCTTTTGTTAGCAAACCTGATGCAGAGATTTCAATGGAAATTGCTTGATGGAGAAGATTTGGATATGAATGAGACCCCTGGAGTTACAGCCCATAGAGATGTTCCTCTGCTTGCAGTTGCTTCTAAATATATGTGATTTGGGAGCACTCTCTTATATATTGTATGAATTTGTGATGAAAATGATGCATCTGAATTATGGTGGTGTTTTTCAAAAAAAAAAAAGAATTATGGTGGTGTTGTTCGCACAAGTAAAATGCCGTCAAAGAAGCATATTGTAGCTTTAAACGAGAATAAAATCATACACAATGCCGAATTGGATAGAATTATGAAGTTCATTTCGAAATCTTGAAATTTAAAGTTTTTTTTTATTATTACAAAAAGAAAATAAGATGGTCAGAAAATATATCCATGACCATGATTAATGAGACCAATATATGCTGCAAAATTAATATAATAATAAATGCCAAATTATATTAGGAGTAGGTCTCTATTCGTTAAGTCCATATCAATTAGCCCACTTTTACCTTAAATGAGTCAATAAATAAATAGGTTATACAATATGTAAAAATAACCCTAAAAACCCAACTCAATTGAAAAAAGAAGTAATAGATTTATTGTATAACGATAGCTTCTCGAATATACGCATAAACTTCGATCGTTTTCTAAACTATAGGTTACAGAAAAATTTCGTAAGAAATTAAATCCAATTTAAAAATATATTGGTTTGGTGAATAATAAACTAGATCAAGAAGGCGAAAAATAATTAAAAGCATGGAAAATAATAGAAGTAGGAAAATGGAGAAGACATTTATTTGGATCACTATCACATCACATGATTGCTCTTCGAGAAAGCAATATAATACTTAGCCGTAGGTAGAGAAATGGATGCTCGCCTGCTGGACATGGATCTTTGAATTTGGGGGTGTCGGGAAACAAAGTTATTTGAATTCATCTGCTCAGAGAGATAAATGTGAGCTTATCAATCTTCGTGAGCTAGGGAGGGATAAGGAAGGGTGGGAAGGATATATGTAATACCCTGCCTCAGGGCTCGAACTAGTTCATCCGAGGTCGGTCACATTATCCATCAAGTACATTTAATTTTAGGGTTTTCCTAAACTAATTGCCGGAAACGTTCATTCGCCGTGTTGGTATGAGTAGTACCTATCAAAATCCTTTAAGCTTTTCTCAGCTAGAAAGTCTTATTTTTTTATAGCCTCATACTCCCTCTTGTTCTGGTTTGGGCGCTGTTCATTCATATCACCCTCCGTTCAAGTAATGAAAATCTTACGGGAGCTACTCATTGTACGTACTTCTCTTTACCGACGATTACTCCATGCTCCAGCACCAAGTGGGAAGAAAGAGAGCTTAAACGTCAACCCAATTAATTAATATTAATATTAATTTTAATATATCAATACACACCACACCATGAATGCATAATTTAATAATGCACATATTAAATTATATACAGTATGTCAACTTTAGCCACACGCGATCGATGCAGATGGAAAGGATGAAGCATCAAATTAAAATAATATTTGTTTTCTTTTTTCTCGTAGAGTTTTCCATTTGCACCTACTAATATTTAATCAATGCTTGTGCAAACACGCAATTATTTTTATTTTGTTTCATGTCAAGACCAGCCTTGCCTTACATCATGGGCGGATCTACATGAGAGTAGGGACTGCCTTATTTTTTTTAAAATTTTTAATAGTATAACAGATTCAATGTTTTATGAGAATTCATTTACTAGTAAGTAGTGAAGGAAAAAAAGGCCATTGAGTGGTCTATAAGCGTAAAAGAAGATACGACGGAAAGATCATTGCATTTAAAGTAAGGTTGGTAGCGAAGGGATCCACAAAAGTCAATTTGTATTCTCTTATTTATAGTTAATTACATGGACTATGAGGTACGACAAATGGATTTCAAGACAACTTTCCTTAACGGAAATTTAGATGAAGACATCTATATGAGGTAACTTAATGGGTATGGAAGGAAAGGCGAAGGGCATTTGGTATGCAAGTTAAGGAAGTCTCTTTATAGACTTAAGCAAGTTTCTAGATCTTGGAACATTCATTTTGACGAGTTGATAAAGTCATTTGGATTTGAACAATGTCAAGACAAAAGTTGTGCATACAAAATGAGCAATGGAAACGTGTTAGTATTCTTAGTACTGTATGTAGATAATATTCTTCTTATTGACAACTGAAAATGCAAAGTTAACAATTCTATGTTTAACATCGTGATGTTACAATTGACTTAGTCAATGCTATGTTTAAAACCTATGTTTAACATTGTAGTGTTAGACTTTACAGAGTTAATCTTATCATTCCTTATTTTTCTCATTCTTTATATTTCATGAATTCAGTTTATTTTAGGGATAGATATTAATCTTATAAAGATCTGGAAGCAAATAGGTTTGATTTATGTATTCATTCTTTCGAATAAACTTCCTAGTTTTTAGGGATATATGTTAAAATTGTTCTTAATTTTTAGGGATACAGCTAAATCTTTCATTTATCTATCTTTAGTCCATGCAGTTGAGATATTTATGCAGATATCCATATCAACACGAGGATGCACTTATCTAAACCTATAAAAGGGTGTTGGGGTGCAAAAATGAAATGAATGACTTATATTATTCATCGAGATATCATTCTACAATGCGTTCCAAACCTTCCCCGTGCATTCAACTCACGAAGTCATTCAAGCCAAAGAAGGATCCTACCTCCGGAGAGTGAATCCGAAAGTAGAGGAGGTTTTAGGGTTGAATCATGTGTTCGTAAGTATTGTTGTTCATAGTTGTAGTCTCTACTTCTATGAAAATTCAAGTTTCTTCGAGGGAGTGAACCGATAAGAGGTTTGGATATTTATTGTTTTGATTTTGCCTTGTAAACAATGTTATCATAGTTGTTGTTACACGAATATTTTATTGAAAGAGTACTTCAAAGAAAATAGATCTGAACTCGACAAGAATATATATTGAATAATGTTACCCCCAAAAAACCAACCCTTGTTTATTAATCCTTTCTCATATATATACATAATTTGACTTGATAATACAAGGTAAGGGCTGGATCTCTGGCTTGATTCATGGGTCTATCTTTAGAAGACAGCAAAGATTAATCCTGAACTCCTTGATCTGCGCGCCTTACTTATATTATACTTGGTAAGTTTGAACATTCCTTCGGCTGGCTTTGACACTATCTCACTACGTGGCTCGAGGGGGTAAATACCATTTGATCGAGCGACTTGGAACTTCATTAATCTAGTGATCCCATTTGAGGTATAACAATTCCCCCCAGCTTTATTCGAATCAAGAGGAAGTTCGAATGAAGATAGAATTTCATACGGTTGCCCTGACAAGTTTTTTGGAGTTTTGGATCACTTAGTTCGTTGGGGATTCCTTTTTCAACTAAGTTGTAGCCTTTGAATGATCTCGCCTTAATCAGGATGTGATTTTTGAGCTTCTTGAGCTTATTCAGGATGTCATGTCATGATGATTCGAATTCAATCGAACTATACCTTCGGTGTAGTAAGAACTTATGAAAGATGCAGTTCAGAAGTGTGTAGACCCCAATCTAGGTATAATTATGGAACGATTCGAACTCAGTTTGAGATGTAACTTTGAAGTGGTCGAGCTCAATCAAGATGTAATATTGGAGCAATTGGAGCTCAATCAAGACGTAGTCTTGGAGCGATTGGAGCTCAATCAAGATGCGATCTTGGAGCGATTCGAGCTCAATCAAGATGCGATCTTGGAGCGATTCGGGGCTCAATCGAGACATAGTCTTGGAGCAATTTGAGCTCAATCAAGATGCGATCTTGGGCCGATTCGAGCTCAATCAAGATGCGATCTTGGAGCAATTCGAGCTCAATCGAGACAAAGTCTTGGAGCGATTTGAGCTCAATCAAGATGCGATATTGGAGCTATTTGAGCTCAATCGAGACATAGTCTTGGAGCGATTGGAGCTCAATCAAGATGCGATCTTGGAGCGATTTGAGCTCAATCAAGATGTGATCTTGGAGCGATTCGAGCTCAATCAAGATGCGATCTTGGAGCGATTCAAGCTCAATCGAGACAGTCTTGGAGCGATTTGAGCTCAATCAAGATGCCATCTTGGAGCGATTCGAGCTCAATCGACATAGTCTTGGAGCAATTTGAGCTCAATCAAGATGCGATCTTGGAGCTATTTGAGCTCAATCGAGACATAGTCTTGGAGCGATTCGAGATGCCTTGATGTTACGGTTTGAGGTGCCTTATATTTGGGTGTTGATCTTTGAGCGGTGAGATTTTTGAATTCAAACCCTAAGTGTTGACACGTGGCTGGCCGTTAGGCGTCCGTTTTTGGAAGATGGCACGAATCCCGGGATTTTTGAATTTGAAATTCAAAAATCAATCGGTCTCTATAAATAGGGGCGCCTGTCTGCCTTCTAAACACCTTTGACTGCTTTCTGGTTTTATCTGCTTGCGCCCGTTCGTTTTTCTGGCTAGGATCTTGTTCTTCTGGTCGGCCGATCTTCATATTTTGCTTCCAGTTCTTGGGTAAGTTTTCTTTCTCCGGGTTGGTGTTTCTACAATTGAAAGCATGTATAAGATGAGTAGTGTTAAGGGTTTGGGTTCTGAATCCTCCAGTTCCTCTTCTTCTTCATCTGGCGATCGGTCATTTTCTCCCTTTCCTTTTTGGGAAGATTTAGATTTTAATGTCTATCCACCGGATTATGAAGAGAAATTAAAGGGCTCTCTTGTAAATGCACATTCTTCTTTGGATTTTGATTTGCTTAGAGGCTATTTTTACAAGTTCTATCTTTCGTTTCGCATTTGCCCCGTGCTACCTGATCCCGATAATCGCCCCCATCGCCCTCCTTCTGGGTATATGGCATTTTTGACCCGCGTATTCAAGTTCGGAATTAGGCTACCGCTTCACCCCTTTTT
This sequence comes from Plectranthus barbatus, assembly GCA_026898455.1. Taxonomy (NCBI): domain Eukaryota; kingdom Viridiplantae; phylum Streptophyta; class Magnoliopsida; order Lamiales; family Lamiaceae; genus Plectranthus; species Plectranthus barbatus. The sequence continues at coordinate 50,432 of JAPKLW010000509.1, forward strand.
CGTGTCCGTGTTGGAATATTTTGACATCGCGCGTATTCAGTTGGCTCCGATGGCGTGGAGACATATGATGGGCACCTTACTTATTTTCCATGATCTTGGCTTCGAATTGCCCACAACTCGAGAGTTCGCAGAGTTATACAACTTGCACGCTCAGAACGGTGAAAGCTACTACTTCTTTTGAAAGCATTCCGGTAACACGCAAAAGCCATTAATTAAGGGTTGCTCGACTAATAGCGCGGGCTGGGTCGAGGACTTCTTTTATGTGCGAATACCGGCTGAGCAATCCTCTTTGTCCGGGGCCGTTCGTATTGCTTCTCGTAAGTATTCTCAATTATTTAAGAAACTTTTAAGTCTCACTGACCTTCTTTTTGCAGGTCCTCCTCGCCCCGCACTCACCGCAGAAGAGCGATATCGGATCAGTCAGGCGTACAAATATTCTATTCAAGATATTGATCGACTCACCGGTTCTCGTTGGGCTGATATCAAAGGGGTCAAAGATATGACGAAGTTAACGCCCGAAGAACTTATTCGATTGTCACAGAGATGCGCTGGCATGAGGCATAAGAGGAAGAAGAATTCCGAGGGCGCATGTGGCTCGAGAAGGGAGGATTCCGAAGTTGTTTCCAAGAACAAATCTGAGGATGTTGATTCTGACAATGAGACTCTGGAGAGAAGGAAGAAGAAGAAGGTGGAATCGGAGAAGGTGGCTGATGACAAGGAGCGTGAGATTTTTGATCTCACCACTCAAGACACCGACAACCCCAACACTGACCAAGTGGTCGCTGGATCGTCTCGTACCACCGTCTCCTCCCCCCAGTCGACGTCGAGAAAATTGATCAAATGACTCGAGATCGTCGACTCGCAGCTGCCGGCAAGGGTGATTTCTTGACTTTCCTCCGAGTTACACTGGCTGGCCCACCATGGTATACCTCAACCGGTGCGATCAAGAAGTTTATGGACTTTTCGCATGTTTCCCTCAAGGTAATTTTGAGTCTCGTACGTTCGACTGTTACTTTGTATATTCCATGTTTCATATTAGAATATTATTATTATTATTATTATTATTATTATTATTATTATTTTGTAGAATATTGAGATGCTTCGATCTGTATTCTTTGGCGCTGTCCAAACGATGGCAGAGGAAAAGTGCAGTCGGGTTTCTTTGGCTACCTCTCTCGGGGTGATTGAAAGGGAGAAGGGTGAGGCTGTTGATGCTCTATCGGCTGCAAAGGAAGAGTTGCTTTCGTCTTGTTAGTTGATCGAACATCTAGAATCTGAGAAACTTTTTGTTGTCCATGAGTTACAGTCGGAGAAGCAGTTCTGGGACGAGCAGGCTGCTCAGCTGACTGGTCGAGAGCAAGAGTTATTGTCCTTACGGGATGAGTTTGAGAAGGCTAAGACTGTCGGCGTAGGATTAAAGTTATATCAGCTGATGAAAACTCCTTTGGGTCGTCCGGTGTTCAAGGACATGGCAAAGTTGGCCGCCGCTGATGTTAAGGGGTCTATCCTTGCCAAGTATCCGGACCTAGATTTGAGTTTTTTACCGGCCGATTCAGATGGTGATGACTCTGACTCGAATGATTCCGCAAATGAGGAAGTTGGGTCGAGGGACCATGGGGAGTCTACCCCTCCTCGAACTCCACCAACTTAATGTTTCTGCGTTACAACTCTGTTGCTTTTGAGAATTTGAATTTAAATTCTTGACTTTTCTTGTAATGCTTTTATTTCTTTGTACTCGAATACAATGTTTTGATGAAGTAAATTCAGTTACTCGAGTATTACATTTTATTCATGAATGTAGAAAGAAAAACGCAGAAAATTCATATCAAAAGTAAATTTTCTAAGGTATTTAATATTCCATGCATTTGGTATGTCTCGACCTTCGGGTGTCTTGATTCAATAGGCCCCATTTTTGACTACTTCAGAAACTATGTATGGTCCCTCCCATGTCGGTCCTAGTTTTCCAGAGTTGATTTCTTTCGTGTTTTGGAAAACTTGCCTTAGTACCCAATCTCCTACATTCAGTGCTCTTAGTCGAACTGCTTTATTATAAAAACGGTCGACCGTCTTTTGCCTTCTTCCCATTTTCTTAATCGCCTCACCTCGTACTTCATCCAGCATCTCCAACGACTCGAAAGCTTTTTCTCGATTTGCTTCCTCATCGAACCACTTCACTCGTGGACTCATTTTCACCACCTCAATTGGAGCCACTGCCTCGGAACCATATGCCAGCGTGAAAGGGGTTTCCCCCGTGCTGGTCCTCGATGTTGTGCGATATGACCACAAGACTCCTGGTAGTTCGTCGACCCAGTTCAACTTCGATGTTCCCAGTCTTCTTTTCAGAGTGTTTAGGATCGTTTTGTTTGTTGATTCCGCTAGGCCATTTGCTTCCGGGTATCTTGGTGTGGAAAACAATAGTTTTATTCCCAAGTTTTTGCAGTAACTCTTGAATTTTTTGCTTGTGAATTGTCTCCCGTTATCAGTTATGACTTCACGCGGTAACCCAAATCAACACACTATGTTTTGCCATATGAATTTTATCATCTGAGTATCCTGTATACTCGAAAGAGGTTCTGCTTCGACCCACTTTGTGAAGGCATCGGTTGCGACAATGATGTACTGCTTTCCTCCTCTTTCCTTGGGCATCTTTCCGACTATATCAATTCCCCACATATGAAATGGCCAGACCGGGACATTCGAGTGCAGCATCTCAGCTATTTTATGGCTCATGTTAGCGAATCTTTGACAACTCTCGCATTTTTTAACAAATTCCTTCGAATTGCTCCTTAATGTTGGCCAATAAAATCCTGCCGATTTAACTCTGTGTGCCAAACTCCTTGGGCCTGCATGGCTTCCACAGCTTCCCCCGTGTACTTCGATCAGTACGTACTTCGCTTCTTGCTCGTTAACGCACTTAAGTAATGGTCCCCCGAACGACCTCCTATATAGCTCTTGATCGAGCAAAACGAATCTCGCAGCTCTTCTAGCTATCCTTGCAAGTTCTGCTCCATGCTCGGCACTCGTTCTGAGTAGGAACGCTCTTATCGGGTCCATCCAAGAGTTTGTACTCGAGATCGAGTTTATCTGCTTCGCCACATTTTCGTCATCTCCGAGATCTCGAGTTGCTGGCCACAATGCAGTCACAAGGGGAATGAGTCGAGATGAACTCATGTTTGTGGATGCAGCCAGTGTTGCCATCGCATCTGCTTCTACATTTAACTCTCTTGAAATGTGATCCACTGATATTTCCTCAAAGGTTGACTCCAACCTTTTTGCAACCTCTTGATATGCTAACATCCTGCAATCTCTTGCTTGGAACGAACCAGACAGCTGGTTCACAATAAGTTGTGAATCTGATTTAATCCGTAACTTTCTCACTTTCATTTCCATTGCTAGTTGCATGCCTGCTATGAGAGCTTTGTATTCTGCCTCATTGTTTGTAGCTCGAAACTCGAACTTAATGGCTCTTTGGTATGTCACTTGACCCGGTGACGTTAGGGACACTCCGGCTCCTGCCCATTTTGAGTTGCTTGACCCATCAACGTGTAAAGTCCAAAATTCCATGGGTTCTCCGACTGGTGCGGACTCGATTTCTGCTTGGATGTGCATTTCCGTGGTGTATTCTGCAACGAAATTGCCAAGGATTTAGGATTTGATGGCTCGTTGTGGCTCGAATCGTAATCCGTACCCTCCAAGTTCGATTGCCCATTTCATCATTCTACCTGATAGCTCAGGCTTCGCCAGAACACTTCTTATGGGGAAATTTGATACTACGACTACTTCGTGTGACTCGAAGTATGGTCGGAGTTTCCTTGTGGACATTACCAACGCCAGCATGAGTTTCTCTAAGGCGGGATAGCGTGTTTCAGTGTCAACCAATGTTCTACTAACATAGTATACTGGGTATTGCGACCCCTCTTGTTCCCTTACTAATACTGCACTGAGTGATCTCTCTGATACAACCAAGTATAATTGCAAAATCTCTCCCTCGTGCGGTTTGGACATAACCGGGGCCGTGGATAGGTAAACCTTCATTTGTGCAAGTGCCTCATCGCATTCCTGCGTCCATTCGAATCGCTATACCTTTTTGAGCAGCTCAAAAAATCTTGAAGTGTGATCCGAGTAGCGTGCTACGAATTGACTCAAAGCCGCCAACTTCCCAATCATTCTTTGAAGTTCCTTCGTGGTAGTCGGTGGTCTCAACTCTTGGATTGCCTTGATTTGAACGGGGTCTACCTCAATCCCTTGTCTGCTAACCACGTATCCCAAAAACTTCCCCGTTGTTACCCCAAATTGACATTTCGATGGATTCAGTTTCATGTTGAACTTTTTCAGAATATTGAAAGCTTCCTCCAAATGGTCGAGATGCTCTCTCAAACTTGATGATTTCACGATCATATCATCTATGTAGACTTCCATTGATTTTCCAATCAACGGCTCAAACATTTTTTCATCAATCTTTGATATGTTGATCCTATATTTTTTAATCCAAATGGCATCACCCGGTAGCAGTATATTCCTTAGTTTTTCATGAAGGATGTTTTCTCCTCATCCGGGGGAAACATTCTGATCTAGTTATAACCCAAGAATGCGTCTATGAAGGACATTATCAGAAAGAGGGAATGGATCTTTTGGGCAAACTTTGTTCAGGTCTGTGTAATCTACACAGACGCAATTTTTCCCGTTCTTTTTCTTCACTACGACCACATTGGCTAACCATTCCGGGTACTTGACCTCCCTTATGAATTCGACTTTTAACAGGTTCGATACTTCCTCTTCGATTGCAGCATTCTTCTCTGGTGCAAACCGTCTTCTCATCTGATGAACGGGCTTGGCCTTTGGATCGACCTTCAGTTGATGCGACATCACCAGCGGGTCCATTCCCGGCATTTCTGTATGGTCGAAAGCAAACGAACTTCTTTGACTCCGCAGAAAGTCTATCAGTGGTCCGCGCCAATCATCCGCAATGTCCCTGCCGATGAATGTAGACTCCACTTCATTCTCGGTTATGTTGATCTTTTCCAAGTTCTCGCTTGTTTCGACCGTACTTATCGTCCTCAAGGTTACGGCATAGCAGTCTCTGGCGGTATGTTGTTCTCCCTTTATTGACCGAATTCCCCACGGTGTTGGGAATTTGATTACTTGATGAAAGGAAGACGGTACTGCTTGAAGTTCGTGCATCCATGATCGTCCCATGATGGCATTATAACAAGAATCCACGTCGACCACTTGGAAACGGGTTAAGAGATTTATACCTTCCGAATATACAGGTAGGAACAATTCTCCCAGTGGTATCAATTGCTCTCCGCTGAAACCTACGAGCTGACTCGAGCTGGGACTTAGGTTTCTCTCTGAAATTCCCATTCCCTTGAATGCTTTAAGGAATATTATGTTCGAAGAAGCTCCACTGTCTATGAGGATTCTCTTCATCCTGCAATTGGCGATTAAGAGTTCAATTACCAGGGCATCGTCATGTGGATGTCGAACTCCTTTCGAATCCGAGGGTCCGAATGTGATCTCTTCGGTCGATAGCCAAGATGGGCGTATCGAGTTCACGCTTCTTGCCTCTCGTCTGTATCGCTTGTAGGCATTTCATGAATTCCCTGCTATGGGTGGCCCTCCGGATATCATGTGAATTGTTTTTTCTACCCGCGGCTCATTAGGCAGTGGTACTCAATTTGCTCCAGTTGCCATTTCTCTTTTTTCGCGAGCTGGTTTCCCCTTATTCCTTCTCCACGTATTGCTCCTTTGTTCTCCCTTCAGATGCTGCAGGTATCCTTGATTGAGAAGCCTCTGTATTTCCCTAAGAAAATCTCTGCATTCGATGGTTTTATGTCCATATTCCTGATGGAACGCACAATAGTTCTCCGGAGTCTTCTGTCCAATATTTTCCAATACCTTGGTTGGCCACCTGACTTGTCCTCTCAAGGCCATCATCTCCTGGATTACTACCATAGGGTTTGCGTTCATGTCAAAGCGCTTCGTCGCGCCCCCCGATGTGTTTTGTGTTCCTGTGACCTTTCGGTCCGGCCGGCTCGTATATGGTGTGAACCTGTTCCTTCCCATCGTTGCATCTTATCATGTTACAAGTCGACCTTTATCTCTCCACCCGAAGTTCTCTTCTTCAATTTCTTTTCGAATTTGGACGTCTGCTCTTGCCATCATCTCAGCATATGTCGAGCATGGGTATTTTACCAACTTCCAAAAAAGACTCGAACCCCTTATCAGTCCTTTCTTAAATGCCAAAATTGATGTCTCCTCCAAGCAATTCGGAATTGCAACCTTCACCTCGTTGAATTGTTTGATATAATGTTGCAACGACTCCCCATCCTTCTGCGTGATCTGATATAGGTCATCCGAGCGCTTCGGCATTCTTCTACTACTCGAAAATTGCGAGCAAAATTGTTTATGTAACTTAGCGAATGACTCGATGCTCCCCACTTTGAGGTGCATGAACCATTGCATCGCCGCTCCCTCAAAGCACGCGCCAAAGCTCCTGCACATACATGCCTCTCGTACTGCTTCCTGCAATGTTATGGTTTGCATTTTGAATTTATACAATGTTATAAATTCATCTGGGTCGGTCATTCCGTCATAAGCCTTAATTGCAGGAATCACAAATCTTTCTGGGATCACTGCGTTTTCCAATCGACTCGAGAAGGGTGAGTTGTTGTAGTTTCCTGCCACGTTGTTCGTGGTGGCATTCAGTAGGCCAGGCACAGTGGCTAGAGCCTTTGTCAATTCCTCCACTTTTGCTTCGAGATTCTTTACCCTTTCGCTTGGTTCGTTTCTCTTCCAATTACGGTCTGTTGAGTGTTGTGTATTATCGGAGTAGGTTTCATGGCGTTCATCGTCTACACTTTCAGATTTGCTCCGCTCTTGATACATGGCCAGTTGCTCCCTCAATCTCTCGGCATCCAAAGTGGCTCGTCGATTTTGCTCTCTTAATTCCTCCATTTCCTCATGCATCCGTTGTAGATGCTCCTCAAAAATTCTCCGGTTAATCTCAGAATTTCCTTCACTTGCTGATTCAGTCCTCCTGGATCCAGATCTATCCATCACTGTTTCCTTCTTTCAAATTCCCACAGACGGCGCCAATTGTTGTTACACGAATATTTTATTGAAAGAGTACTTCAAAGAAAATAGATCTGAACTCCACAAGAATATATATTGAATATGTTACCCCCAAAAAACCAAGCCTTGTTTATTAATCCTTTCTCATATACATACATAATTTGACTTGATAATACAAGGTAAAGGCTGGATCTCTGGCTTGATTCATGGGTCTATCTTTAGAAGACAGCAAAGATTAATCCTGAACTCCTTGATCTGCGCGCCTTACTTATATTATACTTGGTAAGTTCGAACATTCCTTCGGTTGGCTTTGACACTATCTCACTACGTGGCTCGAGGGGGTAAATACCCTTTGATCGAGCGACTTGGAACTTCAATAATCTAGTGATCCCATTTGGGGTATAACAATAGTGAAATCCATTTTCAGTTGTAAGGCTCTCGCAAGTTTAGAAACTCTAAACTCGTGAAAATTAATTCTCTGTGTCTGTTCTACTTTTCTGCTATGTGTTAAACTTTGAATTTATCAAACTTTGACATCTCTGACATTGTGTTTAACATTACTCTGTTATTTCAAGTTCAAACATATTGAGTTCCACTATGTTGAAAACTTCAACATCATGGTGTTAATACTAAACTCGGGCACTAAATTCTTTCAATTGGAATCAAGAGCCTACTTCTTAGCGTACTAAGATGTTTGTTCCTGAGTGCAGTTTACTATGATAGGTTTTTCAAGCCTTGTTTGCAACCACCGATTCTGGAGAGTAATGAGAAAAACTACTCTCTGTGGAAGTGCCAAATGAGAATGTATATAAAGTCTATAGACGAACGAGCGTGGATTGTTATTTTGAATGGATGGACACCTCCAAAAATAACTATCCAAGATCTGAAGAATGCTACTGGAATCATTAACACACTAAAACCTGAAAGACATTGGAGTGTTAAAAAATGACTTATCTGTAACTTTAACTCACTAGTTTTAGATGTTGTGCGTTTCAGGTTAGTATCAAGATGCTCGGAAGCACGAGAAGCCTGATTCATACTTCAAGAGAAATTCGAAGGAACTGCCAGTGTTAGAGAGACTAAGATGAGATTACTTACAAATAAGTTTGAGAATCTCAGGATGCTGGAAAATGAAGCAATTTCCTCAAACTATGAGAGGATGGAATCAATGGGAAACAAAGCTCATGCTCTTGGTGAACCTATAAACAATAAGAGGCTAGTCAACAAAATGTTAAAGTCACTACCAGAAAAGTTTAACATCATGATAACTGGAATCGAAGAAAAGAGATGTTGCAACCCTAGTGATTGCTGAACTGGTAAGTATTCTAACAACATATGAGATAAATCTAAGGGAGCATAAACAAGAACACAAGGCAAAGAGAATATATCTTCACGCTGGAAAAGCTGGAAGTGAGGTATCTCAAAGTATATCATATGCAGCCTCTTAAGAAGATGAATCATATGTTGAACTTCTAGACGAAGATAAGCCAAATCTTGTTTTACTTACTAACGAGTTCAATAAGTTTGTCAGATCCATGAGACATGATTTAGGAGACTCAAACTACACCAAAAGAAGTTCACCACCTATCCTTACTCCGTCAAACTTCTCAAACGGCTCATTAAGGAAAGGAAGTAATGAATCAGTAAATAAAGAGATATATTCCTTTTCACATAAGAGGAACAATGATGGTGTGAAATGTCATGGTTGTTCTGGGATAGGGCACTATGCAAATGAGTGTCCAACTCTTTTAAGAAGAAGAAAATCCAACTTCAACATAACCTTCAATGATGAATCTGAAGAGTGAGAAGGAGATGATGAAAGAGAATGTATAGATACTAATATAGAAACCACAAGGCTGGAAAGATTAAAGAAGAGGCTATTGGAGAGATGAAGGAAAGAGATGTTGATATGCCAGACACCAACATTCTGCTCGTAGAAAATGTTACGAATTGTGATATTCAAAATGAGTCTAAACATTCTAATGTTAGACATTCTTCCATTGTAAGGAATAAAGAGTGTCAAACTTACATAACCACAAATATGCCACTACATGGTAGACAAAAGGTGTGAAAAACGGAACAACGAGTTGTCAAAGCTAAAACAAATAAAACTATTGTTGAGATGACAAATTTCAAGGTTCAGAGTTCTTTTGACTGAAAAAAATGAATTGGATGTGCTAAAGATCAAGGTATGTGAAACTGATATTATTTTTAAGATTAACAAAGGTAAGTCAAAATTGGATGAGATTATATCTATTAAACCTTTTGATGGCAGTGGATTATGTTATGAAAAGTTGAACTCTGTTATTTAATTAGATTTGAAAGTAACTATAGTAACTAGCTTAATGATGGACTGAATAATATTTAATATCACAGAAAGGAAAGATCAGTTGAATACATTATGGATTACTTATTAAATTAGGTTTCTTCCTGTATGTTTATTTTACAAATTAATTCTGAAATGAGAATGCTAATTATTTTTTGTGAAAAATATTCTTATCAAATGCATTGTGTTTGTGTAGTTTTGATGAAAATCAGAAATCCTTTTTGAGAATTAGTTGGGCTTGTCAATCACTATACAATGAAAAATGCAATTCGAACATTTCATTCCTCTGTTTATAAATATATGTGTAGGTTCAACTTCAAATGCACAAGTAGGACATTTGAAAAAGAAAGGCCGAGGTCCCACATATAAGGCAAAGATTTGGGGAAAGCCTAATTGTCTTCCAAAGATCAAAATAGTGGTAGATAAGGATGATAATATTGTAAGTGGAAAAACTCAATTTAGTGAGTTCTTAGGAAGTTTGGCTGGAAATAGCACATATTGTCCTCTTGTGAAAGAAGCATGGAGTGAAGTGGAAAATAAGTATGAGAAAGATATCATGGAAGTTACTAATGTGAGTTCTATTTTGCTACGTAAATTTGAATAGATTTCATAATATCTTAAAATTATCATTATTAAATACTTTTTACTTGATTGTAGCAAAGATTTGATTTGCCTCCTCATCTAGCAAAATGGACATTGCAATCTATAGGGCGAAAATGGAGGACTTGGAAGGCAGAATTGAAATCGAAATACTATAATGCGTCTTTACCAGTTAGTGAACCAAAAAATAAAAAAAAGATGTAAGAGTTAATGAAGAATAGTGGAATGCGCTTTGGACTTACTGGGGAACTGATGATGCAAAGGTGATATTACTTCTTAATTTTATTTGTTGCAAATTATTATTAATTATTGATCAAACTTTATTGTTTCAGAAACTAAGTACTCATTGTAAGACTGCTGGAGGAAGTAAGAAGATGAACCACTCTACTAGAAAGACATCTTTTGCTACTGTTCGAACACAGCTGGTAATATATAGATATAAGTAGTTATTATTAAATTTATCTTTATAATATGTTACTCTAACATTAGGATTCAAATTCTCTTCAGGAAAATGAAAGTGGGCGCACACCAACTAGAGTAGAAATGTTTTGCAAAGTGTATAGTCATTCTGATGGAAGACCGTCAAGTGGAGTCGTGGCTGAAAAGTTGGTCAATTATTCAAATTTTAATCTTGTGATCACTCTAATTGGTTTTATGATAATTTCTTTATTTTTGTACAAATAGCAATATGGATGTTATACAGGAAATAATGAAAGAAAAAATGAATGAGCTATCTCCAGATCACGAAGATGTTGTTCGTAGAAATGATATATTTTCTCAGATTATGGGTAAAGATAAATCTGGATATGTGAGGTTGTATAGTGATGGTGTGCACCCGAATGAAACTTGGTCGAAGAGCGTTAGTCGCAGTAAGCTACTCCGTGATAACATTCGCCAGCAAACACAAATCAAAATGCTAGAAGAAAAATTCGAAGAAAGATTCCAAGCTTAAGTTGCCACTATTGCTCTGTTGCAAGCTCAAGCGGATGCACGGCGTGGGAACAATGAAACAACAGAAAGTCCCAGAAATATACCTGATAGGGGCAACAATATTATTTCAACCCGCAGTGCTCAAAGTTCAAGTGGATTTTGGGTAATTTTTCTTGAAGGATATTTAATTTGCATGTTTAGAATTTGATTTTCGTTTTTAATTCTATTCCTTTAGTTCTTTTCATATTTAGACTTGAGTTTTATATTCATTATATTAGTTATACACGTATATTTAATTTCTCTACCTTAAATTTGGCCTTTGTTATATCTTTAGTGACGTGATGCAATTAGGCATAAAATTTAATGACATATGATAGCATAATTGACCTGTAATATGATAACTAATAAATTTGGACTCTTAGATTTTGTTTTTAAAAGTTGGTGCATTAGTTGGACAAACATGGGTGATATTTTAACATAATGAAAGAATTCAATGCTATTGAAATATCTTTTCTTCGATTCTCTATGTTAAGGTTGTCGTTTCTCATTCATGGATGCTTGAATGTTTCTTTCCATCACTTTGCAGCTATTTGAATAATTTTTTCTTCCCATTTGATGAGTATTTATCTATCTAAAACATAAGTACCTTCTAGTTTGATACATCCTTTTTTTTAATAATTATGTCACAGCCCAAATTGGGGCCTATGCAACATTCTTGCATGTTGATAAACATGCTTAAGATACATTGAACAAAAAGAATAATAATAAATTGAACAGTGGAGATATTCAATCATCAAGTGCAAGAAAGAGTATTTAGGCAGCGGAATTATTCAATCACCAAGTATACGAAACAAATAATGAAACCTGTTATAACAATAGATAATGAATGACATGATTATCCAAGAAGTTCGAATAAGATCTAAATACGAGATGACAAGATACAATGGAAGGAGTATAAGGAATTCA
>JAPKLW010000509.1:79687-127237 GCA_026898455.1 Plectranthus barbatus
GTGTTCTTTATCAACTCGAAAGCGTTCTTAATCAATTCGAAGGTGTTCTTCATCAACTCGAAGGCGTTCTTTGTCAAAATCCACATCAAATCTAGCGTTTGATTCGGAATCAAGGCCTTTGGTCCCCGAATAACGTTATCAAACCATCAAGTTCTTAGAAGGGAAGATCGAAGATCAAGCCAAAGAAGATCCAAGATTGACATCTCCTAGAACATCATCAAATACGGCGTTTGATTTGGAAATACGGTGAAAACCCTCCAAATTAACGTTATAAACTTGAAGATCAAGAACTTTGAAGATCGAAGAGGCCAAATTCTCTTTGAAGATTTTGAAGATCGTTCAAACATCAAATTCGAAGAGAAGAATCAGAGGAGAAATAGCGATAGAACCTACAATTGTTGTTTGATCCAAATTAATTCGAATTGTATCCGACTTTTATGTTTATTCATTTAAATACAAAAAATTTGTGATTACAATTACATATATATAAATATATTTGTATTTATTTATTGCTATCATTCAAAATAATATTTGTTTTTGCATGAGATGCATCACTTCACATGCATACATAACATTTGTGAAGATTCTGTGTGCACCATTTATGACCTCTTTTTTGTCATGACATGTTGTCCGCTTACAAATAAATGGAAGAAGCTGATAGGATTTATATTTTGAGCACAAAAAATAAAAGACTTTATTGATAGGTATTTATAGAGTTTACAAAGATACACAAATATCATGAAAATATCAAAAAGATATGACAAAACCCTAAAAGATAGATATGATTTGCATGAGTAGTGCATGCGCCGTTATTGTTATAATCCCCCCTCAAGCGCGATGTCGGGCAGTTGAACAACTCGAAGCTTGCGTCTGAACTCTTCAAATAAGGGACGTGCAAGTGACTTCGTCAAAACGTCCGCAATTTGCAATTCTGATGGAATGAATTCGGTGATAAGTTTGCCGTCTTGAACCAGCTCTCGAACGAAATGATAGTCAATGTCGATGTGTTTAGCATGCTTGTGAGCAACCGGGTTTTGAGTGATGAAGATCGAGTTGTTGTTGTCGCAGTAGAGATGCAGCGAGCGAGACAGTTGAACCTTCAACTCACGTAGAATGGAGATCATCCATAGAACTTCTGCAGGGGTGTTGGCCATTGCGCGATATTCCGACTCACAACTAGAGCGAGCAACAGTGGGCTGCTTCTTAGCACTCTAGGAAACCAAGTTACCAGCTAGAAAGATTGCATAATCGTAAGTGGAACGCCTTGAGTCGGGGCATCGTGCCCAATCAGTATCTGAATAAGCAACTAGATCGCAGGTTGATTGCCGTGAAATGGAGAGGCCATGTTACATCGTGCCTTTGACGTAGCGTAACATACGCTTTACTGCTTGAAAATGGTCGACAGTAGGTGCCTGAAGAAATTGACTTACATGATTAATTGCAAATGAGAGGTCAGGCCGAGTGATAGTAAGATATTGGAGGGCACCGACAATGGAGCGATACAGTGTGATATCATTGAAGGCATCACCATCTGTTGTGAGAGAAATCACGGCCGAAAGTGGAGTAGAAGTGGGTTTAGCATCAAGCAACTCAGTACGAGAAAAAATATCCTTGGCATATTTGATTTGCGACAAAAGAAGACCATCGCTAGTGTAGGTGACTTCAAGGCTGAGAAAGTAACTGAGACGACCCATATCTTTAATCGCAAACTCTGAATGCATACGATTAATGAATTCCTTGATACGGGTGGTGTCGTTGCCAGTCAAGATAATATCATCAACATAGACGAGTAGATAAATAATAGTGCGCCCATGACAATAAAAAAAGAGAGACGTATCGGCCTGACTACAAATAAAGCCTGAACCAACCAAGAATGATAAATCATCAAAGCGAGCATGACGAGTGATATAAATCCGAGAGGAATGCAGATCAAGGCAGCGAAATCCCTTGTGATGAGAGGAAAAACCAACAAAAATACTAGGGAGACTTCGGCGAGAAAATTTATTGTCAGCATAATCACGAAGACAAGGATAGACCCGACAACCAAAAGGATGAAAATTTGCAGAACAAGGTGAAGAGCCGAAGAGAACCTGAAATGGAGAAGAGCCGCTAAGCACGGTGGACGGAAGTCGGTTGATGATGTAGACGGCTGTCGCGAAGGCTTCAACCCACATAGGTAAGGGGAGATGCGAGTGAAAGAGCAAGGCAAGACCCGTCTCTGTAATATGGCGATGTTTCCTTTTTGCACGTCCGTTTTGAGATGGAGTATATGGACAAGAGCGTAAATGGTGAATACCTTTTGCTCGAAAAAATTCCTGGACATTATTGTTAGTAAACTCTGTCCCCCCATTACTCTGAAAATGTTTGATAGTCGTAGAAAAATGATTTTCAACTAGAGCAGCAAAAGACTTCAAATGAGTAAAGAAATCAGACTTCCAAACTAGTGGGTAGAACTAAGTAAAACGACTATAATCATCAATAAAAATCACATAATATTGATATTGTGCAGAAGAAGTAATAGGGGCAGGTCCCCATAAGTCACAATGAATAAGATCCAAAACACGACATGAACGTTTTTCATTTAAATGGAATGGTAAACGGGAACTCTTGGCAAACTGACAAGAGGAACAAATACCCGGCTTGGGCAAACAGGAAGTAACTGATATATGTCCTTGCTTACATAATAAGGAAATTAAATCAAAAGAAGCATGCCCTAAACGACTGTGCCAAAGCTCAAAAGAAGCACGTAAATGATTATTCTGCAATTGGGAAATAAAAGCCGGTTGAACATGATCCAGGACGTACAAGCCGGCACTACGTCGACCTCTGGCGAGAATATCCCTTCTGTGGCGGTGTTGTATGATAAATGAATTGTCAGTGAAGGAAATATTGACAGGATAATCGGATGTTAGTTTGCTCACGGATAATAGATTTTTTAGTGAGAGACAGCACAACGAAGACATCCAATAAATTAAGAGAGTCCGAAATAGGAGAACGACCAATACGAGATATAGGGAGAGTAGCACCGTTACCGACAACCACTTGGTTAGAGCCGGAATATGGCGGGGAAGATTCGAGAATATCAGAGTTCGGCGTCATGTGTGCTGAAGCACCTGTATCCAAGAACCAATCTGAGGACTGCGGAGAGGAAATAGAGCAACCAGCCTGGAAGGCTTCGGCGAGGTTGGCAGATGAAGAAGGCGCAGTCCGAGAGAAACGATCGGGGTAGAAAGTAGCATAGTGCCCATCTTGATGGCATATCCGGCAGCGTGGAGGCCGACGATTGGAAGACTTGTCGCGTCCACGCTTGGAGTTATTGCAAGGATTACTGCTACCGGAGGAACCTTTGCCGCAATCGGAGGAATTGTTGCTGGACTGCTGCTGACCGTAGAACGCAGCCGGAGAAACCGAAGTCGATTCCATTGAATCCTGAAATAAAGAAAAACTCTCCGCCTTGGATACAAGATCACGGAAAGTCAGCAGAGCGGTTAGAGCCATTTGAGCAACATAAAAGGAGGAGAAATCAGGGCCTAAACCACGAAGAAACCAATGTGTTTTGTCGGTGTTGTCAACGGGTCGTCCAATCGCAGCCAACTGATCACATAAGGATTTAAATTCACGAGCATATTCAGAAATAGAACGAGAACCACGCTTCATGAGTTTCAAGTCATCTTTGAGACGTAGTTCCCTGGTTTTGGACTTGTTACTGAACGCCGCATCAAGGGTTTGCCAGACTGCGCGTGATGTAGAGCAACCGAGGACTTTTGCCATTTCTTCTTCAGAGAGGGTAGATAAAAGGAGATTGAGTAGTCTTTGATCCTGTTGGTGCTAAGAATTGAAGGCCGGATTGGGCTGGGGTGGCGAGGAGAGAGTCGCGGGCGGCGGAGTGGACGATCCATCGACATATTTCATCAAACCTTGACAGGTGAGTTGTGGCACAATCTGAGAACGCCATAGGAGAAAGTTGGAAGAGGATAATTTGATGGTGATCATGTGAATTAGGGTAGAGAGAGGAAGGACGTCGTGATCAGCGGCCATGGTCGATGGATGGAGGCGGCGTGCGCGAGAGGGAGAGGGAGAAAATTAGGATCAATAGGGTTAGGCTGATACCATGATAGGATTTATATTTTGAGCACAGAAAATAAAAGACTTTATTGATAGGTATTTATAGAGTTTACAAAGATACACAAATATCATGAAAATATAAAAAAGATATGACAAAACTCTAAAAGATAGATATGATTTGCATGAGTAGTGCATGCGCCGTTATTGTTATTAGAAGCTCAAGCGTAAGAGTCACAAAACTGCAAAAATGGAGGAATCTCAATTCATTCTCACTCCCCTCATCGCTCTCATCATCTTCATCTTCTCATGCTTCATCACCAAATCATCACTCTTTCTCAAACCATCACCCACAAGAAGACTCCCACCATCTCCAACTAAGCTGCCCATAATCGGAAACCTTCACCAAGTCGGTTCACTCCCTCACCGCAACATCCATTCCTTAGCCAAAGGCAGCGTCCCTATTCTCGTCGTCTCTTCCGCCGAATGGGCCCTCGAAATCATGAAAACTCACGATCTAATCTTCGCCAGCAGGCCCACCTTCAAGGTGTTTGAAAATCTGTTTTATGGCTCTAAAGACGTTGGGGCAGCTCCTTACGGAAGATGAAGAGCATCTTCGTTCTCCACTTGCTGAGTAACAAAAGGGTTCAATCTTTCCATTACATCAGGGAAGAAGAAACCGCAATTTTTATAGGAAAGATAGAAGAATCTTCGGGGGCGGTGGATTTGAGTGCTTTAATTGTTTGCTCTATTTACGAGTGATGCGATTGGGAGATCGGCTCTCAGCAGGAGGTACAATTATTCTTGATGAATTTTGAGTTTAGACATAGTTGAGAGAGATAGATTGTATATTTCTGAATGAATGAAAACAATTACATTGTACCCCTTTTATAGGGATGTGATTATTTTGAATAAGGAAATGAAATATTCTATTACAATCTTAATTGATACTCAATTGATATCTTCCTTGTAGTCTTGATATTGATTGATTTGAGTATATATTCCAACACTCCCCCTCAAGTTAAGTGACGAAATTTTCGACACCTAACTTGCTCAAAATATCATACAAGCTCTTGGAATCAACTGTCTTGGTAAGAATGTCAGCTAACTGGTTTTTGGACGAAACATATGGAAGGGCCACAATTCCTTGTTCGATCATTTCTTTGATGAAATGTCTATCCACTTCCATGTGTTTGGTTCATCATGCTGCACTGAATTCTCAAAAATGCTAATGGCCGCCTTATTGTCGCAGAACAATCTGCTTGTTTTTCCTGTATGAAAGTAAAGCTCTGTCATGAGTCTCCGTAACCATAATACTTCTGTGAGACCACTCTTAATTCCTCGGAACTCTGCTTCGGCACTGGACAAAGCTACAACTTTCTGCTTCTTGCTCCTCCATGATACAAGGTTTCCTCCAACCATAGCAAAGTAACCAGCTGTAGATTTCCTATCAATAGAATTCCCTGCCCAATCTGCGTCTGTGTAAGCTTGAATTTCAAGGTGCCCATTTTTCTTGAGCAGGATTCCGTAATCAAACGTTCCCTTCAAATATCTAACAATTCGGAGGGCTGCATCCATATGTTCTGTTTGAGGTTGATGCATGAATTGACTGACTATACTGACTGCATAGGCAATATTTGGCCGGGTGTGGGATAGGTAGATGAGTTTTCCCACTAACCTTTGATATCTTCCCCGGTCTGTGCTTTCGCTTTTTTCTTTAATACAAAGCCCATGATTTGTTACAATAGGAGTGCATGCTGGCTTACAATCCACCATTCCACATTCGACCAAGAGATCTAATATATACTTCTTCTGATTAATGAAGATGCCTCTTTTTGACCTTAATACTTCGATTCCTAAGAAGTACTTAAGATTTCCCAAGTCCTTCATCTCGAACTCTCTGAATAACTCTTCTTTAATATTCTCAATCTCCTCTACATCATTCCCTGTCAAAATCATATCGTCAACATAGACAATAAGACAGGTTAAGAGATCTCCTCGCTTCTTCAGGAACAAGGTGTGATCTGAATTACTTTGAGCATATCCAAGTCTTCTCATTACAATAGAGAATCTTCCAAACCATGCTCGTGGCGATTGTTTCAACCCATATAGGGTTTTCTTCAATCTACATACTTCGACTTCTCTGAACTGTTCAGTATATCCGGGTGGCGGTTCCATGTATACTTCTTCTTTCAATTCCCCGTGAAGAAAGGCATTAGTCACATCAAACTAGTGTAATGTCCAGTCTCTATTGACTGCTATGGACAACAGAACTCTTACTGTGTTTAATTTTGCAACCGGGGCGAACGTTTCCGCATAATCCACACCGTATGTTTGAGTGTACCCCTTTGCTACTAGGCGAGCCTTGTATCTTTCAATAGAACCATCTTGCTTCCTTTTGATTGTAAAGACCCAACGACATCCTATCGGCTTCTTTCCTGCTGGCAACTGACATTTCTCATAAGTTATGTTTCGGGCTAGAGCTCCCATCTCTTTATCCATTGTCTGCTTCCAGTTTGGACTTTGAAGAGCATCAACATCTGAATGTGGAATATCCTCTTCATACAGAGCCCTTTGATAACTTTTAGCATTGTCAGAGAGCTTCATTTTTGCCAAGGACCCGATCGAGTACCGAGATTGAGACTGCCATTCTGGAGAGTATCGGCGGGGCGGAATACCTCGATTCATTCTGGGAGGTAAGACATAGCTTTGGGTGGCAGTGGACTCGGAAGGTAAGGTGTCATTTTCTGTCTCAGAGTTATTGGCGGAGTCATTAGTAGGCCGTGACTCCGAGGATATTGGAGAAAGAGTATTATTGTTGGTGTCAGCTGAAGGAGACACCTGTATATCTGCTTCAGAAAGTGACTCATTCGGAACTGTTGTGTTGTTGGCAACCTGTGGATCATCATCTGAGAAATTTGTAAGCCAACTTAGTGAGTCACTTGCTTCTAATGTATCTAAAGTCTCCCCCTGACTGCTAGGTTGGCTGTAGAAGTATTCTGTTTCAAGAAAGGTGCAATGTATAGTGGTAAGAATTTGTCTGGTTTTGGGATTGTAGCATCGATACCCTTTTTGATTCACCCCATATCCTAGAAAGACACATTTTTCCGCACAGGGGGTAAGTTTTGATCGTTCATGTTTTGGAATATGAACAAAGACTGAAGATCCAAAGATTCTAGGTTGAAAGGTAAGAGGCGGAGGGATTTGGGCTTGGGTGGCTAGGACATCAAGAGGTATTTTGAGTTGTAGTATTTTTGTGGGTAGTCTGTTTATGAGATAGACAGCTGTAGCCACAACTTCAGGCCAGAAGGAGAGTGGAACGTGTGAATCAATCATCATAGCACGAGTCATCTCGAGAATGAGATGATTTTTCCGTTCCACAACCCCATTTTGTTCAGGTGTATATGGACAAGTAGTTTGATGGATAATTCCTTTTTGAAGACAAAAATCTTTCAAGGTTTGATTTATGAATTCCCCTCCATTATCAGTTCTGAGTGTTTGTATAGGTTTGTTGAATTGTGTTTGGGTCATGTTATAGAAGTGGACAAACTTAGCACCTATTTGGGACTTATGTTCTAAAAAATAAACCCATGTCACCCGAGTGCAATCATCAATAAATAACAAGAAATAATGGTATTTGTGATTATTAAAAACAGGTGATCGTCCCCAAACATCAACATGAATAAGAGAGCAGACTGATTTGACACGAGTATTATTGGAAGGAAAAGATTGTCTATGGCTTTTAGCCAAAACACATGTTTCACAAGTATTAAAGTTGAATTTAGCTAGTTTAGGGAAAAGAACTTTAAGATAACTAGAAGATGGGTGTCCTAACCGTCGATGCCATAACCAAATTTCTCTTTCAGATGATCCATGTGCCAACATCACAGAGCTACGAGGTGTAATTTCATTAACATAGTACAGGCCATCTCGCTCAATGCCACGTCCAATGATCTCCTTCGTCCGAATATCCTGTAAAACCATGAAGAAGTAAGGTACAATTCAATTCTTTGGTGACATGACTGATAAAAAGGAGTTTATGGGATAAATTTGGAACATAGAGACAGTTGGTGAGGCAAATGTTAGGAGAAATTTGAATAGTTCCCGCCCCCTGAACAGGTGTGATATTCCCATTGGCAGTTTCAACATGTGTACGTAGGGGTTTTGAAAAATCCGAAAAATCTTTCTTATCAAAAGTCATTATATCGGATGCCCACAATCAAAAATCCAACGTTTGTTCTTTTCAATAGTTTGATTATGAATAGTACAAACATTAGATTTTATTTGTGTGGTTTCAATATAATTGGAATAAGCAGAGGGGCCATTTTGCAAATTATGGGGGCCAGACTGCGAAATGAGAGGAGTGCAGGGACTATTGTGCAAATTAATGGGTTGAATATAATTAAAGGGGGAATAATAGGGTTTGGCCTTACAACCAAACCCTTTCCCTCCTCTCGACTGAGCTGCCGCCTGCCCGGACCCGATTGCCACCGCCGCACCCAGCTGCACCGTCGTCGTCTGTCCAATCGCCGCCACTCCCCTTGGCTGGGTAGTCGACGACGTCACTGTCTCATGGGCAATGTCGCCGATGCTGCCGTCTCCACCAAACCTGACCCCATCGCTGTTCCGATCCCCGCCGTTTATGCCAATCGCCGATTTCCCTTTGCCGGCGGTGGGGGGTTTGTGGTTATCCTCCCACCAATCGGGGTATCCCACCAACTCGAAACACATTTCTCTTGTGTGTTTCCTTTTCCCACAATGTGTGCACTGAAGCTTCGATTTGTCTACCTTGGGAGGCCAGGACGGCTGATTTTCGGTACGGGCAGCGCTCGGCCGGTGCTGTTTAAGGGCGAATCCGAATCCAATTTGCCCCATCTCCGGTTGTGTTGTTGCCGATTAGAGGACTTCCGATCTGGCAGCATCACTACGAACCCGATTGAACGCTGATTCGGCGGTTGGCGTGGGAGTCTCCTTGAGGATGTCTCTCCGAACTGGATCGAATTTTGAATCCAATCCGGAGAGAAATTGGAATAGGCGTCTCTGGCTTTGATTTTTTTGATGTTGTATGGTGCATTTGTCGCAGAAATCCCCTGAGCTCGTGTCCCTTCGATCGATGTGCATCCAGCACGTTTGAAGATTATTCCAATAATCTTCTAATGTAGTTCCTCCTTGACTGATCTTATTTGCTCTTACTTCCAGGTCATAGAGGATGAAAGGATCCATGCCGCTGCCATATGTTGTTGCAAGAGCATCCCATATCGCTCTTGCTGTTTGGTAATGTGCGAAATTGGCTATTAATCGATTCTCCATGTTTTGCAGTAACCACGAACATACTGTTAGGTCGGTTTGTTCCCACTGAAGGAATTTCTGATGTGACGATTATGGGGGTGCTGGTTCCCTGTAATGTGAGAAAGACATCCTCTGCCTCCAATGGCTATTTTCATGAGCCTTGACCACACTGGATAGTTGTTGCCATCCAGTTTTTCTCCAAGAAAAATATTGTCTGGAATTTTTCTGGATGGATTCTGATTGGTTTCTGTCATTCTTGATGCAGGAGGAACTGTAAATCTGCCCTGGTCTTGGTCAATTGGTTTGAGGAAGGTATGAACGATGATGAATTTTTTTCTGAGTTCACAATATGGTTGAAAGAGGTTTGATTTGGTGGCTGGTTTGGATATTGGTTTGGTGGTTGATTTGAGTATTTCAGGCGATGAAGAATTCACAATTCTGAGCCTCTATTCTTTGGATCTTCAGAGTCAGGACCGGAGTCATGCTCTCATACCATGATGAATTTTGTGTTTAGACATAGTTGAGAGAGACAGATTGTATATTTTTGAATGAATGAAAACAATTACATTGTACCCCTTTTATAGGGATGTGATTATTTTGAATAAGGAAATGAAATATTCTATTACAATCTTGATTGATACTCAATTGATATCAATTGTAAGGAGAAGTGGGGATCTTTACATGATATCAGAGTCAGGTTCGGTTCGATGTGGGACCCAATTTGTCCTATGATAGGACTTGATGTATCCCGATGATGGGACCGATTTATCCCGATAGTGGGACTTGATATATCCCGATGATGGGATCCCCGTAAAGCTCCACGCTGTGTGTGAGGGGGTGTGTTGAATGTCCCACATCGGCCATGGACCTTGGAGTATACCACTATATAATAGTGGTGGTCCCATCTCCTTACAAGCCGGTTTTGTAGGGAGAAGTGGGGATCTTTACAATATCTTCCTTGTAGTCTTGATCTTGATTGATTTGAGTATATATTCCAACAATTCTGAGAATGGAAAGAAATTTCTGCGAATGATGTCGGATTTAATGGAGCTTCTAGGGTCCCCTACCCTTGGAGATTTTATTCCGTGGCTTGGTTGGATTGATTGTTTTAATGGCTTCAATAAGAGTGCCAAAGAGATGGATGAAGTTTTAGAGAGTGTGATTCAAGAACGACAAGACTCAAAACCAACACATTAATTGGAGAAAATATTCTGGATATTTTGCTCGAAATCTACGAGGGTAATGTTGTTGATGCCTCCATTCGTCGGGATAGCCTCAAAGCATTAATAATGGTAAAATCTGTTCCTCTCGAAATAATTCACATTCATTTCTATAAACTAATCACTACATATATGTTTTGGTTGTGCAGGATGTGTTTGTTGGCGGAACCGATACATTATCCACAACTTTGGAATGGACAATGTCAGAAATCTTACGACATCCCCTAGTAATGGAAAAGCTGCAACCAAACACAGCATAACAAAGGACGACCTAGAAATCTTCGTTATCATCCGCCAGTCCCATTGCTTCCGCCTAGAGTAGCAACCCAAGATGTGCAAGAATAGGGTTATGACGTTTCAGCTGGAACTGTGGTGATGATCAAATCGGAAGGGACCCTGATTCTTGAATTCTTCAAGGGACTTGAGAGGCTTAGATTTTGAATTTATCCCATTTGGGGCTGGACGAAGGATTACATTTGCTGTTGTCCTTATTGAGCTTTTGTTAGCAAAGCTTATGCAAAAATTTGACTGGAAATTGGCCGGTGGGAAAGATTTAAACATGAATGAGAGCCTTGGCTTGACCGTGCATAGAAATGTTCCTCTGCATGCAGTTGCTTCGAAATGTATATATGTAATTCGGGAGCACTATTGTGAGAATCTAGGGAATAATGACTCTAGGGAAAACTCATGGACAACATAAGGATGATGTGGTTAGGATTTTATATCCTACATCCACAAGAAAGTTAAAGATGATGTTTATTGATTTTTAATTTGTTGAGGAATACAATTGCTCTCTCTTTTTCTCTCAGATTTTCCGTATGTTTTGTTCAATCTGATTTTTCTTATTTATGCACTTACAAATTCTTTAATTGATATCCCATTTCTTCCCTTCCAAGCACATGACTCGTGTAAGTCTTAACTTAATTATGAATTTAATAATGATCACTAAAATTTGTAATAATTGTGAAATTGACTTGGGACATTCATACACGGAACGGAAGTAAAACATTACAACTTATCTTCTTGTGTTCACATCTCAATTTCATTACAGGAAAAACAGAAATCATAGGCTGCTGGTAATGAGATGCAGCAAGTCTTGTGCTTCTACAAGGCCCCCATCAAAGATAACTGCAAAAGCTTCCATATCAATTCTTGGCATCCTCATCAATATCTCCACCCCTCCATCTCTGGATTTGCAAATCTCAACTTGATTGATGCCATTGCCAAGACATGTACAATTTCCAAACATCTGCTGCCTTGGTCTTCCCCATCCATAATCTGCACTCTGACTGTATGCATCGAACATGCAAACTACCAGTGTTCGAATTCGATTTCGATTTCCAGGTAATTCTGTTCTAGAACCGCTGCTGATAGCCTCCATGATCGCTTCTGTAGCAGCTACAAAACACCCTTTCCCTTTCACAGTGCCATGAGTTGACTCTACCAGGAAATAATCACCAGCCATGGCTAAGGCTAACAACTCCGGCTCATCATCAGCGACGGTGTTCCGGGCCGACATGGCAAGGCAGCACCATACATATGCGGAAGCCACAATGAAGGATGAGTCTGATGATCCGGCTGCGGTTGGAGGTTTCATCTGGTGAAAAAGAAAATTCTCGAGTATTTTCACCATAGCCTTGGACAGCACAAATCTGGCCTCAACATACGTAGCCGTAGGTGGAGAAATGGATGCTGGCCTGCTGGGCATCGATAATCTTTGAATTTGTCTGTGTTGGGAAACAAGGAAAGAACTGTTGAGGGTGGGATGGATATATGAAGAAGATTTGGAAGAAAAGAGAGCTAAAACGTCAACCTGTTTCATTAATATTAATATATAAATGTAAACCACACCATCAATGCGTAATTTTAAAATGCAGACACGCGATGCAGACAGAAAGGATAATGCATAAAAATTAAAATAATATTTTGTTTACTTTTTCTCACATAGATTTCCAATAGCACCTACTAATTATTCAATGCTTGTGCAAATGCAGAATTATTTAATTTATTTTGTTTGGTGTCTGTACCAGCCTTGCCTTAGCATCATGGCCGGATCTACATGAACTTTTGTTTTTATTTTTACAAGTATATAACAGATTGAATATTTTTATAAATTCTTTTTAATAGTAAATTGTGAAGGAAAGAAATAGGAGACAAAATATGCAAGAAGAGGACTTGAGGAGCTGGGAATAAGATGGAATTGAGTTTTTTGAATATATAAAATCTAATAGAACACTTACATAAAATTTCTGAATCCACTATTTCCTTGATGGTTCTATCAAAAATAATATATATACAACTTAACATTTGCTATATACAACCAATTGTCTAGTGCAGATAAACTACTTTATTATTGATTATCCTGCGGTTTATATAAATAGTTTATACAGATGGTTTATTTTGGAGCTATTTCAACTGTGATAATAAGTTATATCTTGCTAGATCAAACGATCCATACAATCTTTTGTGATTTTCTACACACTGTATGATCTTCATATCTCACCCTAAAGAAGAGAGCTACAACAACAACATGTTTTCCAACGAATATGTGCAGAGAAAAATAGGCTCATAAAGTAAAAATACACAATGATGTAACCTGCCCTAGTTCACACGATTAAACCACATAGAGAAATAGAGAATTACGTCTGCAACTTACAACATCGAAAGATGAAACATAATCATATTGAAACACAAAAGAAATAAGAGACTCACTGCCTCCAACATAAACGCAGACACAACAACGCAACACAAAACTACTCTCAAAGATCAAGGGCAAATTTTGAGTTTCTCTTCCTATCAACACTCAGGAAAGAAGACATGCATGCTTAATACAGGTGAAGAATAGTTCGAACAAGCTCCATATTTTGCAATCACAATAATAGTTCCAACAAGTTAAAAACCTCACACCCTTCCTCCACTAACCACAGAAATATATAACATTTCGCTGTCAAAATAGCTACATAGTTACTTCATTCCCCAAATACATTTTCCCCTCCCAATAAACACGCACTGTGCATAACAAATGGGACCAGAAAATGTAAGGGCACTCTACTCAAAAGCAACATGCAACAATATCTGACTATTAGCTACTTTGTCACTGATTCACATTCTCTTTAATCGCCATGAAAGTGCAAGGAATGGGTAGCTACTATACACTATACATAAAATATCATATTTATACAAGTTTATGCATTGCACCAAACTTAAATCTACAACACAAATACTCAATTAGAATAGAAACGAGACATTTTTCCTTTTATCATCAATCATCTAAAACAAAAAAACAAAAGCTCACATTTATAAAAGTCACACAACCCCCCCACATGGGCGAAAAATAACTATAAAATGAGAAAATAAAAAATGATAACACAACCCCCACACGGGCAAATAATAAGATAAAACGAGAAATCAAGCATACCAACATACCTAAATCCATATAAGTTTGGAGAATGTCACACCATTCTATACGAACTTCATTAATTTCACTTGTACGATACATTTCTTCATTAAACTATTAAAAATAAAAGCATAAAGACAATATATAGTTGCAAGTAAATATGTTAATGATTTAGAGTTGAAATCAAATCTTGTAATAAATTGATACATTTAAATTACCATATTTGTCAACGAAAGAGATTCACGAATGTCGTCAAAGATATCTTTCATATAACACATCACATAATAGCCACATTGTTTTGCATCGGGTTGTTGTGGACACTTCAGAGATAATTAATGCTTTAACATACAACTTTGAAATTCTCAAGTTAGAAACACATACCTTGACGACTTCCAAGGAAATGCTTGTTCTCCACTAGCAAAATGAGATTCGCTTTGCAGTGGATCCAACACATAAACCTTCTCACCATATGCATCAATCACCAAGAGGATCCAATGATAACTAGTTCAAAAATGTGATTTAATTCTCACCAACAATAATAAACATAATATTATTAAGCAATTAAAACAAATAATATTCACGTACCTGATGTTGCATGTCACAAAAATAAGCTGGTTTTGTCATTTTCCAATCAACCTTCGGCCTACAGTATTGGTCTTTTCCACCAAATCATTCTTATGATTGATTGAGACTGCATAGGGATCAAGAAATCGGATTTTTTGTATAATGTTCGTTCCAAACTTACCTTATACAAGAGCCTAGATATTTTCACATGCATCAAATTACATTTTGAAAAAAATATTATATATAGCAGTAAAAGATATCATAAATAGTTAAAATAAAACTTACACTATATAAACAGATATGGATGTTGCTCCGATAGGCTCAAGCTCAGAGAATTAGTGATTGTCGTCAAATAAAATATATAGAGTTTTATCCGTTTGACCAAAGACATCCTCATCGACAGGTACCTAGATGCTGCCATCATCACCGAGAACATGAGTAGCGGCCAAATGCAACAACTTCAATGAAATTGATATATCTTCAGCCTTCAACTTGACTGATTTCTTTGAGATGCTCATTTCTTTACCTTTGCCTTGCAAATAATTTGATAATTGAAAAATGAATAAGCATATATATAAGTAGATATAGTACTTAACTGTTTATATATACCTTTTTTGGAAAAACTTCTACGTCATCATAAAAAAGAAAACAAATAACAAATAATAGTTAGTTATTACATAACTATAAAAATACAAAGACATTGAAAATCTTATTTACATTATCAGAATCTCAAATCTAATCCTTTGCTTCATCAGACACATCTCTCCATTCATGATAGCAAACTTCGACATGTTGTCGAGCAAGAACACCTACATAGCTCTTCAACTCGAAATTTGCGAGACCAATAGGCTACCCTCGTTTATTGAATTCAAAATCAGTTTTAAGTCCTTTAGTCCTTCGTATGCACAACCTATCGAGGTACACCTTCCCTTTACTAGCTCTTGATGATTTTAAAACTTCAGTACCTTGACTAGTTTCACGGGGAGATGACAGACCTAAAAATAGATAAAATGCACAAGTTAGTTGACAATTTATAAGATATAAAACTGTTGAAATGTATATATTGGTCTTACCCATTTACGATTATTCATTATTTACCCATGTTCTGTCACAATCTCCACGAACACATGGTATATCAACTTCATTAGCCAAATCTATGTTTGGTATTCCTTTGCTAATATGTTGATGGTGAATGGAAAAATCATTGAATTCATCATCGTCAACTTCTTCAGTGTAAGCTACGTTTGGAGTAGCAAGCATAATGGACCATGATGAATTTTGAGGGTCTTGTACATAAAAAATTTGATTAGCTTGCTTGGCTAAGATAAAAGAGTCTGACTTGAATCCAATTCTATTGAGATTCACTAATGTAAATTCGAGCTCATCTACTTTAACGTCATTATTGTTCTCCACCCAGTAGCATTTGAACATCACTCGTTGAAAACTGACATAATCAAGTTCCCTTATTTCATCTATAACTCCATAAAAGGTCATGTCTGAGACTATAGGATGATTATCCTTCGCGATAGACACTTGCATTATTTTTGCAACTATGCTTGCTCTGGAGTTTTGAATGGCTCGTAAGTCATCACGTGTCTTTGTGTGAAATGTCACACCATTTATCATATAAGCATCATACTTCATAACTCGTAGATTAGGTCTTCGAGCCAACCATTTTAATCGCTCTGAATCCAGCTTCACACTTGCTACCTAAATCCAATTAATGATTATAAGAGTTATAGTTTTTATTAAGAAAATACACAATCTAATTTAAGTAAATTTACACTTACCCTCTTTTTAAACCATGTGATGAATGTTCGATTGTGATCGTCTTGAATCCACTTTTTTAACTATGCTTTTCTAAGAAAAATATTCTTTAAGTGTATGATGTGCTCCCTGTGGTAAATAGTACATTATTTTACATAAATATTAGCCAATTAGAAATCACAATATGAATTTAAGTAAATTTACACTTACCCTACTTTTAAACCACGGGATGATTGTTTGATTGTGATCGTCTTGAATCCACTTTTTTAACCGTGCTTTTCTAGGAAAAATATTCTTTAAGTGTATGATGTGCTCCTTGTGGTAAATAGTACGTTATTATACATAAATATTAGCCAATTAGAAACCAAAATATGAATTTTGTATAACATATAGTGCTTACTCGATGAACGGGATAAAAATATCTCCATTTATCAGTACGTATTGATGTGAATGATCCCACTCTCTCTCATCAACTTTTGAAACTTTAGGACTAGACAATGGCTTAGATAGTTTCCTATGGCAGTGATGTGTGGCTGGCAGTCCTATAGAGTGTATATCGGATAAGTATTCTGAACAAAACTCCAAAGCTTTTTTTGCAATATAGCTTTCAGCGATACATCCCTTTGGGAAATTGTGATTTCTCACATAACCTTTCAAAATTTGCATGAACCGTTCAAACGGATACATCAACCTATACTACACTGGTCCACAATATTTAACCGCACATAAAAGATGGACAGTAAGATGGAACATTATATCTAAGAATGACGGCGGAAAATGTTTTTCCAGCAAGCACAATGTAACAGTGATGTCTCGTTGAAGATCATTAAGCTTGGAGACCTCAATCACTTTGTTACATAGGTTATTAAAGAAGAAGCAGAATCTAGTAATATCACGTCGTACTTGTTTTGGCAACACACCTCGTATAGCCACTAGAAGAAGTTGCTGAATCAAAGTATGATAATCACGCGATTTAAGACCTACAAGTTTTGAATCATCTGCAGATAGAAGGATTGACATATTTGATGAATAACCTGTTGGCATCTTCACTCCACTAAAAAAAGTATATATTTTTTGTTTTCCTTCTTTGGTAAGAGAATAACATGCATGTGGTAAATATGATATTTTTTTTTCTAACTTTGGTGCCAACTCACTCCTTAAGCCCATGTCTACAAGATCAAATCTTGCTTTCACACCATCTTTGGTTTTTTTTGGTATGTTAAGCAACGTGCCAAGCAAGCTTTCACATACATTCTTTTCTATGTGCATCACATCAAGGACATGGCGAATGTGCAAATGCTTCCAATACTCCAATTCAAAGAATATTGATTTCTTTTTCCAATGACTATTTTCATAAACTTCTTTGGATTGACCCATTTTGCTCTTTTTTCCCCACACACATTTAAATCTCTCCACTCTTTCAAACACTTCAATCCCTCTCAATATGGCGGGTGCAGGCCTTAATTCATTCTTTCCATCAAATGCTTTTCTTTGTTTTTGATAAGGATGTACGTCAAGTAAGAATCTTCGATGCCCCATGTATGATATTTTTTCTCGTGTTTTAAATGTTGTGCACAAGTTTTCAACACATATAAGCCATGCATGATAACATTTAACTTTGTTACCTGATAAATTACCATATACTGGAAAATCATTGATTGTCCAAAGTAGGACAGCTCGGAGCATGAATTTCTCTTCACGATATGCATCATATGTCTCCACCCTAATTTACCGCAATTGCTTAAAGTCATCGATCGAAGGTGTGAGATATACATCTATTTCATTCCCAGGTTAACGTGGACCCGACACTAAAAAAAGTGAGCATCAAATGCTTTCTTTTCATTGATACACACTAAACTATCAATCAATTTTACCTAATTGATACTCTAGTGCGAATACAAGAATAATTTTTATCAATACAGGAACTTCTTACTTCGCCCGCTAGATTACTAGTCAACAAAGAGTTGCGTTTGTATCTAAGTACGAATTAAGTCGTTGAGTGGTTTTAAATCCTATGCAACAAGTAAATCTAACTACCTAACTAGGAAGACTTTAACTAAAACATGCATTTTCTGAAAATTCATCATATTAGCTCATCAATCTCTTCCACACTCTATAGCAATTGTAAAGCACACACACAAGATATCAAATTCAACGATAGTGAAACAAAGAACATTGGTAAGAAGTCCACATTGAATCCATGAGATTGATTTAAATGATGCAAACAATCATTTAATTCATCCAAAGATGATCAACCTATCTAAAACTTCCTATCTCTCTTAGCACCGACAAGATAAGAGTAGATGAAACTAGATACGCAAGCAGTCACGTTATAACACCTAATTCCACTCCAATTAGACCGTAAGTTATTGACCTATTGGCAATCTCCACATTGGGATAAGATCAAAACATATGTGCATCTACACTTATCCCAACCCCTCAATTCACGTGTTGGTTGCAATCTCGGTATCTATCACACACAGTTGGTTACTGCCTACACTATGCGATTTAAGAAAAGGCTCAAGTGAGTGCAATCAAGTGGAAGAAGGTAAACATACAATTCAATCTCAATCAAACAATTCAATGCTTCATTCTACAGATGTCGTGCAAAAACACTTCTCAAGTTAAAATTATCAATCTAAGGATCTTTCTAACTTCGCCCTACAGATTACTCTTTACTCATATGGAATTTTATAGTTAGGCAAATTCAAGTCGTTGAGTTATTTTATCACTAGGCAAAACATAAACTAAACCAAAGCGTAAACAAAGTAAAACACAATGACAATCATGTTTGAACAGAAATTTAATAATCAACCAATCAATACACTCCAAAATAGGTAGACAAAGTAACAAGTTCAATCAATGAGACAAGAGTGAATGATGCTTGGAAATCCAATGTGCTACAAATAGAACAAATTATGATGCAAACTCAATTTAATTCCTATGTGGTTGAGCAATCCACTCTAAGGTAGCTAACCCCTTGTCATGGTGAGTTAACCGTAGATGACCTAGCAATCCCAAATAGTCATGTTATCAATTTCTAGCTCACTCCTTCTAGCACGTAGATTCTAGCCCTATGACCTATTTCAGCACATGGATTGGATTTAGGATCACAAGAATAAACATTATTCACGACGATTCTACCCGCTTGTTGGCTGCAGAATTCACGTCTAGTTTCACCTAGATTGGCTAATACCTACACCTATGAGAATGAGATTGAGATCTAGTGTTATTCAAACTCACGTAGAAAGGTAAACAACCACAATTGAACTAGGTTTCACACATTTTCATTCCAAACAACATTCACAAGAAGTTTAGTTCTCCATAACTTTCAATTTGTTCAATACAAGAGAAAATGAAAGATAATCCATTACAAGTTTGAAAGATGAAATGAATTCTTCCCCAATTGTTGTCCTTGCACTTGATCTACCCTTGATTCTCTCTAGTCTTCACCAATTAGCTATAGATCTTGCTCTTGATCCACTTGGATTTGGATGGAATGAGGATGAAAGATGGAATTTGGGAGAATTTCTAACTAGATTCTATGAAATTTTGGCAAAAGTCCTCTCAAAACTCGAAATTCCCCTTTTTATAGACGAGCAAACAGAGCCTCGGATTTCCCGGGCCAAGGTCGGATCGCCCGGGATAGCTTGAAAATAGAAAAACTGCAAGAATTTCCCTCTCTGACTCGGCCGAGCCAGATTTGGCTCAACCGAGCGAGCCCTCTGTTTGACGTGGCTCGGTCGAGCGATGCAGAACCAATCGAGCCTGCTCTCTGTTCGACGTGGCTTGGCCGATCCAGGCTCGGCTCGGCCGAGCCTGCTCTTTGAAATTCAGCCTGCTCCTCTTCTCTGCTCCGCTCGGTCAAGCCTGCTTCCCTTTGACTCCTGGCTCAGGCGAAAATCCTCCAAAACTAAGCCGAAAATGTTGTTTTATGCTCAAAACCTTACCTACACCATCCGAAACACAAAAACATGAAAACACGACAAAAGGAAAACAAAAATATATGATATGAGAGTAAAATGGCCACAAACATGCACGCTCACACATCGAAATATCGGTCGTTTTACGCCCATATCATAATCCCCCAAACTTGAACCTTTGATTGTCCTCAATCCAAACAAAGTAAAGCCATTAATCTACCTCGTGCAATACCTCATAGCTCATCAAGATAATCTTAGCATGTTCAAGTAAAATGAGATTATCACCTAATTTTGTGACAAAGTTAATGCTAAGGACATGAACCACTCATCAAATATGGATACAAGAAAAGAAAGCTCTCCCTCACGTGTTTATGGACGATGAGATTCACTCAATCACAAGATATCGAGCTTGATTTACATAAGATTGCATCCATTCTCATCACTATACTACAACAAGTTAGTTTCTAGAATCAAAAAGGTCTTTTCTTGGGTTGTAACGTGGCTAACTAATAGGTGGATGGTTTTTGGCCAAAGTGACTAAACTTCTCAATTTCCCAAAACCCCCCAAACTTGTTCTCTTCGAACCACTTCAAACCCGAGGCTTATTCATTTCACAACACTTTTTTTTCTTTTTTTTCCTCTTTTCTTTTTCATCTCTTTTCTTCTTTGTTTTCTTTTCTTTTTTATTTCCTAGCACCATCATTCATTCATTTCATGGGTGCCTCTCTTTCTTTTTCAAACACTTGCACCAAAAATTTTGTTGGTGCCTCATTTCCTAGGATTCAAACCAATCCTTTATTGTATGTCTTTCATGCCTCAACATTTTCAACATCACAAATCCAATCAATTCCCAACCCAACTCTCATCACCGTATTCACCCTCATACACTCTTTCCCCCCAAACTTGATCCTAAACATATCAAAGAATATTCACCAATAAGGCTCAATCACGGGCGTCAAAGATAAAAAAGGCAAATTAATGATATCAACCACCTTATACTCCCGGTGTGAAAGGTAGGACTAAGAATCGATGGTCTAATATCATTTTCTAGTCACACACTCATGCCAATAGATAGAGAACGGATGCAAGTTCTAGATTTCGTACTCTCAATCTTGCCTCTCACAAACGATAGAAATATGACATTATCGAGGCTCAAAACTCACAACTTTTCATCAACTCCTATGCATTAACCAAACACAAAACTCTACAATTCAAAAGTTAAACTTAAGACATGCTTCGAAAACTAGATTCCGCCCTATCATTGGTTAAGGTAAAATTCAAGCTCCACTTAGTAAACCATGATCCACTCTCAAGTCTCGTTTGGGTTCATCACACACACACAAGCACACAAACAATCCTAAAAACAAAGACTATATGCAATGCACAAATCTAAATGGCAAGAGAGCGATAAAAATGCGTTACCCATCAGTAGCCACGATCGAACCGCTTCTCCAATGCCTTATTTGTACCTACTCAATATCAACACAAACACCACCAAACTATTGAGCATAAAACAAACCAATAAAGCTATCATTTCCACCAAACTTTCCACAAACCAATAATCAACAATGATAACATCATATCCACTAGCTCCACCATACAAACCAAACCAATAATCCAAAACCACAAACCATGCCAAATAGGGAATATTAAATCATGCAAGCTCGCTAATAACTCCATCAAAACTTGACATTCAACCATAAAACTCAAAACCTAAATCCACATCACGACATCCAAATCCAAAGTAAATCCAATAATCATAATACAACCATATCTAAGATAGAATCATCATTCAAACAAACTAACTAAAAAATTAAGATAAACTATGATAAAGAGATAGAGGAGGAGAATAAACCAAGGCACCGACTACCGGCGCTTCCCCCAAAACTTAGTCAAGTGAGACTAAGTTTTGGTGAGAGAACTCCAACAAATGCCTGGTGATCCTCAGAATCTAACAACCAATTGGAGTGATCCTCCAAATCCTCAACAGTAGTCAACTCATCACAAGGAAGCTCCAACACCCTGTCCCCAAACTTATAATAATAAAATTCAGCACGGGGACCCGGGACAAGGAACCTCCCAGCCAACAAGGAATGAGCATCCAAATAAACGGCTGGAGCAAAAGCACCCGACAGATGCATACCCAAATGCTCCAAGATAGGAGTAATCATACCGCCACTAATAGTAGGGGTTTTGACATTAGAACCCGACTCCAACCATCCATTAACATTGCCCCCAAAGAAAACTTAATCCCATTCATCATAGCATAAAACATATACAATTCCAGTGTAATCACATTGCTTGACTCATGCCGACTACACACTGAGCCACCCACAAACTTATGTATATAACGAATAACAGGATTCCTAATTGAAGTAGCTCTACAAGACTTGATATTGAAACTCCTACCAACCTTGACTCCAGTAATTTTCTCCCGAAATTCCCCCATGCTCACATTCTCAGGTATAAACACAGAACCAACAGCACACCCAAAAAGCTCATCGACTTTATGCCTTTGAAAGAAATGTTCTTTACCTCTAATTTTGAATTTCTTAGATAGAGGTATACCTCCAGGGCCCTTCATGACCGTGACGGAGGCTAAGAACTCCTTTGTCAATTCCATGTAGCTCGTCCAATTTGCCGTGAGCAGCTTCTGCCAACCAGTGCCTTGGAAGAGACTCCACACATCATCCTTCAATTTCAGCGACTCCAATGTCTCCCGGCACAAATATTTCATCCCCACAACTTGTCGTTTTGCCAGAATTTTGTATCTAGCGAACTCCTCATTGTCAAAACCCTCGGGGCAACTAATTGAAGAAAATGAAGATCCACATGCACGTTTCCTAGCCATAGATGAAATTGGGAGGTGAGATTCACACAAATCAAAGCAATAATATGTTAGAGAAAATTTGGAAAGTGAAATCTCGATCGAAATGAAGATGGGGCAAAATGGGCAAGGAATGTTCTTTTAAAATTGCGCGCCACTCGACCAAGCCACTGATGGATCGACCGAGCGAGCGCTCTGTCCGAGCCACAACAGGATCCCGGCCAGGCTCAGCCGAGCCACACCCCGCTCGACCGAGCCGAGTCTCTGAACCGTGAAGTTTTTTGAATTTCAAGTGTATTTCTAAGGCTCGGGCGATCCGTATTGCTCCTGGATGAGATTCCTCTCTGTTTGTTGCACTTTTCTTGCACCATTCCGGGCTTTTCGCCTCCCCACTTCTCCAATCTTTCATTTCAAAACAATATAAGTCCGTAGAACAACCAACAATCAAAAATCCTTCAACAAAACATCAAACTCACAAAATCAAATAACAAACATTTATTCCAAACATGAAAATAACCAAAATGAAAAACCATTGGGTTGCCTCCTAACAAGCGCTTTTTTGACGTCGATAGCTCGACGACCTTACCTTAATTCTCAGTCATGGTCAAAAGGTGCGGAACCTGAAATCATACCTTGTTCATTTGACACATGCTCCTCCGGAAAGAACAATTTCCTTCTAGCACTACGAGGTGGATCACAATCAACTCGAGCTTTCTTCGTCCTCCCTTGGTCATGCTCAACATAATCCCCCGGATCATCACTCTCTTCATTTTCTTCACTCACAAAGTCCCATTCCGGGTCAACAACATCCTTTAATCTCTTCTTCTTACCAACTTTCTCAACCTCGAACTCATTCAAGCTTCTCGGAGGTAAAGAAAATACAACCTCCTTCCCACAACAACTAAAAGTAAGCTCACCTTGCTTCATAACGAAAAGGGCATCGGCCTTGTGCGAAAATGATCATCCAAAGATCAATTGTATGCCACCTTCATTCCTCATATCAACCACAATAAAATCCCCCAGAAATGTAAATGTCAAAATCTCCACGTGCACATCCTCAACAATCCCACGTGGGCAAAATAAAGCATGATTCGCCATTTGTAAGACTTGGCTCGTGGGCTTAAGATCTCCGACATCCAATTCTTTGTACAAATCCCATGACATTACATTCACACTAGCTCCGGAGTCACACAAAGCCTTTTCAACGCATACCTCTCCAATTTTACAACTAATAACAAAACCCCCCGGATCTTCTTTCTTGCTAGGAATTCTCTTCTCCTCTTGTTCATTTCTTCCCGATTCAAATGGTTCACCATCCAAAATCATCTCAACTCCTACGAGCTCATCCAACATTGGCACACATTCAATCTCTTCCGCTTGTGACATTTCTATATCTCCATTCTTCACATAATCAAAGAAGTGAACATCTTTGGTTTGATCCTCTTTTTCTTCTTCCACTTTCTCATCTTCAACCATCTTCACTTCTTCATTCACCACACTTAATTCTCCTTCCAACTCCACACTTTCAACCTTGGCAGTCATCACCTCCAATCTCTCATCCAATCTACTCTCACCATCCACCATGTTGCAACTTTTCTTTTGTATGACTTCGGTATCGCTTGGAAACTTACCAACTTGGTGTTTTCAACTTAATTGTTTGGCTATCGAAGAAATTTGCAACTGGATCTCAGCGAACATCTCGTCATATTTCTCAAAACGTTTATCAATTTCCTCACTCGGATTTCTCCTCATCTCCTGATTGCCATATCTACTACTTCCCCCAGCATAACATCCTTGGCCACTACTCTCTCCTCCTTCTAATTGCATTGGAGGATTAAGAGCGTTATTGGGATTTTCATAAGAGAAGTTTGGGTGGAATCGGTTGGAGGGATGGTAATACATATTTCCCGGAGGATTGTATTGAGGTCAATTGTTGTACCCCATTCTTTGGTTGACAAAATTCACATTTTCCGGGTAAGCATCCTCATGCTTCATCACCATCATATCCTCCTTTCTACCCCCCAAAGTAGATAATGCATCAAGTTTTCTTTGCATGGCAGCAATTTGTTCTTTGAAATCCTCACTTTCCTTGACATCATTTACCGACTTCACCGGTCTATAATTCTTTCTTTCCTTTGGCCATTGGAAGCTATTTTCGGCCATCTTTTCTATTGTTTTCCACGTTTCCTCTTCCTCTTGTTCCAAGAAAGCACCTCCCAACGAAGCATCCATCATCACTTTAGTGTCGTAATTCAATCCCCCATAAAATTGACAAATTTGCTGGCTTCGTGAAGGTCATGCCTAGGATATTTACGAAGAAGCTCACGACACTGATCACATTCTTCATAAAGTGGCTCGTCATATCGCTGCCCAAAAGATGTTATGTCGGCTCGCCTCTTCAATGTCAAGCTAGGCGGAAAGAACTTGAACAAAAAAATTTCTCAGAGTTCATCCCATGTAGCAATGTTTGACTTGTCCAACCCCTCGAACCAATTCCTTGCACCATCGTGTAGGGAAAACGAAAACAGCCGCAACCTTAATTAATTTTTATCATATCTGTGATCTCCAAGAACCTTGATATGTGGACGTTTGGATCCTCCATAGCATGCCCCCCCAACTGATTATTCTGGATCATCTGCTCCAGCTGCGGTTTGATCTCAAACTGAGTTGCGTTAACTCCCAACCAGAATCCTTTGGTTTTTTGTTCCCCTTGCGGTCTAAATAGATTTTGAATCAGTCTTCATGGTCCATTTCTCTCGTTCATCATTGCCTTCATAAGTTCAGGTTGCCTTTCTAATTCCTCAATCCAAACCGTATCCTCACCACGGTTTTCCATCTCAAATTAAAATTCAATGCTATCTCGCCTTTGTTGGAATTTCCTCTCTTCAAGCTCACGAGCTTTGGATCTAGTTATCATAAACAACCTACAAATTCCACAAAAGCCACTTACAAAACCAAAGCAAATCAATCAAACAAAGTAAAAACAAGTATCACACAAGAGCTAAAATTCACACAGACAAATGATCAAACACCTAACATACAATTTCCATACTTTCAACAATATCTATAGACCTACTAAAAAGATTCCCCGGCAACGGCGCCAAAAACTTGATGTCGTGCAAAAACACTTGTCAAGTTAAAATTATCAATCCAAGGATCTTTCTAACTTCGCCCTACAGATTACTCTTTACTCGTATGGAGTTTTATAGTTAGTCAAATTCAAGTCGTTGAGTTGTTTTATCACTAGGCAAAACATAAACTAAACCAAAGCGTAAACAAAGTAAAACACAATGACAATCATGTTTGAACAGAAATTTTATAATCAACCAATCAATACTCTCCAAAATAGGTAGACAAAGTAGCAAGTTAAATCAATGAGACAAGAGTGAATGATGCTTGGAAATCCAATGTGCTACAAATAGAACAAATTATGATGCAAACTCAATTTAATTCCTATGTGGTTGAGAAATCCAGTCTAAGGTAGCTAACCCCTTGTCACGGTGAGTTAACCGTAGATGACCTAGCAATCCCAAACAATCACGTTATTGATTTCTAGCTCACTCCTTCTAGCACGTATATTCTAGCCCTATGACCTATTTTTGCACATGGATTGGATTTAGGATCACAAGAATAAACATTATTCACGATGATTCTACCCGCGTGTTGGCTGCAGTATTCACGTCTAGTTTCACCTAGATTGGCTAATACCTACACCAAGGTGAATAAGATTGAGATCTAGTGTTATTCAAACTCACGCAGAAAGGAAAACAACCACAATTGAACTAGGTTTCACACATTTTCATTCCAAACAACATTCACAAGAAGTTTAGTTCTCCATGCCTTTCAATTTGTTCAATGCAAGAGAAAACGAAAGATAATCCATTACAAGTTTGAAAGATGAAATGAATTCTTCCCCAATTGTTGTCCTTACACTTGATCTACCCTTGATTCTCTCTAATCTTCACCAATTAGTTGTAGATCTTGCTCTTGATCCACTTGGATTTGGATGGAAGATGGAATTTGGGAGAATTTTAACTAGATTCTATGAAATTTTGGCAAAACTCCTCTCAAAACTCGAAATTCCCCTTTATATAGAAGAGCAAACAAAGCCTCGGATCGCCCGTGCCAAGGTCAGATCGCCCAGGATGGCTTGAAAACAGAAAAACCGCCAGAATTTCCCGCTCCGGCTCGGCCGAGCAAGATTTAGCTCGACCGAGCGAGCCCTCTGTTCGACGTGGCTTGGTCAAGCAATGCAGAACCAGTCGAGCCTACTCTCTGTCCGACGTTGCTCAGCCGAGCCAAGCTCGGCTCGACCGAGCCTGCTCTCTAAAATCCGGCCTCCTCCTCTTCTCAGCTCCGCTCGGTTGAGCCTGCTTCCCTTTGACTCCTGGCTCGGACGAAAATCCTCCAAAACTAAGCCAAAATGCTGCTTTATGCTCAAAACCCAACCTACACCATCCGAAACACAAAAACACGGCAAAAGGAAAACAAAAACATATGATATGAGAGTAAAATAGGCACAAACATGCACGCTCACACATCGAAATATCGGTCATTTTACGCACATATCATCTACCAATATCCCAAGGATTTAGCAGAAACGGTGAGCAAATAAATTTATAATTACACCCAAAGGTGGTCGAACCCACAGGGACTGTGCAATGAACTACCCAAAGTACTAGCCACAATTTCTAGATCATAGAAGTTTAAGGATTTTTAGAAAAGAGGTTTTTGTTTTGTAATTTAAAGATAACTATGCGAAAATTAAAGGTTTTTAAAAAACAATTAAAGAAAGCACATATCCTAGGGCAGATAATCTAATCATCAACATGCAATTTCAATCAACTCAGCAATGGGAAACAATAGATTTTAATGGATTAAATTCCTTGTTCTGGAAATTTAAATCCTAGATTACTAAACAGTGACTTTATTCTCTCGGTCTTAAGAACACCAATTTAGTTAATCTCAATAATCATCTTATTAATTTCTATGCAAGTTTCTTCCTTTCAAGACAGAAAACAAAAATATTTAATTCTCTCTTATTTTCACCTCTCGGTCCTTCAATTGATAACTTTAAACCTAGATTTAAATTCATCTCTCGGTCCATCTTTTAATCTCGATTATTAAATTAAATAAGAGAATTAAACCATACCATATGAGTTGATTTCAATAAACATGCATCAGAAAAGATAAATCATAACCCTAGAACCTGTTAGGGTTCTAGCCACAAAACTTGACTAAAACAAAAGCAAACATATTATAAATTAACTTACAAATGAAGAGGAACCTTCAATGTCTTGAAAAACACCAAAGCTCAATGTAAAATTAGGGATTCAAAGTCTTGTAAAAACTCGAATGACAAAATATTCTAAGTGCAATAATACATAAAAGATGTGATAAAATTCGTGCCCTAATGAGTCTTATTTATAGAGGAGAGAAAAAGACCTAATCTGGGTATTGGGCTAAAATAACAAAATCTGCCAAAACATGCCAAAATCTCCATGTCGGGCCTCTGTGTCGATCGACAGGGCGCCTGTCGATCGACACACATGCAACTTTCGATCCGCCCAGATTTGTCCTCCATGTCGATCGACAGGGATCCCGTTGATCGACATGCCTGCAATGTCCTTCCTGTCGATCGACAGGGAGCCTGTCAATCGATGTGCCTGCACATGTCGAGCTTTCTTCTTCTGCCTTGCTTCCGATCAACATTCGATCTTTGTGTCGATCAACATGCACCACGTTGATCGACACAGAGGTCCTGCTTTGGGTTTTTGGCTTTGTCTTCCAACTTGGTCGACTTCCCGTGCGTTAATCAAAGCAGCAACTTTGTGTAACTCGGCTCTTTCATCATTTCACCTCTTTTTAGCCCTAAATACCTGAACAACTCACCACGAAGGGCATAACATCCTCTTAAATAGTCTCATGCACAGAAATAACTGAAAACAAAATAAAATGCACTTGAAACAATGGAGAAAAATATAGATAAGTGAGTATAAAATGAGCTTATCAAACCCCCAAACTTGAATACTTGATTGTCCTCAATCAAAGAAAAAGAAGAAAATAAATCTTGAGTAGTTAAAAGTGCAATGCCTCACAAGATTCATCACAATCAAAAGATCATCAATCCACATCACACAAGCAGTTTGAAAGAGATAAGAAATCCATCAACTTCGGAAGACTCACAAGGAAGTGTATCGCTCATTCACATAAGTGTTTGGGTTTCAATAAAAGCACTCACAACATGTATGAAGAAATTTCTACCATAGGCTTGCAAAAGTTCTAAAATCTCCACTGCTCAAATGTGCACACAACTTAAGAATCAAAAAGGACTTTGATAAGGTTGTAATGTTGGCTTTTTGTGAAAGGTAGGGAAATATTGCCTAGTGACCAAACTAATTTAG
Source organism: Plectranthus barbatus (assembly GCA_026898455.1). Classification (NCBI taxonomy): domain Eukaryota; kingdom Viridiplantae; phylum Streptophyta; class Magnoliopsida; order Lamiales; family Lamiaceae; genus Plectranthus; species Plectranthus barbatus. The sequence continues at coordinate 109,141 of JAPKLW010000509.1, forward strand.
TTAGCTACTCTCAATAAATCCAACCACTAACTTTTCATCATCCACCAATCTCCTGATATTTCCAACACAAACCAAGACTCATTTTTTTCCTAGTCCTTTTATACTCTTAAGAATTTTGTTTAATCATTTGAGCTTATAAGGACAAAAACAAATTATTATTTTTTTCAAGAGCCCAAACTTCTTTTGTACACCAATTAAAAATTTCTTATCCTCTTATAATTTTTTGTTTCACCTCAACTTATAGACAAGAAGGAATCCCTGTTTTCACTCATAGACAAGTACAGAAAGCAAGGACCCAAAGGTTACTTATGAACAATAAGCATCAATCTAACCTTATTTCACCCAACTCTTATAGACAAGAACAATTCACCTGTTTATAGTACTTCCCATAGGCAAGATAGAACTACAATGCTTCTCTTAACTCATAGACAAGAAAGAAAAGTAACAGGCTCAAAGGGGCTTTACTAAGGATAAATTTTTATAAAGGACAGTGTTTGGGATAATTTGGCTAACAAAGATGGCCTAAGATCATTTTCTATCATTGTGCACAATATGCAGTCTTGAAACAGAACATAAGCAAGTTCTAGAGAAATAAAAACATACATGCGAATCTCACATGAACAAATAAAGGATCAAAACTCACTTGGGTTCAAAAATTTCTTCCGTAGTCAACTTCAATCCACTCAAACATCATGCAAGTGTAAGTTTCAATTAGATCCTATCATGCAGTATTCTACATTCATAGGCAAATCAACCACAATTGAAATAAAATCAAACTCATCTTCAATCAATTCCAATCTCAAAATTAGTTCAAGTGGGTTCATGAATCAATAAAAATTTTCCTCACATAATATCTATATTTTTTTTTCTAGGCATAAATTAAAATGAACACACCAATTCAAATAATGCAATAAAAAAATAAAGCAAGTAAAGGATAGAGAAGTTAGAATTTCTTGTCCACATCCCCCTAACTTATTTCGAACTCGGAGAGTAAGAAAAAGTTTTAAAATCAGACAAGAAATAGAACTTGTACCTGACTGTTGATCTCAGACATCAACTTTTTATCCACATGAGGAATCAGCTCGTCGCGACGGAGATTCAGGGCTGCTAGCACTCTGTGTCGATCGACACAGAGCCTTTTGTCAACTTTTGTGTTTGTTGATCTAAGAGTTCTCCATGCTGTCCTCTATCTCGATCGACAGGGAGCCTGTTGATCGAGATAGAGGTAATCCTCCCTGATTGTTTTTTTTTTCGAAAATAATACTAAAATAAGAAAAACAGAAATCTGAAAATAACGTCAAACACACCAATTGAAATAGAAACGAAAATCGAAAAGACTAAACAACGGAAATTTGAAAAGAAAGCATGTAAAAGTTGGGTTACCTCCCAATAAGTGCTTTAGTTAATGTCGTAGCTCGACAGTGCCTCTTTTCAGAACCACGGTGGGCTAGAGCGCACTTGCCTTCCTTGGGAATCCACCATGTAGACCCAGCGATCTTAGATGACAGTAGTGAGCTCGGGAAGAGACGGTGTAATTAACAATTTTGCCGCCTCGTTCTCTCATTCCCATCTTTGAGCAGCTTGGTCTTCTTTGAACTCTTCACTTGCTTCCTCTTCCACTTCTTCATCTTCAATGGAGGTGATTTTGTAGCATTCGGATTGTTGCCGGCTTTTGTCAAGCTTGAATGTGATCTTTTCCTCATTTGCTCGAAGTGTGATCTCTCCACCACGGCAATCAATCAAAGCAGCACTCGTGTCAAAGAATTCCCTTCCCAAGATGAGGGGTGTGCTGCCATCCTCCTCCATGTCCAAGACTACAAAATCTGCAGGGACAATTAGATGACCCACACGAATGAGAACTTCCTCAAGTATACCTTTGGGGCGAGACACAGATCGCTCTGTCATCTGCAAAGTAATAGTAGTCAGCCTCAACTCTCCAATCTTGAGGTGCTGGAAGATGGAAAAGGGCATCAGATTCATGCTGGCTCCTATGTCGCATAGCACATTTGGAAAAGAAATCCTCCCGATCTCAACTAGAATGGAGAAGCATCCTCGATCACTTCTCTTGACTGGAAGTCTCTTTTCCAGAATCATGTTGCACTGCTCATGAAGCTTGACTGTCAGTTCTCCACAAAGTGTTTCTTCTCGCTCATGAGTTTCCAGAGATATTTCATGTAACCTGGAATTTCAGACAAAGCTTCAATCAGTGGTAAGTTAATGCTCACCTTCTTCAAGTTCTCTACAAAGCGAGAGAACTTGGAAATCTCCTTCTGCTTGGCAAAGCGCTGAGGAAAGGGCATTGGAGGTGGTCTGGCAGCTTTGGAACTTGAGGAATTGAGCTGAGGAGGTTGCTGTGTCGACTGGGAGGAATTTCTGGCAGTCTGTCCTCCCTGTCGATCAACAGGGAGTGTGTCGATCGACACACCCATTGCAGTCCTGTTGATCGAGCCTTCATCATCATCTAATCAACCTCCTCTTCTTGTCCTCTGTGTCGATCGACAGGGGGCCTGTCGATCAAAATAGAGGATGGCTCCGCGGGTAGTTTTTCCTCCTCCCCCCCAAACTTGCTTTGGGGCATGCTCGGGCAAGAATAGCTAGTTCCAGATCTGAGCTTCACAACCTTGCAGTCCTTCTGGTTCTTTGGGTTCGCCTTGGTGGTCCTAGGCAGCTTTCTGGGAGTGTGTTGCGCACCGAGTGAGGTAGCAATCTGACTAACTTGAGTCTCGATGATCTGCACGTGCTTTCCAAGATGGTCCACCTTGGTGTTGACTCCTGCTACTTCTTTCTCGATCTTCCCCACTCTATAGTCGGAGGCTTTGATGAAGTTCTTGAGCACCTCATCGAGGGTCTTCTTCTTCTTTTCCACTACCTCGCCATTCTGCACATCAAAATCAGGAAGGGGTTGCTCGGCAGCCTAGGGCTGAGAATATGAGAAGCTTGGATGAGCTCTAGGGTGGTAATGCTGATATCCCCCTTGTCGGTATTGATTTTGATAACCGCCCCGGTTCATGTAATTCACATAAGCTATGGGGTCAACCTGTGCAACAGAAACACAAGCAGCATTAGATGTCAGTTTCTCCATCTCCCTCTTGAGCCTCTCGACTTCCTTCTTCAGAGTATCATCCTCCTTTGCCTTAATGGCCCAGATCTGTGGTCTCCTCGGTTCGGACCACTGTTGAGCATGCAACGCCATCTTCTTGAACAATTTGAGGGCCTTTTCAGGTGACTTGCTCATCAGAGAACCTCCCGCGGCGTAGTCAACAACTGCTTGGATGCTCTCGTTCATCCCTCGGTAGAAGATGTGGGCCTGGTCCTCGGTATCGACTCCATGCCCTGGGCAGCTCCTCAACAACTCGTTCCACCTGCTCCAAACCTCGAACAAGGACTCATCCAATCTCTGGTGGAACTGTAGGATCTCTATCTTCTTCTGAATGATGACTGAAGGCGGGAAGAAGGCGGCGAGGAACTCTGCTCTGAGATTGGCCCAAGTACGGATGTTGCTGCAGTCCAGGGCTGTAAACCACGTCCGAGCCTGATCCCGAAGTGAGAAGGGTAACAAGCATAGACGGATCACATCCTGGGTAACTCCTCCTTTCTAGATGGTATGACACACCTCCACGAACATCCTTAGGTGAGTGTACGGATCCTCCACTACTCGGCCTCCAAACTGGTTCTACTGAACCATATGAATCAAACTGGTCTTGAGTTCAAAGTTATTAGCGGCAATGCCAATAGCATATACCTCTTTCCCGGGCTGTGGTCTGTACTTCTTGGCCATCGCGTTGGGGTCCTCATCATCTAAGTCATCTTGGCGGTGCCTTTCTCTCTCTATTTCTCTTTCTCTTCTTTCAGCCTCGCGCGTTTCTGCTGCCCTCTCTGCCATAAGATGCTTGATGACGTCCTTCATTTGATTGACTTCTTGGACAAGTAAGGTGGCACTCTCTTGAGTTATGAGTTGTGTGATTGTCTCTTCCAAAGGTGGCATGCCTGAGAAGTCTTCACCGCCTGAATTGTGCGGTGGATCCATATCGGTGTTTGTGCCTTGTTTCTCTTTGCTTTTTCTCCATCGGGCTGTGGCTTCAATTTTTGGATTGAAGTTCTCGAGTGGCTTGGCCCGAGCCCTTGTGTTCATATACCTACAAACAAAACAAAAAGAAAACAGGAATCAGCAGCAGTGTCGATCGATAGGCAGGCTGTCGATCGACACAGAGGATGTAGCTATTTCGATCGACAGGCATGCTGTCAATCGAAACTCACGCGAATCTGAAATACGAAATTTAAACACCAAAAACCAAAATCAAACCCTAAAACTCGAAATTAAAAACACAAAAATCAACAAGAACGAAAATAAAATAAAATTACAGCCTCAATCCATCAGATCTAAAAATAAACTATTAATTGGATAGATCAGACATGTCCCCGGCAATGGCGCCAATTTGATAACCGCAGAAACGGTGAGCAAATAAATTTATAATTACACCCAAAGGTGGTCGAACCCCCAGGGACTGAGCAATGAACTACCCAAAGTACTAGCCACAATTTCTAGATCATAGAAGTTTAAGGATTTTTAGAAAAGAGGTTTTTATTTTTAATTTAAAGATAACAATGCGAAAATTAAAGGTTTTAAAAAAATAATTAAAGAAAGCACAGATCCTAGGGCAAATAATCTAATCATCAACATGCAATTTCAATCAACTCAGCAATGGAGAAACAATAGATTTTAATGGATTAAATTCCTTGGTCTGGCAATTTAAATCCTAGATTACTGAACAGTGACATTATCCTCTCAGTCTTAAGAACACCAATTTAGTTAATCTCAATAATCATCTAATTAATTCGTATGCAAGTTTCTTCCTTTTAAGACAGAAAACAAACATATTTAATTCTCTCTTTCCATTAACAATTTAAACCTAGACTCAAATTCACCTCTCGGTCCATCTTTTAATCTAGAATATTAAATTAAATCAGAGAATTAAACCATGCCATATGAGTCGATTTCAATAAACATGCATCAGAAAAGATAAATCATAACCTTAGAATCTGTTAGGGTTCTAGCCACAAAACATGACTAAAACAAAAGCAAACATATTATAAATTAACTTACAAATGAAGTGGAACCTTCAATGTCTTGAAAAACTCCAAAGCTCAATGTAAAATTAGGGATTCAAAGTCTTGTAAAAACTCTTATGCCAAAATATTCTAAGTGCAATAATACATAAAAGATGTGATAAAATTCGTGCCCTAATGAGTCTTATTTATAGAGGAGAGAAAAACACCGAATCCGGGTATTGGGCTAAAATAACAAACTGCCAAAATAGGCCAAAATCTCCATGTCGGGCCTCTGTGTCGATCGACACACATGCAACTTTCGATCTGCCCGGATTTGTCCTCCGTGTCGATCGATAGGGATCCCGTCGATCGACATGCCTGCAATGTCCTTCCTATCGATCGATAGGGAGCCTATCGATCTACGTGCCTGCATATGTCGAGCTTTCTTCTTTGGCCTTGCTTTCGATCAACATCCGACCTCTGTGTCGATAGACATGCACCACATTGATCGACACAAAGGTCCTGCTTCGGGTTTTTGGCATTGTCTTCCAACTTGGTCGACTTCCCGTGCGTCAATCGAAGCGACAACTCTGTGTAACTCGGCTCTTTCATCATTTCACCTCTTTTTAGCCCTAAATACCTGAAAAACTCACCGCGAAGGGCATAACATCCTCTAAAATAGTCTCATGCATAGAAATAACTAAAAACATAATAAAATGCACTTGAAACAATGGAGAAAAATATAGATAAGTGAGTATAAATATGAGCTTATCATTAGACATACCTTTGTTTAGGTGCAATTGAAAGGAAAAACAACAATTATCCAAAACAAGAAGAATTGGAATAGAAATTTCCCCCGAATTTGGATGGTTATGCCTTGATCTTCACTTGAATCTTCATGCCTTCAGCAATTGGATAGATTTTTAACTTTGATCCTCCATAATTGATGGTTGTATGGAGTGGGTAGTGTATTTTGGAATGAAAGAACCGCCAAAAATTTGTAAAAGTTCAAAAAGTTCTTTCCCTAATTGTTCTTCCAGCTTTTATATTAAGTTCCCTAACCTCCATCTCGCCTGGGATGAGATCGGCTCGACTCGGATGATTCAAAACTGAAAAACTACCAAAACAGCTCTCTCGGGTTCACCCGGTAAAGAATTGGCTCGACCGAGATTTGTCTCTATCTGGCAGATCCCGGCCGAGCAGAGCAGGGGTTTGATGCCGGTGAAAGGCAACACTATCTTCACGTTAAATTTTATCAATCCGAGTCCTTTTCAATTCGCTCTTGTGAAGATCACTTACTCGTTTGAAGATTCGAATAGCTAGGTAAATAATAGTCGTTGGTAAATGTTTTACTAGGCAAAATGAAATATAAACCAAGCATACAAGTAACAAAGAAATAACCAAACATGTGTATTTAAACTTCTCAAGCCAAAATAATTGAGTAACTCGTTTAGGTAGATAAAAGTCTCTAGTTCAACAATAAGAAGATAGTGAGTGTTGATTGAATTTCTATTGTTCCAAGTTGAATCAAACTATGTTGTAAACCAAGTTTAATCACTAGGAGGTTGAGCAATCGACCCTACACTCTTTAGCCCCTTGCTACGGCGAACTAACGGTAGATGACACTAGGAATTGCAAACATCTACGTTATTAACCCCTAGATCACTCCCAATCGACCGTCAATTATCGCCCTACGACTTAGCCCCGCACAGGGATTGGAACTAAAATCGTAAGAATATACACTTTTCACGATGATTCCGCCCGCGTGTTGGCTGCAGCGTTCACATCAACTACCTCAAAAGCTGGCTATTACCTACACCTAAGAGGTAAGGAACAAGCTCAAGTGAAATTCAATCCCTCAAAGGAAAGTAAACAAGCAAATTTGATATCAACTCATAACAATATCCATTCTACAACACTCACAAATGAATTTAGTTCTTCATACCTTGCATTGAGTACAAATCAATAAGAGAAATGAGAGAATCCATTACAAAATTGCAAGGTCAAAGTATGATCTTCCTTGATTGCCTTCCTTGTACTCAATCTACCTTTCTTCCTTCCTAGATCTTCACCAAGTTGGAAGAATTTGGCTTGAATCTCCTTGAATGTGGATGGGGAATGGTTTGGAGATAAATCTAGAGAGAACTCTTGTGAGGGTTATTTGAAATCTTACCAAAAGTTCTTTAAGAATTCGAAGATCCCCCTTTTATAGACGAGCTCCCAGGGCCTTGGATCGCCCGGGCCGAATATGGCTCGCCCGAGCTAAGTGGAAAGCTGCCAGAAACCGCAAAACCCACATTAGCTCGGCGACCAGGATTGGCTCGGTCGAGCGGACCCTCTGAAGTGCAGGCTCGGTCGAGCACTGCAGGGTCGGCCGAGCCAAGCCTCTGTTCCAACAGCTCGGTCGAGCCTACCTTGGCTCGGCCAAGAAATCTCTCTGAAATTAGGTTTCTTCCTTCTTTTGCTCCGCTCGGTCGATCCAGCTTCCTTTTATCCTTCGGCTCGGGCAATTTACCTCCAAAACTCAACCGAAAGTGTTGATTTATGCTCAAAACACGTACTACAACATTCAAAACACAAAAACACGAAAACATGACAAAAGAACAACAAAAACATATGATATGAGGGTAAAATGGCCACAAACATGCACGATCACACATCGAAATATAGGTCATTTTACACACATTTCAGGGTTCGGCCGAGATCTGCCAGACAGAGGTAAATCTCAACAAAACCCAGAATGGTCCGGACCTGGATTTGGCTCTGAAATCTCCCTGCTGCTCCACTGCTCCATTCGGGTCAATATTTGCCATGCATAAACACGATCCGGGTCAATTTTTCACCAAAATTGGGTCAAACTAGATGAAAAATGCTCAATTCCTTCCCTACACAACACCAACACAACAAAACACTAAAATAAGACAAAAACACACAAAAATCATATGATATGTGGGTGAAATTGAACACAATCAAGTACTCAAACATATCAATAAATCGATCATTTTACACACATATAATAATCCCCCAAACTTAAACCTTTGATTGTCCTCAATCAAAACAAAGAAAAGTAATCATCCTACCTAGTGCAATACCTCATAGCTTATCATATCTATCTTAGCATGCCTCAATAAAATGAGATTATCACCTAAATTTTTGCAACGGTTAATGCGAGAGACTCAAACTTCTCAATAGATAGATATAAGAAATAAAATTCACCCCCTCTCGTGTTTAAGGACCTTTCACTCAAGCATGAGATATCAAGTTCGATTTCCATAGGCTTGCATCCTATCTCACTACTATACTACAACGAGCTAGATTCTAGAATCTAGAAAATCTTTGTTTTGGTTATAACGTGGTTGTCTAAAAGGTAGGTGGTTTTAGGCCAAAATGACAAAACTCCGCAAATTCCCAAAACCCCCATCATTTGCTTCAACCCACTAATTCCGAGGCTTATTCAACTTAACATTCTTCTATTTTTTGTTGGCCCCCGATTTAGAGTTATTTTATATGCAGCGTAAGTATTAAATTTATCTTGCACGTGTCTTGCTAAGGTCTCGACTTAGCAAGTGTTTATCTAAATGTTTTAGCTCGCGTATTTGTTAAAATGATTGCAGTTTATACTTCAACACTTGGTGTGTTGAGTTTCAAATAATCTAACTACAAACAAATATCGTAATAAAAAGTAAACGACACAAGGGTTTTTACAGTGGTTCGAACAATTGTTCTACGTTCACTCTCCCGTACTTTGACTGAAATTCACTAGAAGAATAAGTACAAGGTCAGGCCTGATCTCTAACATTGAGCAGCTCCTCCGTCTGGTCAGCACGCACCTTCAAGCACCTCGATCTCCAATCTTTAATCGGTGTTGCTCCTTAGAGTGAGGACAAACCTGTAGGGTTTTCCCGTGAACCGAATCACCAAAACCAATTTGAACCGGATCGATTTATGGTTATTGCACATAATTAAAATTCACAAAACCCTAGCATGCTCCTATGAATTTAATACATAGATTTGTGGATTTAGGGTTTACCGTAACTCCGTCGAATCTGAACTGATCTTTCGCGTATGAATACCAAATTATAATCCAACCACGCGATTCAATTTAATCTGCGGAAGCAGAAATTAGTAATCTAATTTCTTAGAAAAAATCGAAAAACAAAGAGAGAAGAAAAGAGAAATCTGTTCTCTAGATAAGATCTTCAGGGCTGTGTCTCAATGCTGCTCAGATCTGCTACTGGTAAGGATTCCACAGATCCGTGTTGCAGGCCGGAGCAGAAAAATCCTTTTTCTCCCCTCTACAGGCGCCGCCCACTCTCTCTCTGCCTCTAGGGTTTCACTGATTTGAATGTGTTCAATAGTGGCTAGGGCTTCCAGAGAGAATGGTCTATTTATAGACCCAGGGTTTTATCCCTAATGGGCTACTGGGCCCTTTTTTAGCATGTTTAATTGGGCCAGTCCTGGGACCTAATGCAAATAATAAAGTGGGCCTATAATTAATTAATTCCATGTCCACAACCCAGGACAAAATTAATTAATTAATATTAATTCTTTTTCACTACAGAATTAATATTGACCTACCCCTTTATTACCACGTTATGAGAACGGGCTGCATTAATTGAGAATCCCCATATTTAAGGTTACCGGACATCCATTAATTAATCGGAGCCTCTGACAAGCTCTAACTACAATTAATTAATATCTTATAATTCCTGAGTAGTACCACTCAAACCTTATCACTCGTGTCTGAACTTAATCACCCTGCAGGACTTTGGCACGATGAATGTTATTGAGCTCCTCAGGGAATGTCCCCATCCTATTACTCGGATATGGTTACCTAAACCTAGTCTCAGGCGGTACTACACAAACTTCTGTTACCCAAGATGCGGATATACGAGCACGTTACTTAGGCTCTCCACCATGGCAAGTCAAAGCAACAGTCAACCCGTGCAAACCCCTGAACCTTCGTTAGGGTTTGGACTCAATCAATATAACGAGATCTTGTATTCGCTGATGTTAGACAGACTAATACATCTCACTATAGTCCATCAATACGCCACCTCTGCGTACCAGCATGTTAAGTAACCAAGACAGACTACTTATTCCGAGAATGCCGCAGCCATCCGGACAGACGTATCTTCATACGCTGTCTCGGATGTGATCAGGTTTATGTCTCACTAGGTCAAGTGATCATACTATCTTCTGCGATCTACAATACGTCGTATGATCCTCCCTATCGGTGAGACAAGAGGATACCATTGTTCATACATGTAAGATTGTTAACAGATAGGAGAAATAAATCGTTGTATACTCATTGTAATAAATGCTTTCAGTATACAAAACCCATCAATCTCCCACTTATACTCAAAGCATAACTAAGCTATCACAGAGTATACAGTCCGTCTATCTAGTCTGCTGTCACTTTAACCACTATCAGTGGTCGGCATCCACCTTAGACCCAGCTCACGAATATGTCTTTCGTAAACTTTCTGCGGCAAGCTCTTTGTAAACGGATTAGCAATATTGTCAGTAGTGTCAATCTTCTTAATCAGCACATCGCCCCTCGATACGATTTCTCGTATGATAAGGTACTTTCTCTCTATGTGTTTGCTTGCCCTGTGAGACCGCGGTTCCTTTGAGTTTGCCACTGCACCAGAGTTATCACAATAAATTGTGATGCTCCTCGGCAAACTCGGGATCACGCCCAACTCTAAAAGGTAGTTCCGGAGCCACACCCCCTCTTTCGAGGCGTCGGAGGCGGCGACATATTCCGCCTCCATGGTGGAGTCAGCAATGCATTTCTGCTTTGAGCTCCTCCAAGATACAGCTCCACCTCCCAGGGTAAACACATATCCTGAGGTCGATTTCTTCTCATCCTGGTCCCCTTGGAAATCCGAGTCTGTATAATCCACAGGACACAAATCCTCACTTTGATACACTAGGCAGAAATTCCTAGTTCTTTTCAAATACTTGAGGATGTGTTTTACAGCAGTCCAGTGCGCCTGTCCAGGGTTAGACTGATATCTTGCTACCATGCCAACGGCATAAAAGATATCTGGCCTGGTATACAGCATCGCATACATGAGACTACCCACCGCCGAAGCGTATTGGTATAAGACTCATCTCGTCTTTCTCCCGCTGTGTCTGAGGACACTGCCCACTAGAAAGATGAACGCCATGTCTGAAAGGTAGCAAGCCTTTCTTGGCAAGTTGCATGCTTAACCGGGCTATCACATTATCCACATAGGATGCCTGGGATAAACTCAACATTCTTCTCTTACGATCTCATAAGACCTTAATACCAAGAATGTAGCCTGCTTCTCCCAGATCCTTCATTTGGAACTGTTCGGACAACCAAACCTTGATTTCGGACATCACTCCCTCGTTGTTTCCAAATAGGAGTATGTCATCAACGTAAAGTGCAAGGAAGACCATGCTCCTACTGACACAAAGTCGGTAAACACAACTTTCATTTTCCAACTGTGCAAATCCATAGGATTTAATCACATCATTGAAACGTAAGTTCCACGACCTTGAAGCTTGCTTAAGTCCATACAAGGACTTCCTAAGCTTCCAGACAAGATGTTCTTCGCCCTTGCTTATGTAACCCTCGGGTTACTGCATATAGATGTCCCAACCTTCTTCAAGGTAACCGTTTAGAAAAGCGGTTTTGACATCCATCTGCCAGATCTCGAGGTCCATATGCGCAGCTATGGCAAGGAGTATCCGGATGGATTTGAGCATGGCTACGGGTGAAAAGGTTTCGTCATAGTCAATGCCCTTTTTCTGACTATAACCCTTTGCCACCAGCCTGGCTTTAAAAGTCGTGATCTTTCCATCCGCCCCTTTCTTTATTTTGTATACCCATTTGTACCCTATGGCCCTAAAGCCATCCGGCAAATCAGTTTTCTGATATACATCCATAGCAGTTATGGATTCAATTTCAGAATCCATGGCGACACGCCATTTGGCAACATCCTTGTCCTGCACTGCCTCTTCGTAAGTCAGTGGGTCAGAGTCCTCATGTCCGTCTTCCGGGCTCAAGTCCGAAGACTCACCCACGAACATGTACCTTTCCGGCTGGAAAATAACTCTCCCACTACGACGAGGCATCGGTGTCGTGTCAGTAGTAGGTGCAGTGACTTGTGGTCCTGCACCTTGCACTGAAGAACGTGTCTGTGGTGCTGTACCTCTCACAGGTGCACCCACATCTACACGTTCCCCTTCCCTTGGAATTGCATTTTCGTTCTCAATTTCTTGAAGAACGATATCACTTCTTGACCTGTGATTACTCACATACTCGTCCTCCAAGAATCTAGCGTTGGTGCTAACAACGACTCTTTGACTCTCAGGACAGTAAAAGTAACCACCTTTCGTTTGCCTGGGATACCCTATGAACAACATCACTTTTGACCTGCTTTCTAATTTATCAGGTTCCTTCGACAGTACGTGTGTCGGACAGCCCCATACTCTAAACTTGCACAAACTAGGTTTGCGACCAAGGAAGAGCTCAGAAGGTGTCTTAGGAACTGATTTAGAAGGCACCACATTAAGCACGTAAGCTGCTGTTTCCAATGCGTAGCCCCAAAACGAAATTGGTAAGTTTGCATAACTCATCATTGATCTTACCATCTCTAGAAGAGTCATATTTCTTCTTTCAGCTACACCGTTTTGCTGGGGAGTACCCGGTGCAGTCCACTGGGATGTAATCCCATTTTCTGACAAATATTGCAGGAACTCATTACCGAGGTATTCACCAACGCAGTCAGATCGCAGCGACTTGATAGTTTTCCCGACCTTCTTTTCTACTTTAGCCTTGAACTCATTGAATTTCTCAAAGCATTCAGACTTGTAGCGAAGCAGGTAAACGTATTCGTACCTTGAGTAGTCGTCAATGAAAGTGACGAAGTACTCGTACCCTCCACGAGCCTGTGTGGACATCGGTCCACATAAGTCAGAATGGATCAATTCCAACACTTCCTCTGCTCGAGACTGACTAGCCTTGAAAGGCCTAGTTGACATCTTGCCCTCGATGCAGGATTCGCAGACTTGATAATGTACAGCCCGGACTAGGTCCAATGTACCGTCATCTGCAAGTCTTTGAATCCGCTTCAAGCTGATGTGACCTAGTCTCAAGTGCCAGAGATATGTAAGATCCTCATCAAAAGAAGTAAGTTTTCTCTTCCTAGGATTATCAATTACGGATGAATTACATGCAATACTTGCGGAAGACTTATGATTACAATTAACAACATAGAGAGAATTATTCAGCATTCCACGATAGATAACACCATTATTACCAATGATAGAAACACCACTATCAAAAATAACTGAATATCCATCAACATAAAGTTTGGAAACTGAATTAAGGTTTGCCGAAAATCCGGCACGTACAAAACATCTCTCAATGTTAAAACAGAATCTTCAAGGTACAAGGTGAAATCTCCAATGGCAGCTGCACTCACTTGTGCTGCATTCCCCATCGAGATGGTAACCTCGTCATTCTTCAGCACCCTCCTCGGTGTGAACCCCTGCAAAATGTAACAAACATGATCAGTAGCTCCAGTATCCACTACCCACGAATGAGTAGAAACCGGTGCTAAACATATTTCCGTTACAAATGCAAATGACGTACCTTGTCCCTTGCTTCCGCATGCCTTCTCACTTGAAGTGACACCAACACTCTTCATTTCATTTGACCTCCTCTCACGTGATCTGCGATCAATCATGTTCTTGCACACAGTATGAACCACATCTTTCAATGTGCCCAAGCTGTGCTCAAGATTTGATAACTCAGACTCCCATGAAGGTACGAAGGACTGTCCTGCTATGAGATTAGTGATCAACTCTTTGAAGGAGTACTCACTTCTCTTAGCTACATCCATCTTGAAGTCATAGAATGAAAGCGGTAAGGAGTTCAGGATTATATCAATCTTAGCCCGATCTGATATACATCCACCTCTACGTGTGAATCGTCTCATGGTGTTATCCATCATCATCACATGCAGTGTCACCAAACTGCCATCAACCATTCTCTTACAGACTAGGTCTTTTACGAGATCACAGTTGATAGTTTGTTCCACCTCACCAAACGTGGCCACTAAGTCCATCCAGATCGCAACAGAGCTACAATAGCCCATGTACTTGAGCTTGAGTTCTCTAGACAAGTTATCTGAGATTAACTTGTAAGTAAAATCCTCAGATGCCACTCATCTGTCATAGTACTCTTTCTCACGTCTAGAGACTTTATGGTAACGCGGGGCAAGTGGCATCATAGTGAGAACAAACATGTGTTGTTTAGTCAGGAGGATATACTCAATGAAGTATCTCCATTCATGGAAGTTTGGACAAGTTAGAGGATTGAGAGCAAGTAAATGATCGACAATAGACATAGACATATCTGAAATAATAAAGAATCTTAAATAAGAACATACATGTTGAACTTCGAAAACAAATGCATTGAAAACCTTTTAATAAATCAAATACAAATGTTTTCCACTAATTTCACTACCATGTCAGGATGCTTTTGAAACTAGAAATTAATAATTAGTGAAAACCTTAGACCAAGCCATCTCTCAAGAACAGGGATGCAATTCTTGCATTATATTCTAAGATGCTTCTAAGCAATTAACCACAAATTTAACTCCGGCCAAAAGAGACAGTTTAGCATGGCACGTAACCATACCGCACAGCCCTTAAAGCTTTTGTTATCTATAATTTAAATCAATCCTAGAATACTTGTGAAAGAGGTCTACGCAAGCTACACTCGTAGAAATCCCACTATTCACATGATTTAAATTGTTTGTCTAGAAATCCCAACAACCGTACCCATGCACCTCTAGGAACTAGCAAGCTACACTCGTAGACATTTACTAGAACGAGAGATACACTTACAGCCTAGGACCGCTTTGTGGAGGTCTATTGATTTTAATTAAAAAATCTGCTTAGTATTTTTCTTTTAAAAGGTTTCTTTATGCGCACACATATATTCTTTGTTATTATATTTCCCAAATTTTTGCATGTAATAATACAAGCCCAAAAATTTCCAAAATATAATCCAACAAAAGAAATTAATCACATAAGCATGCTTGAAAAGCTGTAAATAATAAAAGCGATAAAACATGCTTTTCCTATTATCTACACATGCTTAAATGCGCATATAAATAAATCACATATCATACGAGGACAATTAAAGCAAACAAAAATTCCTCGTGGCCCCAAAAATAGAAAAATAAATTCTATCTATTACAAATTTGAATTTTGAATTAATTTGGATAAATCCAAATCTTTTCAAATCTTCCAAATCTTCAAGGGCCTTCAAAACTGGATACACCAAATTTTTTGGATTTTTAGGCCTTTGTGATCTGATGATTTGCCCTAACCCTAATGCAAACCCTAGGGTTTACACAGGATTGCACAAACCACCAAAAACACGAGCCATCGAGACGAGATAGCAACAGCCGACGACAGCCGCAGCCGCCGCCGCCCGCCATCGCCGCCAGGCCGTCGCCACGCCCAGCACGCCGCGCGCAGCCATGCCTCGCACCGTGAGCCCGCGCCTGCCTTGTGCGCGCGCAGGCCGCGCGCCGTGGGTGCTGCCCGCGCACACCGTGCACGCGCTGCACGCCCAAGCCGCGCGCCTGCGGTAAGCCGCCTGTCGTCGCCCGCCGTTGTCTCCGTCGTGTTTAAGGACCATTCACTCAAGCATGAGATATCAAGTTTGATTTCCATAGGCTTGCATCCTATCTCACTACTATACTACAACGAGCTAGATTCCAGAATCTAGAATATCTTTGTTTTGGTTATAACGTGGTTGTCTAAAAGGTAGGTGGTTTTAGGCCAAAATGACAAAACTCCTCAAATTCCCAAAACCCCCATCATTTGCTTCAACCCACTAACTCCGAGGCTTATTCAACTGAACATTCGTCTATTTTTTGTTGGTCCCCGATTTAGAGTTATTTTATATGCAGCGTAAGAATTAAATTTATCTTGCACGTGTCTTGCTAAGGTCTCGACTTAGCAAGTGTTTATCTAAATGTTTTAGCTCGTGTATTCGTTAGAATGATTGCAGTTTATACTTCTACACTTGGTTTGTTGAGTTTCAAATAATCTAACTACAAACAAATATCGTAATAAACAGAAAACGACACAATGGTTTTTATAGTGGTTCGAACAATTGTTCTACGTTCACTCTCCCGTCCTTTGACTGAAATTCACTAGAAGAATGGGTACAAGGTCAGGCCTGATCTCTAACATTGAGCAGCTCGTCCGTCTGGTCAGCACGCACCTTCAAGCACCTCGATCTCCAATCTTAAATCGGTGTTGCTCCTTAGAGTGAGGACAAACCTGTAGGGTTTTCCCGTGAACCAAATCACCAAAACCAATTTGAACCGAACCAATTTATGGTTATTGCACATAATTAAAATTCACAAAACCCTAGCATGCTCCTATGAATTTAATACATAGATTTGTGGATTTAGGGTTTACCGTAACTCCGTCGAGTCTGAACCGATCTTTCGCGTTTGAATTCCAAAATATAATCCAACCACGCGATTCGATTTAATCTGCGGAAGCAGAAATTAGTAATCTAATTTCTTAGAAAAAATCGAAAAACAAAGAGAGAAGAAAAGAGAAATCTGTTCTCCATATTAGATCTTCAGGGCTGTGTGCCAATGCTGCTCAGATCTGCTACTGGTGAGGATTCCACAGATCTGTGTTGTAGGCCGGAGCAGAAAAATCCTTCTTCTCCCCTCTACAGGAGCCGCCCACTCTCTCTCTCTGCCTCTTGGGTTTCACTGATTTGAATGTGTTCAATAGTGGCTAGGGTTTCCAGAGAGAATGGTGTATTTATAGACCTAGGGTTTTATCCCTAATGGGCTATAATGGGCTACTAGGCCCTTTTTCAGCATGTTTAATTGGGCCAGTCCTGGGACCTAATGCAAATAATAAAGTGGGCCTATAATTAATTAATTCCCATGTCCACAACCCAGGACACAATAAATTAATTAATATTAATTCTTTTTCACCACATAATTAATACTGACCTACCCCTTTATTACCACGTTATGAGAACGGGCTGCATTAATTGAGAATCCCCATATTTAACGTTACCGGACATCCATTAATTAATCAGAGCCTCTGACAAGCTCTAACTACAATTAATTAATATCTTATAATTCCTGAGTAGTACCACTCAAACCTTATCACTCGTGCCTGAACTTAATCAGCCTGCAGGACTTTGGCACGATGAATGTTATTGAGCTCCTCAGGGAATGTCCCCATTCTATTACTCGGATATGGTTACCTAAACCCAGTCTCAGGCGGTACTACACAAACTGCTGTTACCCAAGATGCGGATATACGAGCACGTTACATAGGCTCTCCACTATGGCAAGTCAAAGCAACAGTCAACCCGTGCAAGCCCCTGAACCTTCGTTTGGGTTTGGACGCAATCAATATAACGAGATCTTGTATTCGCTGATGTCAGACAGATGAATACATCTCACTGCGGTCCATCAATACGCCACCTCTGCGTACCAGCATGTCAAGTAACCAAGACAGACTACTTATTGCGACAATGCCGCAGCCATCCGGATAGAGGTATCCTCATACGCTGTCTCGGCTGTGATCAGGTTTATGTCTCACTAGGCCAAGTGATCATACTGTCTTTTGCAATCTACAACACGCCGTATGATCGTCCCTATCGGTGAGACAAGAGGATACTATTGTTCATACATGTAAGATTGTTAACAGATAGGAGAAATAAACCGTTGTATACTCATTGTAATAAATGCTTTCAGTATACAAAACCGATCAAAACCTCCCTTCTCCTTGGACGTCGACTGCTGGGAGTTTAATAGTTCTTCCCTGTTGGGAAATCTGTCTAAAGTTTCCTCCCCCAGTAGCTTACTTGTTTAGATTATAGTTTTGGTGGATCAAATCCTAAGTCCTACTAGCGTCAGTTGTCTCTACATAGCTCTAGTCTTATATGTAAAGTCCTGTTTAGGTCTTTGTGTTGTAAGTCGCAGCTGATCAAGACTCATGCTGACAC
>JAPKLW010000509.1:127247-157743 GCA_026898455.1 Plectranthus barbatus
GCTATTTGCTCAGCTCCAAGCACATGAGTGGGATATCCAAATGGTGACCAAAAATGAAGCCATTCGGACCGTTGGATCTCCCAGCATCAAAACACATGACGAAGCCTACTTCGTCAAGAGGGATTTCAAATGGAAGCCCAAGAAGCCTTTTCATACTGACAGATCTGCTGGGCAGCACAGCCAGCAGAAAGAGATCCCATCCCCATCGGGATCTAACTTAAAAGGCAGCGAGAGCTCTATCGCAGATCTTGAGCAACAAATGAAGAGACTGGCTGTACTTCTGGAGAAAGCCAAGGCGAAACAGGGAGTTTCTCTCAGCTCATCTGATGGAAAGTTCGTCAAGAGAGCTCCCCGCGCGTGTTATCAGTGCCAATCCCCTGACCATCTTAAATTTGAATGTCCACAAGTGGATAACGAAGAGCGGGAAAGGCTGAAGAAGCTCTTTGAAGAGCGTGCATCCAAGGCCGTTGCTACGGCCATGCTGACAAGGACAGAGGTTCCTGATATACCTGACCATGATGATGGAGAGTATGCGTCAGATGAAGAGTCAGAAGAGGAAGCGCTACTGGCGCTGATGGTAGCTTTCGGAGAGGAAGCACATGAAGAATGTGCTGACAGTGAGGGGGAACAAGCACTTGCTGCTGACGACCAGGTACAGGATCATGCAACACAGCTTCAGAGGTCGAGAGAGTGGATCTTAGATAGTGGGTGTTCAGCTCACATGACTGGTGAAGAGTTTTTGTTTTCAGATCTCACCAAGGTCAAAGGACCTCCAGTTATATTTGGTGATAACTCAAGGGGCAGAGTTATTAGCAAGGGCTGCATCGAGAAGGACGATGTCAGAATCATAAATGTATCCCTTGTTACCTCTCTCAAGCACAACCTCCTGAGTATCAGTCAGCTGTGCGATAGTGGCTACACAGTTCACTTTGAGAAATCAGAGTGCCAGATCAAGGACGAGATGACTGGCGAGACCAAGTTGAGAGGTATTCGAAAAGGAGGACTATATATCGTCGACTGGCAAAGCGGGAGGACAGATTCATGCTTCGTGGCCACCAGTTCTATGGAAACAAACTGGCTGTGGCACAAAAGGTTGAGTCACCTGAATTTCAGAACTATCAACTACCTGGCCAAGCATGATCTTGTGGAAGGACTTCCCAAGGGAGGATTCAAGAAGGAAGGGATTTGCAAAGCATGCCAGCAGGGCAAGCAAACTAAGAAGTCCTTCAAGAACCAGTCGCCAGTCTGCCCCAGTACCAGTCGGGTACTCGAGTTGCTACATATGGACCTCTTTGGACCAGTAGCACCTCAAACCATTGGAGGAAGACGTTATTCGCTGGTGGTAGTCGATGACTACTCGCGCTATACCTGGGTAAAGCTTCTCAGAACCAAGGATGAAGTGAAAATCATTCTTCCAGATTTGATTGTCAAAGCACAGAAACAGAGAGAAGCTATGGTAAAGCGGATACGGTCAGACAATGGGACGGAATTCTGCAACAGTCTGCTGATGAATTTTTGCTCGGAAGCCGGCATTAAGCATGAAAGATCTGCACCAAGGCAACCGCAGCAGAATGGACTGGCAGAACGTAGGAACAGGACGCTGAAAGAAGCGGTCCGGTCCATGCTGGCAGAATCCGGCTTAGGACAGAGTTTTTGGGGAGAAGCGTTGGTGACGGCCTGCTATACTCAGAATAGAAGCGGGATCAACGACAGACTCAAGAAAACTCCCTACGAAGTTTATTTTGGTCGTAAGCCTTCTATAGATCATCTTCGTGCTTTCGGTTCACCATGTTATGTCCATAATAATGGTAAGTCGAAGTTAAATGCTTTTTCGCCTAAGGCTGATGAGGGTGTCTTTGTCGGATATGGACATCCCTCTCACAAGGGCTATAGAGTATTTAACAAGACCACCAAACTTGTGGAAATAACATGCAATGTTGTTTTTGATGAAGCTACTTTAGTGCGCAGGACATTACGACAACTGGCTGAAGATGTTCCTGAGGTCAATGATGCCGTTGATCAGTTGGGCAGGAATTCTTCCAATGCTCAACCAACTGGTTTGACTAGACCTATGACTGGATCATCTTCACAACCAGTATCCTCGGTTGCCCATCAGCAATCCGGGAGGGTCGGTGATGCAATTGACCTTGCTGAGACCTTACACTCAATCTCCCTGAGTGGAACTGGCAATAATCCAGGGGGAATTCCGTCTGGAATTTTTGAGCCAGAAGAAGACGATGAACCAGCTGGAGTGGATGCACCAGCTGACGGTGTAGATATCGCAGAAGGATCAGGAGATCAGTCAGAGAGTGAAGCTGACGAAGAGATTGTTCCGACTGGTGAAGGTCAACCACCAGTTGCAATTGCAGCTCCGACTGGTGAAGTTCAGGAAGCACCAGTCATCAGGACAGAAGAACCAATCTCACAGCCAACACCAGCAGACTCTCATCTTCCCAAATGGCTGAGAGATCACCCATCCGATGCTATTCTCGGTGATCCGGAAGGTTCTGTCCAGACTCGACACGGCAGTGCGCTTCTGACTTGTTTTATTTCTCAAATGGAACCTACTTCCATAGGAGTTGCGCTAGAATCTGCCGATTGGATCAATGCCATGCAAGAAGAGCTTGCGGAATTCACTCACAACAATGTTTGGGACTTGGTAGAGAGACCATCACATCAGTCAGTGATTGGCACCAAGTGGGTTTTCAAGAACAAGCGAGATGAGAATGGCACTGTAATCAGAAACAAAGCTCGTTTAGTCGCCAAAGGTTACAAGCAATGTGAAGGCATCGACTTCGACGAGACCTTCGCACCAGTTGCAAGAATGGAGGCGATACTGCTGTTCCTTGCGTATGCAGCGTATCATGGTTTCACGGTATTCCAGATGTACGTGAAGAGCGCCTTCTTGAATGGCGAGCTAAAGGAGGAAGTATATGTCGAACAACCTCCAGGCTTTGAAGTAGGCACCAAAGTGTACAAGCTGAGAAAGGCCCTGTATGGATTGAAACAGGCGCCCAGGGCTTGGTACGAGACGCTGTCTCAGTTTCTGATCCGTAATGGATTTCGGAAAGGAAAGATCGATAGGACTCTCTTCCTCATCAAGGATGCTGATGATATGCTAATGGTGCAGATATATGTCGATGACATTATATTCGGGTCAAAGAATATGTCTCTCTGTGAGAAGTTTTCTCAACTGATGCAGAACTCATTCCAGATGAGTATGATGGGCAAATTAACATACTTCCTAGGACTCCAAGTCCAGCAGTCAGCTGATGGAATTTTTATTAATCAGAGGAAGTATGCCAAGGATCTAATTCAGAAATATTGCCCAGAGAAGACTAAGGCTCTCAGAATACCGATGAGCACCAGTTGCCAGATCTTTCTTGATGAAGAAGGAGAATCGGTTGATCCTTCCAGCTACAGAGGTATTATTGGATCACTTCTCTATCTGACAGCCAGCAGACCCGACATTTCATACTCAGTCGGAGTGTGTGCCAGATTTCAAGCCAATCCAAAGAAGTCACACATGGAAGCTGCTAGGAGAATAGTGAAATACCTCAAAGGAACTGAATCACTTGGCTTATGGTACCCCAGGAATGATGAGCTTACACTCATTGGGTACTCAGATTCAGATTTTGCTGGATGCCGTATAGATAGAAAAAGTACCAGTGGTACGTGTCAGTTTCTAGGACACAAGCTAATCAGCTGGTTTAGCAAGAAGCAACACTCAGTTGCTACATCTACTACTGAGGCTGAATATGTTGCCGCTGCCAGTTGCTGTGCTCAAATTCTCTGGATCAAGCAACAACTGGAAGACTATGAAGTGGACACTGGTTGTGTACCCATCTATTGCGACAACAGCAGCGCTATGTGCATAACGAAGAATCCGGTTCATCACTCTAGGACCAAGCACATAGATATCCGACATCACTTCATACGTGATCATGTCGAGAAGAAGGATATCAGCGTAGAGTACATCAGAACCGACGATCAACTAGCTGACATCTTCACCAAACCTTTGCCAGAAGCAAGATTCAAGGAGTTGTGCATCAAACTCGGTCTTATGGAGATTGATGCGAGCCCTAGTGTTGAGGAAGAATGAGTCCCAGCTCTCATTCCGTTCTTGATTTTCTGAAGGATGCTGATTAAGACTAAGTCCAAGCTCTTAGTCTTCATGTTTTCTTTAGTGGTGGCTCAAAACCACAGGTGGTATCTACTGGCAGAACTTATTCCATAAACAACGAAGGAAATGAGTCCCAGCTCTCATTTCGAATTTGCCAGCAGTCATGCACCATCAGTCGAAGTAAAATTGGGTCCCAGCTCCCAATTCCAAGCAATGATGAAGAAGTGAAGAGAAGATTATGCGGAATGAATTGAGTCCAAGCTCTCAATTCTTTCAATCTTTCAAGTTGTCAGCAGACAACTGGTGATATATCAACGACTGGTGAAAATTGAGTCCTAGCTCTCAATTTGTCTAAGTACACGGGAACCAGTTGTGAGTATCAGTTGTCGACTGGTAAGAAGGTCATACTGGCAGGGGGAAGTATGCGACTGGCGTATACTACTGATGACCAGGTATACTACTGATGACCAGTTGAGTCCCAGCTCTCAACTGACGTTCTCTTGAAGTCCAAGAGTCGTACCAGCTGTCGCAGAAATGGCGGGAAAGGTTTAAAATTGGTCTTGCGTGTGCATATCTTCGAATTTAATGCGGCATTTAATGCCACATTTAATGCGCACAGTGACTGCGCAGTCAAAAGCAATCTCGCGACCAATCAGCGCGTGCCATGTCAGCTACACGCACCATCCCACGTCAGCACGACCACGCACGTCGCTACAGGGAATCGTGCCTGCTGATGACCGTCGATCCTCACTTTTGACGAATTCATCTCGTCCATCCATCCCAGCATGGCACCAGTATAAATAGCTGTTATTCGTGATAGGAAAAACTCTTATCATTCCTTCAAATTTTTCGAACATTTTTTCCGTTCATCTTCCTTAAAATTTCCGAACACTTATTCCCTGAAAACATGGCATCTTCATCCAACCCCGCTGCTGATAAATCATCCTCTTCCACTGAGTCTCTGGATCTAGACTTACCTTTAGCCGAATCTCACATGCCTACCTTCACAGGCATTGTGAAACAAGAAGACATCGATTACTCCTATTCCTTTAATAAACTTGTCCAGTTAAACAAAAAGGCCACCCAACATCTCCTTTCCAACTCACAAATCCGGGCTGCCCAAGTCCAGAAGGAGAAAATTCTAAATGATAAGTTAGCCGAGAAACACTTTGGCGAAGAGCTGATGGAGATGATTGACAGGGAGCAGCTCCGACCATATCTGACAGCAGCTCCAAGAGTTTTCCACCCACACATGGTTGCCGAGTTCTATGCTCGCGCAGTCATCGCTGATGACAGGAAATCCTTCACCACGTCGGTGTTCGGGAAACTGATCACCGTGGACGCAGTGTACCTGGCCAACCTTTTTGGGCTGAGGAGTACTGGTGAGGAGGTGGCGACGTATCACAAGGATGATACGGTGGAGTTCAGGCGGAGGTGGACTGATTAGAAGAAGAAGGAAGTGACTATCTTCAAGACTGGCATGAAGAAGTCAGAGATGGACGAATACTGGCAGATGGTATGCGATATTGTCGTGCGCATGCTCCAGTGCGAGGTCGGCTCCTATGCCGAACTGAGCTTAAAGAAGTTCTCCGTCATGTGCGCACTGGTGGATGGCGTATATGGAAACTGGGCCGAGTTCATTTTCGGCCGGCTGCTGGAGAATGTGGAGAAGAACTGCACAGTCAAGACTGACGGCAGGTTCCTCCATGCAGTGTCTTTTGGCCTGCGAATCAGCCACATTCTGGAGGTGGAGATGGGGGAACGAATCGACCAAAGGGAGCAACTGGTCGGGTCCGACTTTATCCCAGTCACCAGGGTCAAACTTCCTGGCCCAGACTACAAGAAGCCTCAACGGCTGAGAGGCAAGAAGGCTGTGGACCCTGCTGACCAAGTTTCTGAGGAGGAGTCAGAACCAGTAGATGAGGCCGTG
This sequence comes from Plectranthus barbatus, assembly GCA_026898455.1. NCBI lineage: Eukaryota > Viridiplantae > Streptophyta > Magnoliopsida > Lamiales > Lamiaceae > Plectranthus > Plectranthus barbatus. The sequence continues at coordinate 133,301 of JAPKLW010000509.1, forward strand.
CCAGCTGTAGCTCTTCCGCTGACAGCTGAGGCGAAGGCAGAAATGAAGAGGAAGTATGAGGTGGAATCCTCATTTCTCGAGATGGAGCAAGCAGTGACTGGGTCATCAGCTCAGGTGCCAGTCACCAGGACACCTCCTAAGAAGAAGCCCAAGTTGCACCAGTCCCAGCAGCCCCAGCCAACTGTCATCTATGCTCCAGAATCAAAGAAGATATCTATACCAGTCAAGAAGTCCATCCTTGGACTGACTGAGGAGGAGACGATAGATAAAATGACCAGGAAAAGGAAAAGGGTCAAAACAAAAGCTCAAAAGCTGGTGGAGCAAGCTAAGAGGGACCACAATGCTTCTATTGTGAGGAAGAAGCAAGCAAAGGCAAGGCTGAAGGCCTTGGCCGACCAGCGAAAGAGGGAGGCTGAGCTGGCAGCCCGCGATGAAGCCTTTGCTAGGATAAAGGCTGAGCACGAATCCCGTCGTCAGGCGCAACTGGCGGAGCAAATGCAACAAGTTGCCAAGGGCAAATGGGCTGTTGCCCAGACTTCAAGTGCTGTGCCACCAGCACTAGCTCCGGGCCAGATCCTACCAGATGAATCTTTTACGCGCCTGTTGGACATGGGATCGGAGGACGTGTTTTCCCTGGTTGAAAGTTATCAACCAGAAGATGATGTGGTTCAAGTCCCACTGGCCGCGCAAGGGGGTGCCAGTGGAGGAGTTGTTGAGCGGGCGACCACCCCGGAAAAACTGGCGAGTTTCTCAGATGTAAGCTCAGATTCTGATGATGTAGAGATGCTAAGGGATGAGGAACCAGCTGCCCCAGCTGAGGAGGAAGAAGTTGCAATGGAGACTACTGGTGAGGAGCCAGCTGCTCCAGCTGCGCCAGTCATAATCATTCCCGAAGAAGAATCCTCACCAGTGGTACATCACTCCAGGGTGCAGCGGATGGAGCCAAGGGATCTTTTCCCCAATTTTGAGGTTGAGGCTCGTCCAGCTGACAGTCGTCCACACCCTTCAGAAGCATCATCATCTTCTGGACGACCAGCTGCACCCACACCAGCATCAGCGCCTCGTGTGCGTCAAGAGAGGAGTTCTTACATGCTGAGTATCCACCTTCATCACCTGATCGATGAAGATACCTTTCAGGCGAGGGTCACGGGGATTCACAGGTGGGAGCACCGCGGGGACCTGGCGTTTCAAAATTCAAGAGTGCCGGAGCCTTCAGCATTCTACATTATCCCCACCAACGGTCTCCCCCACCAGTCAATATACGCTTCAAGAATCTACGACTGGTGCCTGCCCCTGCATCCAGTGGAGTACTTCAACCTCTCTCTATATGAATATGCTGGAAATATCACAGCTGAAGTGGAGCGAGCTGTCGATGAAGACTTAGTCACCAGGTTTGGGGACCTGGCTGACGTTTTTGATGAAGATCTGTTCCTGGAGTTCCGGAGATGGAGGATCTTCGACTGGTGCGAGCGCAAGCTAAATGTTGAGGAGCACGCAGTGCTGTATGCCAGGCTCGGGCTTGGGTACTGGCGAGCAGAGGAGGAATGGGCAAATGAGTTTATGGGTACTGAAGCCCAATGCCACCACCAGCTGTCTATCAGGCGAATCAAGCGCCGATTGAAGAAGATTGCTCTCTACAGACAGCTGACTGGATCCTCAGGCCTTCCACGATCAAAATCGGTGAAGTTACCTTTCCTCCAGTTCCAGAGCACCAGCCGAGGGTATCAGCTGATATACGCTCTCCGCCGCATCAGGGTACTTGTCACTCTCCCCAGGATCCCTCCATACTTTGCTATCTTCTTTGACATGGCTGCCAGCTCTCTGCTGGTAGACCACATAGTGGAGGAGGATCCCTCGAGAGGTTGGTGGCTGACCACTGCCGTCCCCCCTGTTCCAATGGTCATGGGCGATCTTGCCCCATTTCATATGGACTGGCAGCTGGTGGTTTTCACAGCCCCACCTGTTTTTGCACAAGGCCCGCCAGCACCAGCCGAGGTGCTCGCGAAGGAGCCAGCATCAGCCGAGGTGCCCGCGGAGGAGCCCGCCCCAGTGGAGGTACCAGCTGAGTCTGCACCAGAGATGGCTGATACCGCACCTAATGCGCCTTCCACTTCCATGGAAGTTTCAGCGGAGCCACTCTCTGAAATTCATCCTCCTGCGCATCTTCTTGCCTACATTGACGCCAGGATGGATCAACGTCTCGCCACCTTCCGAACTGAAGTAGCGCAACAATTGGAATCAGTCACCACAGGTGTTTCCACCTTTTTGGCGCGGATCCAAGAGGGGGAAAGGGCGCGAGCACTGGCTGAAGAGGAGAGAGCCAGAATTGCTGAGGAGGAGAGGCGCCTTGCAGCTGAAGAGAGGAGAATTGCTGCTGAAGAGAGGCTGAAGAGAGAACAAGAAATGGCCGCACTTACTGAGATCCTGATGTCTATCACCAGTGCTCGGACTCAGTCACCAGGATCATCTTCCATGCCATAGACTAGTCAGTTATCATTCAATGTACATGTAATTGCTAAATCTTTAATGGAATGTTAACTGACAAGTTGATGACAATCTCTTATTGTCCAACTATTGTCTAAGTTTTTACCTATTAGCTGAATTTACACATCCAGTGTAATCAGCACCAGCACTCGTCTTGCATGTTTTAAATTTATTTACATGCTTATCCTTTGCTCAGATCTTAATTTCCATATTTTTAAACGAGCATTATCTCTCCTACTTTGAGGGGGAAGATTTTTAGTTAGAGCTGATGTTGAGGAAGTAATTTCGTGGGTTTAGATCTGATAGGTTTCACTTGTAAAACCCTGAAATCCTTTGTAACTTTCCTCATCAGCTGAGTGCTCGCTGGTTAGGCTTTGATCGCACCAAAAAGGGGGAAATTGTTGGGAAATCTGTCTAAAGTTTCCTCCCCTAGTAGCTTACTTGTTTAGATTATAGTTTTGGTGGATCAAATCCTAAGTCCTACCAGCGTCAGTTGTCTCTACATAGCTCTAGTATTATATGTAAAGTCCTGTTCAGGTCTTTGTGTTGTAAGTCGCAGCTGATCAAGACTCATGCTGACACTGTTCACCAGCATGAGAAACGCTTACCACTGGCTACTGTTCACCAGTTGGGAAAAGTTTCATCAGCAGGCGGCTGACAAAGTCTCGTGCTGACACTGTTCACCAGCATGAGAAGCGCTTATGACTGGGTACTGTTCACCAGTTGGGAAGGGTTTCATCAGCAGGCGGCTGACAAACCTTACCAGGAGAATGCGTGTTCCTACTTACACTATTCACCAGCGGTGATTTCACCAGTCATGGGAGATTCCGAAAAGAGTCAACATCCAGAGATTTGGTAGACTTAGATGATGCCAGGGCAAGTCACCAGCAGAGACTGCCAGCATAAGATCACCAGTATGATCTACCAGTCAGATGTTACCAGCAGAATTCCAGATTCTCTCTCCCCGCGTAGTAGAGACAAAAAGAAGATTCTCTGAGGAATCGACTGACAAAGTATGACTTTAAGGAAGGATAACTTAAAGTCTATCAGTCACAAGACGCCAGTCTTATTCCTCGGACTGACAGAGAGAGCCGTTCTGACACAAAGAGATCTGTGTCAGATAAAGCGGTCTTAGGTATGGATCTTTTCCGGAAAAGCATACCTGCCGCCGTCAGAAGGACATCCGAGGTCTGACACCTTTCCGGATGCATCCAAACGGCTAGAAAGTTTGAATCGGTTCCTGCGGCTATAAATATGTTGCAACCACCAACATTCAAACATTCCACTCATCTGCTCAACCACCGAAAGAACTGAAATTATTGCAAAATTGCATAAAGTACTTTCGAGGCTTTTCATAAAGCTTTCCGTGTGTTGATTTATCAAACACGAGACTTCAAGCTTTAAGCTTGTAAGTTAAAGATCTCACTTGGTGTTCTTTCTCCTTCGAGAGAGTTCACAGCAGCTCCTGTGCTTACCAGCACTCGAGTTATTACGGGCATTCTGCCGTAGAGACTGTTACGTTCTTGGGAGAACTAAAACACCTAGCTAGCTGTGGAGGTTGAAGTGACGTGCTCGCACTCCATTAGCTGAGGAGAGTTGAAGAAGGATCCAGGACCGGGAGGGGTTGATCTAGTGAATTGGTGGACGAGGCATTCACCAGCTAGAGATAGATCGTAGGAGACCTGTACCTGATTACTCTTAGTGGAATTTCCAGTGCTTCGACTGGAGAGTGGACGTAGATCGATTGATCGAACCACTATAAAAATCCTTTGTTATTTATCAGCTTTCTGTCTTTCATTCATATTTTAAACCCAGCACTCAAGTGCTGGAGTATATCCTGAAACTGATATATAACTGTGCAAACAAGGCTAAATATTCTAAGTTTTGAATCACCAGCTGACAGGTCTCAGTTGTCAGCTGTGTACTGAGTAACCAGCACCAGCTGACCAGTTGCCAGTTGTCAGCTGTGTGTAAGTAGCGTGCAAGAAAACACTTAACATTATTTCCGCTGCGTAACGTTTTATACTCTGAAAAACCGGGACCAACAAGTGGTATCAGGCGCGGTCGGTCTTTCTAGACTGGTCGTACACTGAGTCGCTTAGGACCGAGATCCACGTTTCCTTGCACTCTACTCTTTCTGTTGATTAGCTCAGGTACACAAGATGAATATTCCTAAGCTACTCAACTACAATCCTGACAAGCACGCAATGTGGCGAAAGAGGTCACTCATTCAACTGAAAAGTTTCCATCCGGAAATGATAGACGTGCTGGAGAAAGGGCCGATCCAGATCACCAAGACACAACACCAGCTAGGAGATCGCCCAGCTGCTGAGATCCCAAAGCCCCCAGAAGAATGGAACACTGAGGACAGGAAGCGGAATCAGCTGGACTCCGTTGCTCACGAAATGATCCTGTCATCTCTTCCAGATCCGCTGATGGAGGAAGTCCTCCAATTTGACAGCGCCAAGGCAGTCTGGGACTACCTTGATAGTCTCTGTAAGGAGACAGATCAGATGAAGCGCAACAAGTTGCAAGTTGCGGTGGACAAGTACGAGTCATTCCAGATGCTGACTGGTGAAACCATCAAGGAGATGGAGGCTAGATTCAATGCTATAGTCAGCGAGCTGAAGTCTTTGGACAAGGAGTACTCGAATGCAGAGCTTAATGCAAAGATCCTGTCAAAGATGCCCAAGGAGGACTGGTTTGTGAAGACTACATCTCTTAAGGAGAAGGATCTATCCAAGATGACTCCCAAGGAGCTATTTGCTCAGCTCCAAGCACATGAGTGGGATATCCAAATGGTGAGCAAAAATGAAGCCATTCGGACCGTTTGCCCTAACCCTAATGCAAACCCTAGGGTTTACACAGGATTGCACAAACTACCAAAAACACGAGCCGCCAAGACGAGATAGCAACAGCCGACGACAGCCGCAGCCGCAGCCGCCGCCGCCCGCCATCGCCGCCAGGCCGTCGCCACGCCCAGCACGCCGTGCGCTGCCATGCCTCGCACCGTGCGCCCGCGCCTGCCTTGTGCGCGCGCAGGCCGCGCACCGTGGGTGCTGCCCGCGCACGCCGTGCGCGCGCTGCATGCCCCGGTCGCGCGCCTGTGGTAAGCCGCCTGCCGTCGCCCGCCGTTGTCTCCGTCGTGTTTAAGGACCATTCACTCAAGCATGAGATATCAAGTTTGATTTCCATAGGCTTGCATCCTATCTCACTACTATACTACAACGAGCTAGATTCTAGAATCTAGAATATCTTTGTTTTGGTTATAACGTGGTTGTCTAAAAGGTAGGTGGTTTTAGGCCAAAATGACAAAACTCCTCAAATTCCCAAAACCCCCATCATTTGCTTCAACCCACTAACTCCGAGGCTTATTCAACTGAACATTCGTCTATTTTTTGTTGGTCCCCGATTTAGAGTTATTTTATATGCAGCGTAAGAATTAAATTTATCTTGCACGTGTCTTGCTAAGGTCTCGACTTAGCAAGTGTTTATCTAAATGTTTTAGCTCGTGTATTCGTTAGAATGATTGCAGTTTATACTTCAACACTTGGTTTGTTGAGTTTCAAATAATCTAACTACAAACAAATATCGTAATAAACAGTAAACGACACAATGGTTTTTATAGTGGTTCGAACAATTGTTCTACGTTCACTCTCCCGTCCTTTGACTGAAATTCACTAGAAGAATGGGTACAAGGTCAGGCCTGATCTCTAACATTGAGCAGCTCCTCCGTCTGGTCAGCACGCACCTTCAAGCACCTCGATCACCAATCTTCAATCGGTGTTGCTCCTTAGAGTGAGGACAAACCTGTAGGGTTTTCCCGTGAACCAAATCACCAAAATCAATTTGAACCGAACCAATTTATGGTTATTGCACATAATCAAAATTCACAAAACCCTAGCATGCTCCTATGAATTTAATACATAGATTTGTGGATTTAGGGTTTACCGTAACTCCGTCGAGTCTGAACCGATCTTTCGCGTTTGAATTCCAAAATATAATCCAACCACGCTATTCGATTTAATCTGCGGAAGCAGAAATTAGTAATCTAATTTCTTAGAAAAAATCAAAAAACAAAGAGAGAAGAAAAGAGAAATCTGTTCTCGATATTAGATCTTCAGGGCTGTGTGCCAATGCTGCTCAGATCTGCTACTGGTGAGGATTCCACAGATCTGTGTTGTAGGCCGGAGCAGAAAAATCCTTCTTCTCCCCTCTACAGGAGCCGCCCACTCTCTCTCTCTGCCTCTTGGGTTTCATTGATTTGAATGTGTTCAATAGTGGCTAGGGTTTCCAGAGAGAATGGTCTATTTATAGACCCAGGGTTTTATCCCTAATGGGCTATAATGGGCTACTAGGCCCTTTTTCAGCATGTTTAATTGGGCCAGTCCTGGGACCTAATGCAAATAATAAAGTGGGCCTATAATTAATTAATTCCCATGTCCACAACCCAGGACACAATAAATTAATTAATATTAATTCTTTTTCACCACAGAATTAATACTGACCTACCCCTTTATTACCACGTTATGAGAACGGGCTGCATTAATTGAGAATCCCCATATTTAACGTTACCGGACATCCATTAATTAATCGGAGCCTCTGACAAGCTCTAACTACAATTAATTAATATCTTATAATTCCTGAGTAGTACCACTCAAACCTTATCACTCGTGCCTGAACTTAATCAGCCTGCAGGACTTTGGCACGATGAATGTTATTGAGCTCCTCAGGGAATGTCCCCATTCTATTACTCGGATATGGTTACCTAAACCCAGTCTCAGGCGGTACTACACAAACTGTTGTTACCCAAGATGCGGATATACGAGCACGTTACATAGGCTCTCCACTATGGCAAGTCAAAACAACAGTCAACCCGTGCAAGCCCCTGAACCTTCGTTTGGGTTTGGACGCAATCAATATAACGAGATCTTGTATTCGCTGATGTCAGACAGATGAATACATCTCACTGCGGTCCATCAATATGCCACCTCTGCGTACCAGCATGTCAAGTAACCAAGACAGACAACTTATTGCGACAATGCCGCAGCCATCCGGATAGAGGTATCCTCATACGCTGTCTCGGCTGTGATCAGGTTTATGTCTCACTAGGCCAAGTGATCATACTGTCTTTTGCAATCTACAACACGCCGTATGATCGTCCCTATCGGTGAGACAAGAGGATACTATTGTTCATACATGTAAGATTGTTAACAGATAGGAGAAATAAACCGTTGTATACTCATTGTAATAAATGCTTTCAGTATACAAAACCGATCAAAACCTCCCTTCTCCTTGGACGTCGACTGCTGGGAGTTTTATAGTTCTTCCCGGAACCTATCCTTGTGTTGGCATTGCCCGTACGAATCACTTTTGCACAACAATAGTGACTGCTAGATTCTTTCTAGAATAGAAGGAATCCAAATATACCTTTAAGAAGATAAACTTCTCATGTCTTCGAGCTTCTATTATGAAAATTTGCGAAAAGCTTCAATTAAGAACTTAGCTCGGTTGTGTTCGCGTGAGAGAGAGAGACTAAGTTTGATCTCTTTTGTTATCTCTAGTATGTATGAAATCGCGAACTTTTGAATCAAATATGGATGACACCTATTTAAAGGTGAAGATTCAAACGGCTGTTTGAATCTTATTCGTTAGACTCAAAGGGAATGCTCGCCTATCTGCGTGTTTCCTTTTTCAGCGGTGGACAGAGACTCTTCAAGTCTCCTCGTCTCTGATTGGCATAGCATTTGTCTTTAGACGTCTCTTGTCAGAATGGATCCTTTTTAGGTCAGAACCCTTTTTTCTTCATGATGATTGTTCCATCCTCTTGATTGGTTGGTTCTTCTCGTAATTTTTAATTCGTATGATATTTGGCTTTGTAACTTCTCCCTTCATTGTTGATTGTGGTCTGCTAGCTAATGATGTGCGTCGGATGTCTCCGTAGTTTGCTGGAGTTCCTTCCTTAGCATCCTTGGCATCGCTAGCCTTTCTTCTCTTTAGCAATCCTTAGCTATTAGGCAAGTTTGCTGACTCTTTCAACAAACTTGAATCTCTCTATTTCTTAATCTATTACTACTCGAGTATGAATTCCTATACATGGTTTTTTACAATTGACTCGATACTGAGTTGCTATAGCTTTGATCCACCAAACCATATCAAACTATGATAATGAATTGGTTTACAATAGAGAGGTCTAACAATATTCCTAACAATTTTCCCCTTTCTGATGGATCAAAGCCTATATCTTAAGCTTTAATTCTAACTAATCATGGGAAAGCTGATTACTGAGATTTTATAAAAATTTCGTATCAAATCTATTCTTAGTGTCTCAACTCCCATAGACTCAGTATTGTTCCTAAACATTCTCCCTCAACGTATCAAGGGCATTGTTTGAAAACAAATCATTCAGGTAAATAGCTTCAAGGTCATTTTACCAAGTAAGCACAAAGCATATTTACGCATAATATCATCAAGCAATCACGGAACACTTCACACACATCACATTCCACGCAGTTTGCTGATTACACTAAGTGTGTAATTTCAGCTTATTCATTTAAATCAGCGTTGGACAATGAGATGTTATCTTCAACCTGGGTTAGTTTTCATTGATAGTCATATATTCTTTCATACATTCACATAACCCAAATTGAAGGCAAAAAAATTGTTCAACCAGCTAGGAGATGTAGAGTTTAGAGAGATATTACTTCTTTGTCATTGAGGAGTCTGAATCAGCAACATTCTTGGCACCTGAGGAACCGACAATGGGCTTCTTCATTTTGCTGAGAGTTTCTATTGTCTTCTTCATGAAGTTTTCCACGAGAGCTTCTCGTTCTTGTCTTCTAATTCTTTCCTTCTCTTCAATTTTTCTATGTTCTTCTCTCTCTTCTTCTTCATGTTGTCTTCTTAGCTCTTCTTCCTGTAGTCTTCTCGCTTCCAGTCGATGAATCCTTTCTTCTTGATCCATTCTTCTTTCTGCTTCTTCAGCTAACCTCTTCTCTTCCCCCTCTTTGATCGCAACAAATATTCCAGTGGAGAAGGTCTCGAAGTTGTCAAGTTGGATGGCAAGAATTTTGTCTTTAGCTTCAGACACTTTGGTAGAGATTTCCTTGTGTATGATTGGTATCATTTGCTCTCCGATAATCCGTCCTACCATGGTATGAATGTAGTGTTGGAGATCCCTCTGATAGGTGCTGGTATTCAAAGGCTCAATTGCCATGAATGAAGATTCCTCAGAAGGTACAATTTGATTTTCAGTGTTAGACATGAGAGCTGTGGTTGCCAATCTTGGAGTTGAAGTGGATGGTTGATCAGCCGGAGCCATTACAGAGTGTGTGGTTTCCCTTCCTTCTTCGTCTTCAGCAGGAATATGTTCGGATGGCCTTAAGTTCTGTACTCTGAAAGGCTTGTTGGCGAGTTGGTTTAGGATTTTCTCCTTGAATTCCAACATCTTCATCCTATCTTCTTCTTTCTTTCGTGCAGCTTGTTCTTCTGCTAGCTTCTTCTTCGGTTCTTCAGCAGCGGCCATTTGACGTCTGGTGGCAGGAGATTTGAATTTCTGGGTGAATGGCGGAGAGTTTTACATGGCGTATTCTGATGGTGGCAAAGATCGATCTCCTGTGGCTGCTCTGTGAGCCTGGATCTTCTGTAGCCTTGCAGCAACTTGCTTCTCCGTATATTGTCTCTTGGATGTCTGGTCCATCCAATCATCAGCCAATTCTACTTCACTCCTCCAGTAATTAAGACCCATCCTTGCCATCATGATTGAGCGGTCCTCATAATGCAATTCATGAGTGGCATAATCAAAGAATCACCATCTCTTGAACTCTGTTCTCAACCATTCTTGATCGGACGACTCTCCTTGGAGTTCAGCAGGATAATAGTCATTGACTTCTGCGGTAACTTGAGTTTCGATTAACATGCTTATGTCACGTGCCCAGGAGATGAGATCCTCGTTCTCCTCATCTCTTGTTGTGACAGGAGGACACCACTTCTCAATCTGCTGTGCTTTGTAGTTCCTGTCGGGTGGTCCTTTCATGGGCACTCTTAGAGTTTCTTCTCGAAATATGGATTCTCCATCTATGATAATCCCTGCATCTTCTTCATCATGAGAGTGAGGAAGATCACCGAAGGATATACCTGAAACTTCTGGAGAGCTGGGAACCGGAATGCGTCGTTGCCAGATGGATTTTATGTTTCTTTCGAGCACACTTATGGTATCGGCCTCTGTATTCCATCCTGGAACGGTAGAAGGTTCAATACTCATTTTACATAGATATTGCTCATTCCGAGCTCGCACACTTGCTGTGAGCTCTTCTTGTAATCGTGCTCTTGACTCAGCAGTAGGTTCCTCAGCATCTGCTTCTTCATTGGCTGTGATGATCTGTTGGGCATTCTCTGGCATGACTGTCTCTGAATCTGCATTCCTCTTCTCTGCTTCCTGATTTCCTGAATCATTGGCTGGGACCTGGTCTGACGTTGTTTCCAGATCAGCTTCTGCCATGATTGTCATAATTTGGCTTCCTCCTTGCGCAGCCAATTGTTCTGGTTCACTTTCCTTTTCAACAACAGGACTGCTACCTTCTTCCTCAGCAGCCTGCAACAAACTTCTTTCAGTAATTTCTTCAGCACTTACGTTTCCCCCTTGATTGGTGGCAAGCTGAAATTGTGTTGCGTCACAACTCCTTTCTCCTTGTTCTGGAGTTGGCAATCTCCTTGATTCCTTTAATGCTTTTTTCAGTTGTCTTCACTCAAGATCAGCAATTGCTTCCACATCTTCAGCGAACGTGACCTTACTTTTTCCTTTCTCGGCTTGCTTTTTCTCAACATCTTTCTGAGTGATGCGACCTGTTTGTTCTCAGCTTGAATCCTGGCATTGCGCTCTACATAACTTGTCATGACTTATGCGTATCTTGAATCCCTTTCTTCAAGTGTCATCTCAAGTCAGAACTTGGCGTAGTCTCTTTGTTCTTGTGCCCTCTAGAGGGCTTTTCTTTGTCGCGTTTTCTTCCGAGACTCTTACTCATCGGAAAATTCAAGCCTTCGCTTTGCAGTGGCATCTGTGGATTCTATCGATGAGTCTTTGATGACATATGAGGATGGTAGAGAAGTATTTACCTCAGGTACATTGATTCAGAGAGTGTTACTTGAAGATCTTCTTTGCTTGCTCCTTCTCTTGACTTTCTCATCATCACTCGTTGTTTCCCTTTCCTTTGTTGAGGGCTCCTCTGCGCTCGCCTCCTGTTCAAGTTGGTTTGATCTGAGAGTTGACCAGTTTCTTGTGATGGAATGTCGACCAAATTTTCAAGTTCAGTAAACAGGACATCATGTTCTGCTTTGCGCCATTCTTCTTCAAGTTCCTCGGCAGTAAGTGGAGCAGCAGTAAGCATAACGATATGGCCTTGGTATGGTTCTTTTTCATCAGAGCATGCCTCTTTAGGGTTGACGTTTCTCTTTCTCTTCGGTATCAATGGTTCCCTGAAATTCTTCGGTGGTTGTTGTTTTCTGGTCGGTGGTATGTAGTTGGAGTATATCAAATCCTCACCGTGATAGCATTTTCCTTCTGGTACGATCTCTTCCAGAAAGTGGCTTATCTTCAATCCAAAGCCTACGTCTTGAGTGAACGTGTCATCCTTCTTCACACTCTTGTTCTTGTAGACATGCGCTAGCCATTTGGTGTAGATGAACTTTGCCCAATTTCCACAAACTTGATCTTCAATGGCCATCATAACAGCAAACTTCTTAGCACTTAACTCAGAGAGTGAGCCAACTTCGCCCACTAGCATCCTTATGACTACTTGTGCTAAACTTCTCATTAGTTCTGCTAGAGATTTCAATGGTTCTACTACTTTCCATAAATCGGTGTATCATTTCGACTTCCATCTCAGCCATCTCTTCTTCATCTTGGCTTCATCGTTGATCTTGTAGTTGGCTACATCTTCACCATCATTGTGGATTCCATACTTCTTCTCCAAAACTTTTGGGCTTACTACAATTTTGATACCCAAAACACTAGTGGTGAAGAATTTCTCACCTTTATCAACAATTGCACGCGCGAAGAATTTTGCAACTATGCGTGGACGAAACTTCTTCAGTTCTGCAAATAAGTATCTCAGCAGGTTCTCTCGGTCGAGTTTACCTATGAGATCCTCACACCAGTGCTTCTGGAACAGTGGCTCGTACAATATCTTGTCCTTCTTAAGTTGAGCAGCTCTTTTCTGTTCATTGGTAAGTTCACCAGGCAATTTTCCATGACTTATGGCGATTAGGCAGTAGTATGGAATAGACTCATTAATGTCTTCCGTCTTGTAGATGCCTGTGAAGGTTGGCTGGAACTGTTTTGGTTCTCCGGGCATGTTGGTGTTTCCACATGATTCGGCAGGGGGACTGGTGCGGTTTGAAGATTTCGCCATTGATGTATTCTTCTGAGAGTTTCAAAAAGTGTGGAAGAATTTTGAATCAGAAGATATGGGAGTATTAGGGTTAGAGCTTGATTTGCTGAGAGCTTGGACTCAGCATTTTTCAATCTTTTCATGGAAAATCATATATCTTTTTTTATATATAGATTTTTGTACACAAGGAGTGTAATGATCTAGCATTTGATTTAGGCAGTTATTTTGATTGAGACAACAGAGTATTGTCATCAACACGAGCATTTTATTGATATCATTGATTTACAAGAGTTACACTTTGCAAAGTATAATACTACAAGTTTACAATGATCAATTTGTCTTCACACTCCTCCAATAACGCCTTTGCTAGATTTGATCCTTCTTGGTCTTTACCCGAGCTCATTGTTGCAAGCCGCCTTGCTTCCACAGCAATGTGCTGATTTTAAGGCTGTGAGATGTCTTTAAGCAATTCATCTTCTTCTTGCTCTCTAGGTGGCATCTCTTCTCCAACAATTTTCTCCTACTGCAGACTTTCCAGGAATTTGAGAAGTCCGTGTCTAGAAGATCTCACCATCTGCTCAGACTGGTTCATTTGACTGCAGCTTTCCCCTATCAGCGTCCAGTGCCATGCGAATGTATCTATGAAGAATATCATTCGCATCATCGGCACGTTGTCGTAGCTTCGGGTGCCAAGTAGATGTTGTAGAGTTGCATCTCCTCCACCCGCAAGTTTTTCCTCCATCTCCTCTTCCTTTCCTTTGTTTCATCGTGAAATCCTTGAAGAAGAGAAGAAAAAGAGGTTCAATATACCCATCTGCATATACTCCCTCCGTCCCGTTACAATAGGCCCTTTTTATTTTGACACATTAAATTCGGAGCTAGTGTTTAGTAGTTAATTGTGGTTAATAATAAAATTGGCAATCGTGATTAACTTGTTTAAGTCTTAAATAAATTAATTATGATTGCCAATTTTATTATTAACCACAATTAGCTACTAAACACTAGCTCCGAAATTAATGTATCAAAATGAAAAGGGCCTATTGTAGCGGGACAGAGGGAGTACCATTTTAGTACAATGCAGAAGAGCTACCCAATTCATGTGACTAAGGATTATCCATCCTCAGACCCACCTAACAAGTTTTTATCTCACCAACGAGAAAATTGTCATGGCCTGACAGAATGGACCGCCTATCTCCGTTCGGTTCTTATATTAGAAAACTCATCATCCAAGGTGAACCGAGAATTGAGAGAATCTCCTTAGATGTGATCTCTGTGAAGATTACGACTCTTTCTCTCAATTTGGAGACTTCCAAGTCACGTTGCTTGAACCCATTCTAGAGGTATTTTGGTGAAATGGTAAAGGACGACAATTCTGATTTCTTCGAGCAGGGTTTCTGAAAAATGGGATTGAAGGCAGAAGATGGATCTAGGGTTTCGAGGTTTTGAGATATGAATTTCCTAAGGAAGACAACCTCTCTTAAATTGACGTAACCCCTCCTAGAGACTCGATCTTCTAATTACTTTGTCTGCCTAGGGAACCGATAGTTTTGCTACTACCCTTCCATGTGGCAACTATTTTTAAAACTGAATCGTCTCAAGCCTTTCAACGAGATCTTCGGTAATGATAGCGTATATGTACCATCACTTTGTCACTGATGATCTTAATTGATACGTCGGTTGAGTATCCCGATATTTATTCACATTTCTGATCAATTTCCCAAGATTAATTCAGATTTGTATTGATTCAGCAGTCTTCTATCTTCTGCTGAGAGCTGGGACTCATCAATCGCCTGACTTATTCTGTTGAATTCAATATTCTCCTTTACTGATCATCTGGACTGCTGAGAGTTGGGACTCAGCAATCTGTTAAGATTTCAGAATTTTCTATCTGAAGAGCGTAAGCTTGGACACACTCTTATTCTGCATTGTCTTGAGAAGACCAATAGAATTCCATAAATATTATCCAAGAACAGAATGAGAGCTCGGACTCATTCTTCCATAACCTCATCTAATTCCAATAAGCCGATCTTTAGACAAAGCTCTTTGAATCTGCTTTCTGCTAGAGGCTTGGTGAATATGTCTGCTAGCTGATCCTCTGTTCTGATGTAATCCACTGAGATATACTTTTTCTCGACATTATCTCGAATGAAATGATATCAGATATTGATATGCTTTGTTCTAGAGTGGTGAACAAGATTCTTCGTGATGCACATCGCACTGTTGTTATCGCAGTAAATTGGAATGCAACTAGTGTTGACTTCATAATCTTGAAGTTGTTACTTGATCCATAGCACTTGTGTGCAGCAGCTGGCAGCAGCTACGTATTTCGATTCCGTTGTGGATGTTGCTACGGAGTGTTGCTTTTTGCTGATCAGCTTATCATCTTATGACCTAGGAATTGGCATGTTCCGCTCGTGCTATTTTGGTCAATTCTACAGCCTCCGAAATCTGAATCTGAGTATCCTATGAGTGTGAGATCGTCTGCCCTAGGACACCAAATTCTTAAAGATTTTGTTCCCTTCAGATATCTGACAATTCTTCATGCATACTCCATGTGTGACTTCTTCGAATTTGCTTGATATCTAGCACATACACCTACAACATATGAAATGTCTGGTCTGCTAGCAGTCAAGTATAGCAGTGAGCCAATTATTCCTCTGTATGTTGTGGGGTCTACAGATTCGCCTTCTTCATCCATTGATATCTGACATGCTGTACTTATGGGAATCCGCAGAGTCTTAGTCTTTTCTGGGCAGAATTTGCTGATGAGATCCTTAGTATACTTCTTCTAATGAATAAAAATCCCATCGTCTGATTGCTGGACTTGTAGACCTAGGAAATATGACATTTTTCCCCATCATACTCATTTGGAAGTTAGTTTGCATAAGCTGAGCAAACTTCTCGCAGAGCCTTAAATTTCTTGACCCAAATATGATGTCATTCACATAGATTTAGACAAGCAAAATGTCTTCAGCATCTTTGATCAAGAATAACGTCATGTCGATCTTTCCTTTCCTGAATCCATTATTCAGCCACAATTGTGATAACGTCTCATACCACGCTCTTGGAGCTTACTTTAGTCCGTAGAGAGATTTCCTTAGTCTATACACCTTGTTTCTGCGATCAAAGCCTGTAGGTTGTTCCACGTAGACTTCCTCCTTTAATTCGCCATTTAGGAATGCACTCTTGACGTCCATCTGGAATACTGTGAACCCATGATGAGCAGCATATGCTAGGAATAATCTAATTTCTTCCAAGCGAGCTACTGGAGCAAATGTTTCGTCAAAGTTTATTCCTTCGCACTGCGCATAACCTTAAGCAACTAATCTGGCCTTGTTGCGAACGACGAGTCCATTTTCATCTCGCTTATTCTTGAATACCCATATAGTTCTTATTACTGATTGATGATTTGGACGATCGACGAGATCCGATACATGATTCATTGTAAACTCTGATAGTTCTTCCTGCATTGCGTTGATCCAGTCGGCTGATTTGAGCGCGTCTGTTACTTTGGTATGCTCTTCTTGCTATATGAAGCAGGCAAGCAGTGCACTATGTCTGGTTCGGATTGGATCGGCAATATCTCCTAGAATCACTTGAGTAGGATGATCTCTGAGCAACCATTTGAGTCTTTGTAGTTCTTCAACAGGAATGACTTGATTGTTGGATGGTCCGATGGGTTCTTCTGAAACTGGTACATCAACAAGCCGTAGAGTTTCCAAGTTGTCTGCTACCCTTGTTGAGTCGACTTCTGCTGAAAGATTGTCTTCTGGCATTTTGTCTGCTGGATTTTGTATTACTGGAGTAGTACTCCTGTCTGCAGCAGTCTTCTCCTGGATGTCTTCAGCAAAGTTGTCTTCAGTAGATCTCTCGCCATTCTGGGAACCTTCAGATTGTCGATCGTCTTTATCTCCTTTAGTTCCCTGTTGATCTGTAAGTTCTTCGAGAGATTCTATGGTGGCCTCTGTAGGGATTTCATGTGAACCGAATCACAAAATCCAACTAAACCGGATCGATTTATAGATATTGTACACAATCAAAATTCACAATAAAACCTAGCATGCTCCTATGAATTTAATTCTTAGAATTGTGGATTGAGAGATTACCGTAATTTCGTAGAGTCAGATCCGATCTTTCGCGTTTGAATATCCAACTTTCAATTCAACCACGCGATTCAATTTAATATGCGAAAACAAAAATTAGATATCTAATTTCTTAAATTAAATCAAAAACAAAAGAGAAGAAATATGTTCTCTAGATTAGATCTTCAGGGCTGTGTCCCAATGCTGTTCAGATCTGCTACTGGTGAGGATTCCACAGATCTGTGTTGTAGACCGGAGCAGAAAAATCTTCCTTCTCCCCTCTACAGGCGCCGCCCACTGCTCTCTCTCTTCCTAGGTTTTCAAACTGATTTTAATGATATTAAGTGGCTTGGGTTTCCAAGAGAGAGTGGTCTATTTAAAGACCCAGGGTTTTATCCCAAATGGGCTACTGGGCCTTTTTTCAGCATGTTTATTTGGGTCAGTCCTGGGACCTAATGCAAATAATAAAGTGGGCCTATAATTAATTAACTCCCATGTCTACAACCCAGGACACAATTAATTAATTAATATTAATTCTTTTTCACCATAGAATTAATACTGACCTACCCCTTTATTACCACGTTATAAGAACGGGCTGCATTAATTAAGAATCCCCAAATTTAAGGTTACCAGACATCCATTAATTTATTGGAGCTTCTGACAAGCTCTAACTACAATTAATTAATATCTTATTATTCCTGAGTAGTACCACTCAAACCTTATCACTCGTGCCTAAACTTAATCAGCCTGCAGGACTTTGACACAATGAATGTCATTGAGCTCCTCAAGGATTGTCCCCATCCTATTACTCAGATATGGTTACCTAAACCCAGTCTCAGGCGGTACTACACGAGCTGCTATTACCCAAGATGCGGATATACGAGCACGTTACTCAGGCTCTCCACCATGGCAAGTCAAAGTAAAAGTCAACCCGTACAAACCCCTGAACCTTCGTTAGGGTTTGGACTTAATCAATATCGAGATCTTGTATTCGATGATGTCAGACAGTCGAACACATCTCACTGCGGTCCATCAATACGCCACCCCTGCGTACGAGCAAGTCAAGTAACCAAGACAGATTACTTATTCCGACAATGTCGCAGCCATCCGAACAGACGTATCCTCATACGCTGTCTCGGTTGTGATCAGGTTTATGTCTCACTAGGTCAAGTGATCATACTGTCTTCTGCGATCTACAACACGCCGTATGATCATCCCTATCGATGAGACAAGAGGATACCATTGTTACATACATGTAAGATTGTTTGACAGATAGGAGAAATAAACCGTCGTATACTCATCATAATAAATGCTTTCAGTATACAAAACCCATCAGCCTCAGCATTACCAATTGCATCACAGGCCCTCTTGACTGTCCATTGATCAGTCAAGATCTCCAGTAGAGATGATAATCCATTCATTAACCTAGTCGGATCATTCGGTTCAGCTTCGGAAGTATTCGAGCCCGAAGGTCTATTTACATCATTGGTTTCATGAAACTCATCTCTTTGACATCTTATGGTCCTGCGCACTAAAGTAGCTTCATCAAAAATAACATTGCATGTTATTTCCACAAGTTTGGTTGTCTTATTAAGCACTCTATATCCCTTGTGAGACGGATGTCCATATCCTAGGAACACTCCTTCATCGGCCTTGGGAGAAAAAATACTTAATTTAAATTTTCCATTATTATGGATATAACATGATGAACCAAAAATACAAAGATCAGCTAAAGAAGGCTTACAACCATGATATATTTCATAGGGAGTCTTGTTGAAGGGAAGATTCAATCCGCTTTGATTCTACGTATAGCAGGCATTCATTACAGCTTCTTCCCAGTATCTTTGACTTAGATCCATATCGGCAAGAAGTGTACGTACAACTTCTTTTAAGGTTCTGTTCCTTCTTTCTGCTGGGGTGTTCTTGCAGTGGACCTTTTATGTCCTATCCCAGCGTTGGCGCAAAAGTCCATCAATGCTCCATTGCAAAATTATGTACCGTTGTCGATCTTATCCTTTTGACCGTGAGCTCCTTGTCATTTTGAACTCTAATTATCAGCTCCAGAAGGATAATTTTCACCTCATCCTTGCTTTTGAGTAACCTCACCCATGTGTACCTGGAATAATCATCAATAACAACTAAAGTATATAGTTTGTTACCTACAGTTGGTGATGTCACAGGGCCGAATAAATCCATGTGCAGTAGCTCAATGATTCTGTTTGAAGTGGCCTTTTCGGGATTTGAATTGAAGGACGCTTTAGTTTGCTTTCCTTGTTGACAGGCTCTGCATACTCCTTCCTTCTTGAAGATTTCTTGTGGTAAACATGCAACAATGTTATTTCGGGCAATATAATTGATTGTTTTAAAGTTCAAATGCGTTAGCCTTTTGTGCCATAGACAATGTGTCTCTTCCTTGTTGAATGCTATGAAGCACGATGCTTGTTGACCGCTTTCCCAATCAACAATGTAGAGTCCTCCTTTTCTGATTCCTCTAAGCTTCACTTCGTCAGTGGTCCTATCTGCAACTTCGCAACCTATGTCAAAGAAAGAAACAATATATCCATTCTCACTTAGCTGACTGATGCTCAATAGATTGTGCTTGAGACTATCGACGAGGGCAACGTTGATTATCCGCATTCTATTTTGCTCGATGCACCCTCTTCCGATTACTCTGGCCTTAGAGTTGTCACCAAATGAGACTGAGGCTCCTCGGAACTTGTGAAGTTTTGTAAAGATCTCTTCATCTCCTGTTATGTGACCTGAGCATCCACTGTCTAAGATCCATTCATTGAGTTTTCTTCATAATCTTCTTTCTGGACCCTGTTCCTGCAAAACAAAGAAGTTATATTTTCCATACCCGATCCATTACGGGTCCTACAGGATTAATTTTCTGGATTATTCCCTTGGGAGTCTAGACTTTTGTGATTTTGATGTTTCTCATGTCATCATGTTTCACTTCCCTTCCGTTCCTGTTGGCATAGTTTCGATAATTAACATAGGGATATGTGGTAGTGTGTCGAGCCATCATTGTCTTTTGAAATCATTTTAAAGTAGACTCTGGCCTCAAGTAGGTGTTCCTTCTACTTGGAGTGTATGCTAGCTTCATTGCAACCTTAGTAGATTGCTTAGCATTGCTAGGATTTGTATGAACCGTCCTAGCAGATGGAATAGTCTGCTGGGTAACATACATTGACTTTGCAGGCTTCTTCTCAAAGCAGAACGAAAGTTCAATCTCTGCTGAGCTATCAGCTGAGGGATATTGGTCTGCAAACATTTCTGCTGATCTATTGACTTGAGATTATCACTCTTGTCTTTCCTAGCTGTCTGCTGAATCTTCCCAGTAGCTGGGACAAAAAAAAATTCTTTGATTCACTTGATTCTGTGACACAAGACTTTTCACTATCAAAACCTATTCCAGCAAAGTTCTTCGAACTTCTTTGGACACTTAAAATATCATATAAATCTCTCGTGCTTTTTGAAAATTTGCACTAACATACATTTGGCACTGAGTGATTGCTTTTCAAAGTTTCATTTTCCTGTCTTAAAGTACTATAACTACAATTTAAGACGGAGAATTCGGTCTTTAACTATAAAAGTTCCTCGTCTGCTGACCTAGATTTATCAATCTCACTGGTCAAAATTGAAAGTTGAGACTTCAGAGAGGAATTTTCTTTTAATAGAATATCCTTTAATGCATGAACTTTTGAAAACTCTTTTAGCAAGTATTCCACAGTTATTTCATCTGATTCTGAGTAACACGAATCAGCAGTGTCATGCATATTATCAGAAAATGAAGCAATAGAAAGAGTAGTGTTTGTTACCTGGTTTCCTGTGGCAGCTAGAGCTTCTCATGTCTGCTCTTCATTAATATCTACCATGAACACCATTAGAACATCCTCTTCGTCTTCTCATGAGTAGTTTTTGTCGTCATAATCTAGGATGTCTTGTAGTTTTGTCCTTGTCAGCAATGCTTTGGTGACTGCCTTCGATGTGCATCTTTCGAACAGCTTCTTCAGTCATTCCCTTTCTTCTGGATCTACCTTTGGGCATTCGAACTTTAGGTGATTAGGGGAATTGCACTCGTAGCATGTTCTTGGTGCTCTCTTGCTATTTTAGTTGTCTGTTGATTGAGTCTGCTGGAGATCTTCCTTCTTCCCTTTTGCTTTCAGCAACAGCCTTTGAAGTCTCTTCATTTGTTCCTCCAACTCGCTCACGGTGCATTCATCTTCTTTGAAGTGAGATCCATTGATGGAAGGAATATCCTTTGTTGAACTGGACTGAGCAGGTCGATCTGAGTGGAATGGTCTCTTTGTTTTCCACTTTTGTTCGTCTTTCTTCACAAAGAATGCTGCACCTTCCATCGGTTCTTCTATGTTGATTGCAACACGAACAACTTCATTTTTGTTGGTCTGGGCGATATCCCATTCATGAGCTTCCAGTTAAGCAAAAACGTCTTTGGTGTTAATCTTTGACAGATCCTTATCCTTCAGACCGCTTACTTTAACGAACCAATCCTCCTTAGGCAGTCTTGAGAGAATCTTTAAATTCATGTCAGGAAGTTCGTACGTTCTCCCCACCTTCTTTAACTCAGCTACAATATTGTTGAATCTTGCCTCCATGTTCTTGATGGTTTCACCTGGAATCAAACAGAAAGATTCATACATGTCTACCCATTGTTGTAGCTTGTTTATCTTCATCTGATCTGATTCTTTGTCCAAAGTACTGAGAAAATCCCACATTTCTTTAGCACTATCATACTCCAACGCTTCAGCCATCAGAGTAGGTGATAAGGCACATGATATTAGATCCATGGCGATGTAATTTAGTTGATCACGGGCTCGTTCTTCTTGAGTCCATTCTTCAAGCGGCTTATCCAACATTACGTCTGGTCCTTCTACGTCCTCTCCGACCCTTGTCTTCACCTTCTGGGTCTTGATGGGTCCAACTTCGATCACTCGTCTCATCTTTGGATGCACATTCATTAGTGTGATCATCGACCTCTTTTTCCAGGTAGAATAGGAGTTTGGAGTGAACTTGGGAAGATTTTTATTGTGCGCCATTTTCTTGAACCTGAGCTAAACACAGAAACACAGATATGAAAGGAAAATCTGGATCTGGTCCTTGGTGACTCAGAAGCAGCTAGTCTGTAAAGACCAACCGCTCTGATACCACTTGTTGGTCCCCGATCAGAGTTAGTTTATATGCAGCGGAAGTATTAAATTTATCTTGCACGTGTCTTGCTAAGGTCTCGACTTAGCAAGTGTTTATCTAAATGTTTTAGCTCGTGTATTCGTTAGATTGATTGCAGTTTATACTTCAACACTTGGTGTGTTGAGTATCAAATAATCTAACTACAAACAAAGAGCGCAATAAAATAGTAAACGACACAAGGGTTTTTATAGTGGATCGAACAATTGTTCTACGTCCACTCTCCAGTCCTTTGACTGAAAATCCACTAGAAGAATAAGTATAAGGTCAGGTCTGATCTCTAACGTTGAGCAGCTCCTCCTTCTGACCGCGCACCATCAAGCACCTTGATCTCCAATCTTAACCCAGTGTCGCTCCTTAGAGTGAGGACAAACCTCCTTTCTCCTCGGACGTCGACCGCTGGGAGTTTTATAGTTCTTCTCGGAACCTATTCTTGTGTTGGCGTTGCC
This sequence comes from Plectranthus barbatus, assembly GCA_026898455.1. Lineage (NCBI taxonomy): Eukaryota > Viridiplantae > Streptophyta > Magnoliopsida > Lamiales > Lamiaceae > Plectranthus > Plectranthus barbatus. The sequence continues at coordinate 155,912 of JAPKLW010000509.1, forward strand.
CGTACGAATCACTATTGCACAACAATACTGACTGCTAGATTCTTTCTACAGTAGAAGGAATCCCAATATACCTTTAAGAAGATAAACTTCTCAGGTCTTCGAGCTTCTATTGTGAAAGCTTGCGAAAAGCTTCAATTAAGAACTTAGTTCGGTTGTGTTGGTCCCGGATTATCAGGGTATAACTTGGCAGCGGAAAATGTGGTTAATCGTTTCTTGCACTCTGCTGGTTACTCAGCTGACTGGGACCTTGTCAGCTGGTAAGTCAACTTGCACTCTGCGTACTCAGCTGACTGGCGACTGGCTGGTCAGCTGGTAGCTCAAGACTTAGAATATTTTAGGCTTGTTTGCACAGTTATATCAGTTTTCAGATATACACCAGCACTTGGGTGCTGGGTTTTAAATCAGTATGAAATGCAGAAAGCTGATAAAAGACAAAGGATTTATAGTGGTTCGATCAACTGATCTACGTCCACTCTCCAGTCGTAGCACTGGAAATTTCACTAAGAGTAATCGGGTACAAGCGTCCTACGATCTATCTCTAGCTGGTGAATGCCTCGTCCACCAGTTCACTAGATCAACCGCTCCCGGCCTTGTCCTTCTTCAACTCTGATCAGCTGGTGGAGTGCGAGCACGTCACTTCAACCTCCACAGCTTCTCTGGGTGTTTAGTTCTCCCAAGAACGTATCTTCTCAAATACGGCAAAAGCCCGTAATAACTCAAGTGCTGGCTGGCACAAGAGCTGCTGTGAACTTCCTCGGAAGAGAAAGAACACCAAAGAGATCAATAACTTACAAGCTAGAAGCTTGAAGTCTCGTGTTTGAATAAATCAACACACGGATAGCCTTTAGAAAGGCCTCGAAAGTGCTTTGCTTCTACTTGCTTGAGCGTAATAAATTTTCAGTCTTTCGGTAGGTGAAGAGTATTGAATGTTGAAGCAAGCGTCTTAAATGTTGGTAGTTCCGACCTATTTATAGACGCGGGATCCCATTCAAATCTTCTAGCCGTTTGGACACATCCGGAAAAGGTCTCTGTCCTCGCATGTCCTTCTGACGGCGGCAGGTAGGAATTTCTGGAAAGCGCCATGCTTTTGTCCACTTTATCTGACATTGATCTCTTTATGTCAGAACGGCACTATTCGTCAGTACGAGGAATCGGAACTGGTGTCTTGAACTGATAGACTTTAAGGTATCCTCCCTTAAAGTCATACTCTGTCAGTTAATTCCCCGACAAATCTTCTTTTTATCTCTAAGACTCTGGGAGAGCGAATCTGGAATTCTGGTGGTAACATCCGACTGGTAGATCATTCTGGTGATCTTGTGCTGGCAGTCTCTGCTGGTGACTTTGCGCTGGCACAATCTAAGTCTACCAATATGTCTGATGTTAACCTTTTCTTGGAATCTCCCATGACTGGTGGCTTCACCGCTGGTGAACAGTGTCAGTGAGAACACGTATTCTGCTGGTAGGATTTGTCAGCCGCCTGCTGGTGAAATCCTTCCAACTGGTGAACAGTAATCAGTCATTAGCTCTTCTCATGCTGGTGAACAGTGTCAGCACGAGACTTTGTCAGCCGCCTTCGGATGAGACTTTCCCAACTGGTGAACAGTAGCCAGTGGTAAGCACTTCTCATGCTGGTGAACAGTGCCAGCATGAGTCTTTGATCAGCTGCGACTTACAACTCAAAAGACCTAAACAGGACTTTACATTTGAGACTAGAGCTATTCTAGAGACAAACTGACGCTGGTAGGACTTAGGATTTGATCCACCAAAACACCAAAACAAGAATCTAAACAAGTAGCTACTGGGGAAAGGAAACTTGGCCAAATTTCCCAACA
>JAPKLW010000509.1:170534-187889 GCA_026898455.1 Plectranthus barbatus
ATATATATATATATATATATATATACCATGATTCTAATTAAATTAAAATCTCTATTTTGATGAGACTAAAATTTAATAAGTAGTATGAGCGATTTTTAATTTTTCGGAATCTCGTGTTGGGACTTCGAATCGAGTCAAACGGGTGTCGTGTGATTACTCGGGCATATATGCATCATGGGTTCCATGATAATTAATTTGATACCTTAGTCTAAAATTAATAATAATATAAAAGCTGAAATAATTTCGATTAATATTCTCGATCGTAGTATAATTCGAATGCTTCGTACTTTCAGCTCGTAATAAAATTGGTCTTCTCTAATTATATATATAAGGACCGAAAACTCTAAATAATAGCTTAGTGGATCTAATTCCGGAATTTGCCTCGGAATTATTATGGAATAATTCATTGTCGTGGAATATAGTATAAATGTTTCTCAATTTATTTTTCTCGTGGAATAAGGAATTAATTCCCCAACCTATAGTGTAGATAATATTGTGGGCTATGTATTTTATTTGTTTGGTCCTAAAAGAAAATGGTAGGGAATTAATTTATTTGGGCCCAAGAGTTGTGTGGTAGATTTAATTAATTATCTTGGCCCATGTAACACCCCATATTTTCCGTGCCTTATTTCGCTAAATAATTGTTATAATCACGCGCGACGACGAATAAGGATTCAAATAAATTAATCGACTGTGCATAGTTAATATCGGTCATCTTATAAATATATGTGCTAGATAAATTACTTTGAGGCCAAATATTAATTTATTTAGAGTATTGGGCTAGTGCACTTATTTATTTATTTCAATACATGGGTCCAATTGAAGGAGAATAATAAAAGCCCACTAGAAATGCAAGCATGAGAATTTAGGCTCATTCTACATAAGCAACATTAATTACATTCCATGAGGATTTATTTGAGGTCCAATCGTGTATTTTAATCGATACGAATATTATTCAGAATTAATTACAAGATGAAGTTCAGAATTAAAATTCCTAAGTTATTGTATGTAATTTTCGGCCCTCTTGCCTTAAATAATTAAAGGCACATAAATGTATATATGTGAATAAACTCGAGGTTGATTTCGAGGAAATATTCCGGAAATTATTTTACTAAGTTTCTCTATTAATTTTCGGTCCCTATTAATTTAAGATAGGGGAGTTTTATAAATTCCAACCTTATGCTATTTGATGGGGGAATTATATAGATTCCAAGATTATAGTTGATGATTAAGAATTTCTCCACATTTAAATTAAGTCCTAGAAAAATCCAAAATGTGAGTGGGTTGGATATTTACCATCATAGGTCTTATAGAAGAATAATTGTGCGTGACCATCTAAATTATTGAGGGACAAATTGGTAAAGGTGCATTTGAGACACCATCATTACAAACATAAAAATTATGCATGCAAGTCTAGTTGAACACTCAATCCTCCCTTGTCTCCCCCCTCCTAGTCGATCCCTCTCTCCTTCTCTCTTTTATCTTCTTCATTTTGAAACAAACCCCTGTTGATGAACACACTCAAGCTCTAAACCTTCACAAATCACTTCCATTTTCACACTAAACTCACCCCCACACCTTCCTCTATCTAATAAACCCAAAAGCCCTATCATATCTCCATATTGAAGATTCGACTTAGGCTGGAAATTGTAGATCCATGGAGCCATGAAGGAGATCTAGAAGGTTACAAGTGATTAGAAGCAAGAAGAAAGCAAAAAGGAAGCAAGAAACCCATTTTCGAAAATTTGAGGAAGATGGCTCAAAATCTGAAATTAAAACCTTAAAGTACCTCTTATTTACCCTCTTTAGGATCTAATATACATGTTTAAGAGTTTGCATGTATGATCAAGAAACCCGATATCGACTTAGAAGCCATATGATGAACTAGGGTTGTTAATATGCATGTTTTGATGACCAATATTGACTATGTTGTTGTTGATTGATTATATTGTTGTTGATTGATTATATATTCCCTGTATGCATGATATAGCTTGATATCTATGTTATAGGATCATGATATGAAGCGTTGGATGTCTGAAATTGAACATATATGTTGTATGATGAGTTGCCACGAATTTATACATGTTAAAGTGAGATGAGCATGTTGTGATGAAGTCTGTAAAATGAGCTCTCTGTTTTGTTGTGGCAGACGGATCAAATGGAACCCAATGGCTTTTAAAATTAACTATGTTAAACCTGATTATGTTAGGAATATTTCGGATTTAGTTTCATGTCAAAGTGTTATGTGGTTTGAAAGTTATGCACTCTGCAAAAATGTGTGCCATTCTATGTCGCATTTTTAAAATGAAACTACATTTATACATCTCATAAATTTCTCAAATTTTATTTTTAGGTGCTAGATAAATCATAGAGTATGCATATAAATTTTGAAGTCATTATAATATGTATTTTGGCCGCAATGAATTTTTAAAGTTATACCCCGTTTACAGACCCGTAGCAAAAATGTTCAGGAAATCCAATCTCCCCCAGCCCATATCTCCCAAACGAAAAATAATTTTTGTAAACCGTCAATTGGAGCATACTCATACAAAAATGTAGTTTCTTCATGTAAAATTTTATGTCTTAATTCTCTGTATATTTCATTCGGTATTGTTTTGAAAATGACATTTTCTAGAATGCATAAATAGGAGTCTTTTAGATTCAAGTCCATGAAATATTTCTAAATTGCATCCAAATATTTTCTTAAACATACTTAACATGTTTTCAGAGCTGAATAATGTTTTCAAAATTTTTTTACATAATTTTAAGTCAATTATATGTATTTAGTTATAGGACTTAAACATGTTAGAGAGTCTCATCGCATACACATTTAAAACAAATATGAAAGCCACAAGAATTAATATTGTGAGTCTATGAGCATGTAAATGATCAAGGAAGTGCCCTAAAAAAAATGATCAAGGAAGTCTAGAAGAACTATATAGTATTTGGTACATAATTGTCAAGCATGTTGGTTAAATTAAAAGAGCATGATGTATACAAGCTTACATGTTAAATGAATGTTAGTAAGCATGAATATATGTTGAGCCTATGTATGACGTGATTACTTGAAGCATGCTTAATGAATTAGATAAGTTAAACATATATGAGAAGCATGCATGAAATTGAAAAGCACACCAAGTAATTATGTGTTATAATTTAGGTGTTGGTGATTGTGGCCAAGAGGCATCAACTAGTAGTACAAAGTGATCAACTATTGCATAAGCCATAAGGTGGACACTACTTTATCTTATTTCCTCTTTGCTTTGATTTTCAAAATGATCTCCAAAATTGAAAATAAATGATTTTGTTTTTAAAAGCGATGTGTCACCGTTAAATTGTTTTGGTGCTTATAATTATTAAATGCCACGAGCAATTGGGAGAGATAAAGAGGAGGGATACGATTACCCTCTTGTCGGGAGAAATGTGAGAAATAAGGACGAGAGAGGAGTTGTAACCTCATGCGTGTATCACACGTTTTATGTGAACTAAATGATCGTTGGTTGTAAAATGCACCACAAAATGAGTGGGATATCCCATGTGAGGTAAAATTGTTTTGAGCATGCAAAGTTTGATGTCAATAAAACCTTTATGTGATGCTTGTGTGAAACGATAATTTCATCATATATATGTATTCGATTTTCGGGACACCGTAAACACTGGGTACGCGGAGTACTCAGTCTTTGTGTGAGTTTTTCCCCCACATGCAGGCACAAGGTGATGGCAGTGGCGGCGGCATTGTGGTAAACGTGGGAAGAAGACTACGAAATGTAAACCTTGCTTTTAATGTAAATCTTTTGGGCTATCCCCTTCTCTTTTGTATGATGATAGTCTTGCATATCCATTTGAATTATGTGAACTCCTTTTGGTGGTAAACCTATTTGAAGCCTTTCACTTGAATTATCTCTTGATGGTTGAACCTATATTGACATGATCTAATTTGATTCATATGGCATGTTTTCCTTGGTGACTAAAATGATTTGATTGTTATTTGGTATCGAGGCACGAGGGCTGTGTCTCTATACATAGTACCCATTCATTTGTGCATTTTAATTAATTATTTCCAAGTCGTACTTGGCATAAGACCCGCGTGGAGGTCATTACTTGAAACTCCATTGTTATTCGTTGTTTCCCATGCTTCAATTGTAAACTTCATAATGTTTCTGCTACATTCGGTCTTTTATTTATTATTTGGATTTAAATTCATTTCTTCTAAATAAATTCATGTTCTTTTATAAACTTCAATTGCTTCAGCTATTATTTAAATGAAGTTCGAAAATATTACTCCCTCCGTCCCGCTACAATTGTCGCTTTTCATTTTGACACATTAATTTCGGAACTAATGTTTAATAACTAATTGTGGTTAATAATAAAATTGACAATCATAATTAACTTATATAAATATTAAACAAGTTAATTATGATTGCCAATTTTATTATTAACTACAATCAACTACTAAACATTAGCTCCGAAATTAATGTGCCAAAATGAAAAGTGACAATTGTAGCGGGACGGAGGGAGTATTAAAGAATTTCATTTGATATCTTTCCAAGTTATATCTATCAAGCATTGAATTCGAATTCTCCTTGTCCAAACAATATGTATTTTGCTTCCGCTATTCAACAAATGATTACAAGTTATTTTAAAACCACTAAAATCCTTAGCGTGCAATGTTCGCACATGAGTCTGTCGCATAGGCCCAGTTTGGGGGCGCGATAGCCTATTAGCCCAATTCTTATTTATTTAATTGTTGGGCGTAAATAACTAATCTGGCCCAATTAGAGTGCGGGCCGAATGGTATGATTTTAGTCAAATTAGTCATTCCGGTGTTTGTCCTACCGTCGCATGCTATTATTTAATTTATTACTGAAATAGCTTAAGCTGTCAAAGTTAAAATAAAAATAAAAGTTTAAAATTTTTCGGGGTGTTAAACATTGCTAACCCATCTCAATTCTATGGCTTCACCCCTACTATTTTGGTTTCCTTTAAAGCATGCATAGCTAACTTACAGCTCCACACTAGCTGCAGCCACAAATCATCCACACATTATACTACTAAAAGCTCATTCAGAAAGTAACTCCATTGTGATTTAAAATATAAATCTGAATTTACAACAATATTAAACCATTCTAAATGACATTGTTAATTTGATTTGGCATTGAAATGAATTTCAGATTTATGAGCTTTCAACCAATTTTAAAATTTAATCATATCACTATATTAAATCATCCTGAAACACAATACATATTATTCAACTAACACAATTAATATATTTAACAAAAATGCATGTATTATTATATATTTAGAAGAATATATTATATAAATCATCAAAAATTTATTATTTCATCAATTACATGAAGAGGAAACATTAGAATACACTGAAATCAAATAACGAAAAAAGAATAAAAGAAACTATATATTAATATTTCCAGTATAATAAAATGATAATTTATTACATAAAAAAATAATCGGACCAAGATATCAAAAATGATATTTCACTACCTAAAATTCAACAACTATTTGCAATATGGTGATGAAATGATAACAAACCATATGACAATTAAACCAAAAGGATCAGATAAGCACTCACATCATTAACGAACTGCTATTATTGATAGGTATTAATCTATTTAAGATAGATTAGGATTTAGATATCTTTACCATATCAGGATTGATATTTCTTATGAATCTAGGAATTCGTCATTATAAATACTCTTGCTTCCCATCATTGTAAACTGGCTCAAACACAATGTAGCTAGTTAGATTTGAGGGAGAGTAGGGTTTGTGTTCCCTGATAACTCTGTAACCCTGTAATTTTGTTCTTCACCTTGAATATTATATATCGTCTGTGTAGGCTCGGAGAGTGAACGTAGAGCTTACGCTCGAACCACTATAAATCTTTGTGTTCTTTAATTTTTATTTGTTATCTGTGTTTGCAATCCTTTATTTTACAACACCAATAAATCATGTCTACCAATATACTAATCATATATGATTTTTAGTATACAAAATAGAAAAGAATAATCACCAAAATGCATGCATGCCCTATGGTGCATTTATTTTATGTAGGATTATGATAAGTTGTTACTAAGGAAAAAAGTCCAAAAATCTGCACAAGCCCAACAATCACGTATTTCGAGTTTGTTTGTTCATGAGCCAAGTCGATCGTCTTTTTGAGTTTTCTTTTTGCTCTTCCATCTTGGTTCCATGTTGATTACCCCCATATTCGTCAATTCCGACCAAGTTGATTATCTTGACTTCTTGAGTTGAGTCGATCGTTTCCCAAAACAGAAATCTTTTCCAGTCTTTGCTTCATTGCTTTCTCTACTTGTTTCTTCTTGTGAAAATTTGCAAAAATGCATTACCGAAGCATAACCCTCCTTCGAGCTCGTTCATGATCAGAAAATTATCAAAATCATATGAACTAACTACAAATTTACCTCAAATCTTAATGATAAGTGCGTTAAGAGTTCGAACTATAATCAATTTATTTATAAACATAATTTTATTTAATATGATTCAAGATATTTGTGGAGATGGGGATTTGTAGTTTGTAATTATAGTAAAACCGACATGACATGTGGTGATAGATTCTGCATCTTTTATAACCTCTAATTTTCGATCATGACATGTTTAATAATTTTTTCCACTTACAAATAAATTTTCTTTCTTTTTTTTTTTTTTAATTGGAAGCTCGCCTAGTGAACATGTTGAGACCGACATGACATGCATAACATTTGTGGTGATAGACTCTATGAGGAAGAATAAACGTGAAGAGTCAACTTTTTAAAATTATATACATCTTCGGATTATATGATTCAATTGGATATTGCTCGTTTTTCAAAAAGTAACTAACAAAATAATATATTTAAATAAACTTTTTACATCACTTTTCATATTCTTACTTTTAATATTTTCAATTTCAAAAATTATTAAAGGGTTGTTGTTTGTACTAATATTGGACTATGATATTATCCGTTTTGGGCCGAGCGTAAGCCCGCACGGATACACCACCACCTCGGTCTTCTGGCCTTTCCTGGGCTCTGATACCACTTGTTGGGATCGAGACTCCGACAATAGTATAATATTGTTCGATATGGGCCGAGCACAAGCCCGTACGAATTTGTTTTGGGGCATCTCCTAAAATGCATATGACTAATGGAGTTAATTGTGAACTTTTATACTAAGAAATTCATCTTTCATTCACCAATGTGGGACAACTTGGATTTGCCATCCAACCATTGCACTTATATATTACTCCCCCTGTCCCACTTTAATAGTCTCATTTCCCATTTTCGTGCGTCCCACTTTAATAGTCTCGTTTCTAAAAATGGTAACTTTTTCACACTCAACAATAAAATATTAATTACACTCAACTCATTCTACACTCACATGCCTTGGTTATTGTGCCAAAAGCAAATGAGACTATTAATCTGGGACGGAGGGAGTACTAAAAATTATACCAAATATAAAATTGAAATATTCTAAAGTAGTAATATCGGCCATAAGAGAATAGCTTAAAGCCAATTTATTATTATTATTATTATTATTATTATTATTAATGTTTAAGGTTAGTGTAGAGGTTGTCTATTTTAGTACTATATATATGTGTTGCATGTCATTCGTAAAATGCAAAGAAGGAAAACAATTAAGAGCATACTAGTGTTGAAATATGTTGAAATTTGTGTTTTTTTTTTCACTTAAATCTTAGGAACATATTCTTGCTTTGAGTACTGATAACATGAGGATAAGGTAGATTTTGAGCAACGTACATGTAAAAAATAATACTAAAAGATTGATTGTAATTAATGTGCCATTTTTAGATTTACTTGCCTTTTGGTATTTGATGTTGAGTTTTTTTTTCATTGTTTGTATAGTGTCTTAATGCAAAAAACGAATTGGAAGCCACATTTTTAGAATTTATTTTGCAAAATAACCAATAAAAATAGAGTTAACTTGGTAAAAATAAATATCAATGCTAATAACAAGTAAGAAGAAACAATTATTAAAAAGATAATATCTTAGAACTAAACGGAAATGAAGATAGACGAACATTTACCATGAGAAATAAGAATAAATTTCGGCCATCCAAATTAGTGATTCAACGCTCAAAACAAAATAAATCTCGTTTGCATTATAGTGTAGTAAAACATGCAGTGAAGGGTAATTTTGTAATATTTTTCTCTCTCCACTAAAATCATCCTAAATCTTTAAATGATCATAACTCCTTCGATTTAGATTATTTTTTCATGTATCATATATCAAATTTAAGGTAATTTAATTATCTTTCAAACAAAATTCCTATTACATATGTTTCGATTTAAAAATCATCGTAAAAAATGAAAATTAGTTATTATATGCATAATTCTCGTAACAGTTCATGAATTCTTATATAATGAATGCAGTGCAAAATATAATGCATGAAGTTATATTATATAATGCAGAATATGATAGATAAAATGCAATATGTTTTTCCTACGAGATCAACAAAAAAATTAAAATTCATTATCTTTGCATACTATAGAAAATATTATAGTTTTTATAGAAGTTGATCATACATTACTTGTTTTTAATTAAGTATTTTTTGTTATATTATATAAATGTTTATTTTTATATTATATAATGCATGTTTGTTAGGTATATAATGAATGTTTGTAAGGTAATTTATGTCGAGGTCAAAATAATGCGGTCCACGGAGTATCGATACAGCTTAAAAATGAAGTTCACACGATAAATATTTAAATATTCATTCTAACAATGATTTTAAATACTTTGATGCACGAATAATAATTTATATATGACAAGAATCTTTGAGAAAATTAATGATAGATATGTTTCAATCTTAAAGATTAGAGAATTTTCCTTACTTATAATTTTCTATATTAATTAAGATATTTTCCATATCAAAATTGATATGAATATCTTATATTTAGTTATAGTTTTATTTTTCACTCTCTTAAAATTATAAATATTATAATTCTATTAATTTAAAATTATTTTTTAATGTACCAAAATAATATGATTTTATTATTTTTAAACTAAATCTCTTTTGCACATATTTAGTTGGTGTAAACTATGTAACTAATGAAAATTATTAATCTTATGCACAAATCAAATAACATATGTATTATAATGTAAGTAAAATAATTTTGCTCTAAAATAAAAGTAATACACTATAATTCTGATTAAAATATCATCGTAAAAATAAAAATTAGTGTTATATGCATAATTCTCGTAACATTATACGAATTCTTATATAATGAATGCAGGTGCACAATATACTGCATGAAGTTATATTATATAATGCAGAATATGATAAATAAAATACAATTTTTTTTTTCAGTAAAATCATCATTCTTCGTTATATCTGCACTTGTTATGTATTATATGTTAATAACATATGCATCATTTTAAAAGGAATTTAATTTTGCTCTAAATAAAAGTAATACCTTATATTTTTTTATTAAAAAATCATCGTAAAAATGAAAATTAGTGACTTTATGCATAATTCTGTTAGTACACGAACTCCTATTTAATGAATGAGTTGAGAAATATAATGCATGAAATTATAGTATATAATGCAGAATATGATAGATAAAATGCAACATATTTTTTTAGCGAAATCATCATTCATCAGTATATTTGCACTTGTTATGTATAATAACATATGCATTATAGTGAAAGTAATATAATCTTGCTATAAAATAAAAGTAATACCATATATGTAGGAAGTAATACCGTATAATAATAGTAATATTGTTCTAAAATAAGAGTAATATCATATTATAATGCAGGATGATGTTTGTTTGGTATATAATGAATATTAGGTATATAATGCATGTTTCCTAGGTATATAACGCATGTTTCTTATGCATATAATGCATGTTTGTTAGATATATAATTCATGTCGAGGTTGAATATGCAAACAGAATCTTAAATAAGTACAAAATGACAAAAATACCCTATAATGCATATTTTTTAAGATAAAATGACTAAAAAATATGGTAAAATCCTGAGCGTACATTCATCAAAATTAATGGCGAGGATTTGTTCTTACTTCTCATGGTAAGAGGTGTTAAAGTCCTCTCAGGTGTTAAATAAGAATAAATTTGGACCATTAAAAATAAAAATCAACGCATGTGAGAAATTTAAATACGTCCCAATTTCGGTGCATTATTTGTGTTACCATCTAGCATTCAAGGGCAAAAATGAAAAAAGATATATATTCAAGAATTTAATTTTGTGCAGTTCATAAAATATAATATGCATATGTTTGATGTAAAAAATGAAATATTTTGGTCATAAAAATGCAGCATATAATCAGTGCAAAAAAAATGCACTCAACATGAATACGTAATGTATATGCTTTAGAATAAAAACGCATCTTATTCAAGTTAAGAATGCATCATTTTATGCAAGAAAATGAGGATATTTTGAAACATTTTTATGCATAATTGATATATTCTTTATCCCGAACGTAAATATATCAACAGAATATAAAAAATTAAAAAATAAAATTTAAATTTAAATATAAAAGCTTATATTTTTTGGAAATGTGTGGGATGTGACAAAACTAAAATCATTGGCATGTGGGTGTGACGTGGCCAATTTATAACCAATAAATATGCATAGAGATTATTTTGGGTGGGATTTTTTCGTTGCTGCAGTGTTTCACGGGTTTTTGTTATAGTATATTCAGTAGATAAATTTGATAACTAGTGCAAGTTGCATCAAGATGATTGTGAGGTGAGAATCTGTTGGAAGTATCGAGAAGGATCCGGAAGGTGCCGGAAGTGAGAGTTAGTTAGAATAATTTTGCTTTATATTTTACCTTTAAATAGTGGCTTTACTTTGTATTTGGTAACACAAGATTATGAAATAAAAATTAGTTTTCCTCTTATTCTCCTCCCAACATTACATTTTCTCCCCTCTACACCACTAAATTCAACATGGTATCAACGAGCCAGGTTGCAATCCTGTGAATTGAAGGTGGAGATGGAATCAATCGCTGCCATGGGTGATGCTGTGGATGAAGGAGACGATGAACCACCTAATTTGGGTGGAGGCCTCGCCGGTTCCGTCGGGCACCGATAACCTCCGGCGCCTGCGTCGGCATCTGCGACGAGGTTGGGTCTGTTGCGATTGAATTTTAACGACGTTCAATCGCGTGCGAGTGGCGATGGGTGTTTGGATTTTTTGTGGAGTTCGATGATAGACGACGACGATCTGTGAGCTTTCTTGCTCGACTGTGCACTCGCCGGCGACTGTATCTGTGGATTACGACGCTGGCTGAGTGGGTGCGATTTGGGGATCTAAATCGTGCGCCCTAATCTGGGCGATTTGAGGATTTTCGCGACTTGGTTATTGATCGCGATTTGTTTAGAAATGGTGAACCGGATTTGGGAGGTTCTTTCCTGATTATGAACGTGTTTTTCAAATATTTGGGGATGATTTATGAATGCTTGTGATTACCTTGGGATTGTTATTTCTGATGTTTATGGAGATAGCATTGTGTTCTTTATTATGTTATTATGAGTTTGCTATTGGTGATGTTTGCTAGTGAAGTACTAGCAAATGTGGTTTTGGTTTGATGACTGTTTCATGTCATTTTCTTCTGCTGATATGTTGTTTGGAGGTCTTGGGAAGGTGAATCTAGTGGGCGATTATGGATGTTGTTGGTGCAAGGATACTGCACCTTTCTACATATTATTGATGCTATAATTTGTGGCTGTTATGCCCTTTGTTGCTGTTTGCTACTTAGCTGCTGCAGCTTGTTGCTGCTGATTGGGTGTGCTGCAGCTGGTTGTTCTTGCTGCTTGTTGGTTCAGGGGCTAATGCAGATTGCTGCTGTTGGTTGAGGGCTGCTGGTTGCTACTTAGCTAGGCTGTTGTTTGCTCCCCTGCTGCTGTACTGCTTGAATGGCTGCTGCTCTTGATGCAGCAATATGTTTGTGCTGGTGGTTTCTTGCTGCTGCTGTAAAGAGTTGGTGCTACATATTGTTGGTTGACTCTCCTAGGAGTGTTCATGCTCCTCCTGTTGCTGCTTCCTGCTGCGGTGTTGCAGTTATAACCTTTTGTCGGTGTTGTTTATGGTAACACACCTGATGTTTACTGCACGATTGATTGATGTAGTTTGATTTTGTGCTTTATGCATGGATATTGGACATTGAGCATAGCTACTTGATGCTTCTGCTGCTCGTGTTCTTGGATTGATCTTGAGCATAGCTACTTGATGCTTCTGCTGCTCAGATCTTAATGCTTTATGCATTTTACCGGATTAGCTGACGATTTTCAGCTTTGATTTGGCCATTGTGCCATTGATGCTTTATGCATTTTTACATGGATATGGTGACGATATCTCACCTTTAATTTGGCTTTCGCCATTGGATGATTTGGCATTTGCCATTGGATTAGGGAATTGAATTTCCCTTTATTACTTGTGTCCAAGTTGGACATTTCTGCTATGCACCCATATCCACCTTGAGGGGGGGTGTTGGAAGTATCGAGAAGGATCCGGAAGGTGCCGGAAGTGAGAGTTAGTTAGAATAATTTTGCTTTATATTTTACCTTTAAATAATGGCTTTACTTTGTATTTGGTAACACAAGATTATGAAATAAAAATTAGTTTTTCTCTTATTCTCCTCCCAACATTACATTTTCTCCCCTCTACACCACTAAATTCAACAGAATCTAGTATGATTGATATGTAGCCAGAAAGACCGACATACATAACATTGTCATCAATTCAAATGTCCTGCGGCTTTTATAACCATCCATATTCAGCTACTCTTATCGTCACCAATAATTACTAAATTTTCCTTTTTTAGTTTGGAATGGAAGCTAGAACTTGAAAATATGGAGGAATTTCAATACATTCTCACACCCCTCCTATCTCTGCTCATCTTCATCTTCATCTTCCTATGCTTTATCAACAAATTCAAATCATCACCCTCAAGAAAACTCCCACCATCACCATCTAAGCTGCCCATCATCGGAAACCTTCACCAAGTAGGCTCACTCCCTCACCGCAATCTCCATTCCTTAGCCAAAGAACATGGCCCCCTCATGCTTCTTCACTTCGGCAGCGCCCCCGTTCTCATCGTCTCCTCCGCCGATTCCGCCTGTGAAATCATGAAAACTCACGATACCATCTTCGCCAGCAGGCCCCCCTACAAGGTGCTCTACAAGCTGGCCTACGGCTTTAAAAACATTGCTGCAGCTCCTTACGGAGAATACTGGAGGAAGATGAAGAGCATCTTCCTTCTCCACTTGCTGAGTAGCAGAAGGGTTGAATCTTTTCGTTGCATCAGGGAAGAAGAAACCGCAGTTTTTGTGAAAAAGATTGAAGAATCTTCGGGGACGGTGGATTTGAGTGCTATGTTTGCTCAATTCACGAGTGATGGGGTTGGGAGATCGGCTTTCGGCAAAAGGTATAGTGAGTCTGAGAATGGGAAGAAATTCCTGCGAGTGATGTTTGATTTTATGGAGATTTTATTCCGTGGCTTGGTTGGATTGGTCGTTTTAATGGCTACAATAAGAGAGTCGATCGGATTGCCAGAGAAATGGATGAAGTTTTCGAGAGTGTGAT
Organism: Plectranthus barbatus; assembly: GCA_026898455.1. NCBI lineage: Eukaryota > Viridiplantae > Streptophyta > Magnoliopsida > Lamiales > Lamiaceae > Plectranthus > Plectranthus barbatus. The sequence goes on from JAPKLW010000509.1 coordinate 184,119, forward strand.
TCAAGAACGACTTGATGACAAGCAACAAATTGGAGAAAATATTCTGGATATTTTGCTCGAGTTCTACAGGGGTAATGCTGCCGATGTCTCCATAGTCTCAAAGCGTTAATTTTGGTAACATCTCTTCCTCTTGAAATAAGTAATAATTCACAATCACTATACATGCATATGTTGGTTGTGCAGGATGTGTTTGTTGGTGGAACGGATACCGTATCCACAGCTTTGGAATGGACTATGTCAGAACTCTTACGACATCCCTCAGTAATGGAAAAGCTGCAGCGCCAAGTAAGAGGAATCAAACACAGCATAAGAGGATGACCTTGGAAAAATGCATTATTTGAAAGCCGTGATCAAAGAAGCTCTTCGTTATCATCCACCAGTCCCCCTGCTTGTGCCTAGAATAGCCAGCAAAGATGTGCAAGTTAACGGTTATGACATTTCAGCTGGAACTGTGGTAATGATCAATGCGTGGGCAATAGCCAGGGATCCTGATTCTTGGGACGAACCTGAAAAGTTTATGCCCGAGCGATTCTTGAATTCTTCTAGAGACTTCAAAGGCTTGGATTTCGAGTTTATCCCGTTTGGGGCTGGACGAAGGGGATGCCCTGGGATCACATTTGCTGTTGCTACTATTGAGCTTTTGTTAGCAAACTTGATGCAGAAATTTGATTGTAGATTGCCTTGGGGAAAAGATTTGGACATGAATGAGAGTTCTGGAATTACTGCGCACAGAGATGTTCCTTTGCTTGCAGTTGCTTCTAAATGTATGTAATTTGTTCATTTCTCTTCTTGAATCTAAGTTGTCGTGTTGGTATTTACTGAGATCTCAAATTATTCATTGTAATGAAAAAGTCTATTAGGACAGAGACAGATATGAACTTGCTTAGTGTTGCTAATATTGATCTTTTGTTAGCAAATCTCATGCACTGGGAATTGCTTTGTGGGGTAAAAGGAATAGAGTTGGGCATGAATATTTGACCCAATAATTATTTTCTCATTGAATCAGCTTATTACTTTATTAAGGCCCATATTACTTTTTTATTATTATAGAGGAGGGAGAGGGGAAATTGTATCCTTGTATGTGAGAGTGCGTGTAAACGTGAGGTTGGAAATTGGGAGAAGAGAGGGAGGCAACTTTTGGTTTGTGGGTTTTGAAATAAGGAATGAAATGATTTCGAAAATTATTGTTTGATTCATGGGAATTGATAGGAGTGTAATCGAACCGAGCTGAGTTGAGTAGTGAAATATTCAAGCTCGGTTCGTGTAGATTTTGTCAAGTTCGAGTTCGAAAAAGATTTGAATATTTGAGCTCAAGCTCAAGTTCGAGTTCGATCGTTAAAGTTCGAGTTCAACTCGAGCTCGACTTGGGCTCGATTCGTTAGAGTGCTTATCAATATTGAGCTCGAGTTCAAGCTCGTGACCTCGAGTATGAGCTCGTAAGCTTGAGTTCGAGCTCGTTTATTTATATAAGAAATAATTAAATGATAATATGTGAAATATACGACATTGATAAGAAAATAAAGAAAATGTCAAAGTTTAGTAAATATTTATACTGTATAACTATAACTTCTATAGTCTATTTGTAATTTATTATGATTCTCAATATTTATGTAAAGGAGAACATTTTTTTCATTTGAGATATTATATGTATATCACATTATATATTAAGTAATCATAACTTAAGATTTAGTAGTTTATATAGATACATAGTTTATACATTAATATTTGTATATTGAGTATTTATTAGTTATAACTTAAGGTATGTTTTGATATTATATATACTAGTTTTCTGCCTGCTTAGATATTTTTATTAATAATTCATTATAAATTATATATAACAGTGAAATATTGAAACTCAATTTATCTTACATCAAATTAAAATTTGTCAATCAAGATAAATGTTATGCTTTAAATCACTCAATTAATTAGAATTGGTTTATATTTGTCTCTCTTATTCATTTTCATAAGCACTTCCCCATATTGGTTGATTTACTTAGAAGTTTGGGTGACTTCAGTACCATTAATTTTTTTAATTTAATAATAGGATGAGATGATTTTGTTATGAAATAACTATTTTTACCAACGAATAATTAATAATCCCTCCGTCCCACTTGAATTGTCACACTTACCAAATTGGGTGTCTTAATCGAATTGTCACATTTTTAATAATGGCAATTTTTTCACACTCAATAATAAAATATTAACCTCACTAACTCATTCTACACTTATAACTCTAAATTTTCATGCCCAAAAAAAAGGTGTAATGGGACGGAGGGAGTAAAAAAGAAGATGAGATGAATAAGTAAAGAGAGTCTGAGGGGGTTGAGATTTGAGAATTAAGAGAAGCCAAAAGTTATTTTTATTTGAGATTTTTATCTCCTGCGCGATGCGCAGAGCGTGTATTTATTAATATTTTTTTAAATTATATTAACTCAATTTATTATATATTATGTAAAAGTGAAATTCAATCAAGTTTAGCTCAAAATTCAAACTCTTTAGTTTAGTTGAAGAGCAAAGTTTGAGTTAATCAACTATTTGATGCATTTATCATCTTATTTGTTTCCTATCATCTGTTTCTACACCACACTTCACCACTATTAATTATTTCTCACTTACTCGTATACTTGAATATTGTGTTTTAAGTTATCTCGTTTGTCTCTCGTTCTTAGTTTAATAATATTAAGTACTTATATTATAACATATATATTTTTATATATTTTAAAATATATCTTAAAGGAGAATTTAATAGCACATATTTATATAGTGAATATCATTTTTTATGTTACACATTGCATAATTTGATAATATTTTTAACTTTCAAAATGCTAACATCTATTTTATGTGAATTATTTACACCATGAATAATAATAATTGTCAAAATTATTTATCTACATGTCTACATAAGCACATTAATAATAATAATAATAAAATTGATGACTCTCATTTATTATTCTCAATATAGGTTTGTTAAATGTATTATATAAGTCAAGCACATAATATAATATCAAATATACTCTACATAAACTTCTGTTAATCATTGAAAATGCTTAAAAGTTCTACTATTATTTTATCAAATACTAAACATTCATTATAAATATTCAACAATAAAAAATAAAAAAAATTCAATTCAAATCAAACTACTCCCTTCCCCAACTCAAGAAGTAAAAGAAATATAACATGTTATTTCACACTATTCACTATATTGATTTCCACTCAATGAAAATTCATACTTAACATGTTAATTTTTTTCTTTAGACTGTAAATAAATATTTTTAATTTATTTGTGATGTTGGAAAAATAAAAGTTATTTCTTTAACAACAAAATTTGTAAAATATTTCATAAAACAATATTTTTAGCTTGTTTGTCATTTGTATAATATAAATTAAAGAATGATGTAATTAAATATAATTATCGAACTAAACAAAAAATATTGAATACAAATTGTATATAAGTGCAGGAGATTGATTTGCCCATTCTTCATGCTGCTTGCGGCTTGGAGTTCAGCTTCTTTTTACATCATCAGATTTTAGCCCAAACAAATATGATGTCATGATTCATATCATTGTGTGAGAAGCACTTTTTGATTATGTAAAGAATATTTTAATGAAACAACTAATAATCGATTACATATTTAAATGACAAAATACAATGCTTAAAAGTTTATTGTTCAATTTTAACAAATTAACTTAAATCACAAAAAATAAAAACAGGGAAAGTGAATATTGTTGGAAATGGAAAAGATCAAAGATGGAGAAAAATCATCAATCAAG
>JAPKLW010000509.1:207889-262867 GCA_026898455.1 Plectranthus barbatus
GTGTACTGAGTAACCAGCACCAGCTGACCAGTTGCCAGTTGTCAGCTGTGTGTAAGTAGCGTGCAAGAAAACACTTAACATTATTTCCGCTGCGTAACGTTTTATACTCTGAAAAACCGGGACCAACAAGTGGTATCAGGCGCGGTCGGTCTTTCTTGACTGGTCGTACACTGAGTCGCTTAGGACCGAGATCCAAGTTTCCTTGCACTCTACTCTTTCTTTCTGTTGATTAGCTCAGGTACACAAGATGAATAATCCTAAGCTACTCAACTACAATCCTGACAAGCACGCAATGTGGCGAAAGAGGTCACTCATTCAACTGAAAAGTTTCCATCCGGAAATGATAGACGTGCTGGAGAAAGGGCCGATCCAGATCACCAAGACACAACACCAGCTAGGAGATCGCCCAGCTGCTGAGATCCCAAAGCCCCCAGAAGAATGGAACACTGAGGACAGGAAGCGGAATCAGCTGGACTCCGTTGCTCACGAAATGATCCTGTCATCTCTTCCAGATCCGCTGATGGAGGCAGTCCTCCAATTTGACAGCGCCAAGGCAGTCTGGGACTACCTTGATAGTCTCTGTAAGGAGACAGATCAGATGAAGCGCAACAAGTTGCAAGTTGCGGTGGACAAGTACGAGTCATTCCAGATGCTGACTGGTGAAACCATCAAGGAGATGGAGGCTAGATTCAATGCTATAGTCAGCGAGCTGAAGTCTTTGGACAAGGAGTACTCGAATGCAGAGCTCAATGCAAAGATCCTGTCAAAGATGCCCAAGGAGGACTGGTTTGTGAAGACTACATCTCTTAAGGAGAAGGATCTATCCAAGATGACTCCCAAGGAGCTATTTGCTCAGCTCCAAGCACATGAGTGGGATATCCAAATGGTGAACAAAAATGAAGCCATTCGGACCGTTGGATCTCCCAGCATCAAAACACAAGACGAAGCCTACTTCGTCAAGAGGGACTTCAAATGGAAGCCCAAGAAGCCTTTTCATATTGACAGATCTGCTGGGCAGCACAGCCAGCAAAAAGAGATCCCATCCACATCGGGATCTAACTCCAAAGGCAGCGAGAGCTCTATCGCAGATCTTGAGCAACAAATGAAGAGACTGGCTGTTCTTCTGGAGAAAGCCAAGTCGAAACAGGGAGTATCTCTCAGCTCATCTGATGGAAAGTTCGTCAAGAGAGCTCCCCGCGCGTGTTATCAGTGCCAATCCCCTGACCATCTTAAATTTGAATGTCCACAAGTGGATAAAGAAGAGCGGGAAAGGCTAAAGAAGCTCTTTGAAGAGCGTGCATCCAAGGCCGTTGCTAAGGCCATGCTGACAAGGACAGAGGTTCCTGATATACCTGACCATGATGATGGAGAATACGCGTCAGATGAAGAGTCAGAAGAGGAAGCTCTACTGGCACTTATGGCGGCTTTCGGAGAAGAATCAAATGAAGAAAGTGCTGACAGTGAGGAAGAACGAGCACTTGCCGCTGATGATCAGGTACAATCTGTTCCCCCAATGCATATCATGTCTGCACGCATTCTAGACGATTCTGAGTCACATTGCTCCGACTCAGAGGTTGTCACCATAGATATTCTTCAGCAAGAATTTTTAAAATTTTACGAAATAAAGAATATCTTGGCTGGCGAAAACACCTCGCTAAAAGATCAGATTTCTATTTTGACCAATGAGATTGAAAAATCTAGGTCACTCGGTGTAGAGTTAGCCACTCTGAAAGAAACTCACTCAGATTTGCTCAAAATTTTTGAAATTTTAAAAACTGAGAGAGATACCTTTCAAAAGATTGTCCTTGAGCAAGATAATAAAATAAATCATTTAAATAAAGGCTCCAAGAATTTGGAAGAGGCTCTATCCCATTGGAGAAAGCCTACCGATAAATCCGGGTTGGGATTTAAAACAGATTTGAGCACAAACCAACCCAAACAACTCACAGCTAATAAGGGTAAGGGCAAACTGGTAAATGCATCAGCACCAGCTGGTAATACCAGTCAATCCCGTATGGCTGATCAGCACAGGAATAACAAGACCAGATTCATAGGTGAGTCATCACGACAAAAACCTCAACTGGCAAAATCCTCTGCTGACAGGACGCCAGCACACCCTAAGACGCAGACTAAGCCGAATAATTCTAAGGCAATGAAGTCAGCGTCAGCTACCAGTGGAATCCGACAGCCAGCACCAGCTGTCAAGGGAATTCACACACAACCTCGTCAGTATGCCAATCACCAGCATACTTACAAGGGATCCAAATCTCAGAGTAACTCTGAGAGAAGGATAATACCTGATAGGAGGAATACCTATCAGAGGCCTGAGCCCAATCACAAGTTTTCTCAAAGGGCTGTGAAGGCTAGTCATGGTGGTCCACACTTCCAGAGACCACGAAGGCAACACACACAACCGGAAAAATATTTCCGAAACTCTCAGCGGAAGAATACTTCCAAAGGAGTTACACACACAGCCACACCTTCCCAAACCAAACTCATGCATTACTTCAAAAGGAAGGGAAAGACTACTGATGATATCAGCAAGGGTAAAACCAAGCTGAAAATCACTAAAGTCTGGATTCCGAAAGGAATCATTCAGCGATCTAACCCTGCAGGACCCGAAGAAGATCGGGGACCTAAATAAATTCTTTATCTTTCTTGCAGGTACAGGATCATGCAACACAGCTTCAGAGGTCGAGAGAGTGGATCTTAGATAGTGGGTGTTCAGCTCACATGACTGGTGAAGAGGATTTGTTTGCAGATCTTATCAAGAAGCAAGATTCAAGGAGTTGTGCATCAAACTCGGTCTTATGGAGATTGATGCGAGCCCTAGTGTTGAGGAAGAATGAGTCCCAGCTCTCATTCCGTTCTTGATTTTCTGAAGGATGTTGATTAAGACTAAGTCCAAGCTCTTAGTCTTCATGTTTTCTTTAGTGGTGGCTCAAAACCACAGGTGGTATCTACTGGCAGAACTTATTCCATAAACAACGAAGGAAATGAGTCCCAGCTCTCATTTCGAATTTGCCAGCAGTCATGCACCATCAGTCGAAGTAAAATTGGGTCCCAGCTCCCAATTCCAAGCAATGATGAAGAAGTGAAGAGAAGATTATGCGGAATGAATTGAGTCCAAGCTCTCAATTCTTTCAATCTTTCAAGTTGTCAGCAGACAACTGGTGATATATCAACGACTGGTGAAAATTGAGTCCTAGCTCTCAATTTGTCCAAGTACACGATCACCAGTTGTGAGTATCAGTTGTCGACTGGTAAGAAGGCCATACTGGCAGGGGGAAGTATGCGACTGGCGTATACTACTGATGACCAGTTGAGTCCCAGCTCTCAACTGACGTTGTCTTGAAGTCCAAGAGTCGTGCCAGCTGTCGCAGAAATGGCGGGAAAGGTTTAAAATTGGTCTTGCGTGTGCATATCTTCGAATTTAATGCGGCATTTAATGCCACATTTAATGCGCACAGTGACTGCGCAGTCAAAAGCAATCTCGCGACCAATCAGCGTGTGCCATGTCAGCTACACGCACCATCCCACGTCAGCACGACCACGCACGTCGCTACAGGGAATCGTGCCTGCTGATGACCGTCGATCCTCACTCTTGACGAATTCATCTCGTCCATCCATCCCAGCATGGCACCAGTATAAATAGCTGTTATTCGTGATCGGAAAAACTCTTATCATTCCTTCAAATTTTTTCGAACATTTTTTCCGTTCATCTTCCTTAAAATTTTCGAACACTTATTCCCTGAAAACATGGCATCTTCATCCAAACCCGCTGCTGATAAATCATCCTCTTCCACTGAGTCTTTGGATCTAGACTTACCATTAGCCGAATCACACATGCCTACCTTCACTGGCATTGTGAAAGAAGAAGACATAGATTATACCTACCCTTTCAACAAGCTTGTTCAGTTGAACAAAAAGGCCACCCAACATCTCCTTTCCAACTCACAAATCCGGGCCGCCCAAGTCCAGAAGGAGAAGATTTTGAACGACAAACTGGCCGAGAAGCATCACGGCGAGGAGCTCATGGAAATGATCGACCATGAGCAGCTCCGACCATACTTGACGGCAACCCCCAGGAACTTCCACCCACATATGGTCGCCGAGTTCTATGCTCGCGCGGTGATAGCTGACGACAGGAAATCCTTCACCACGTCGGTGTTCGAACACCTGATCACCATCGACGTAGAGTACCTAGCCAACCTTTTTGGGCTGAGGAGTACTGGTGAGGAGGTGGCGACGTATTGCAAGGATGATACGGTGGAGTTCAGGCGGAGGTGGACTGAATGGAAGAAGGAGGGGGTGACTATCTTCAAGACAGGCATGAAGAAGTCAGAGATGGACGAATACTGGCAGATGGCATGCAACATTGTGGTGCGCATGCTCCAGTGCGAGGTCGGCTCCTATGCCAAACTAAGCTTAAAGAAGTTCTCCGTTATGTGCGCGCTGGTGGATGGCATATATGGAAACTGGGCCGAGTTCATTTTCGGCCGGCTGCTGGAGAATGTGGAGAAGAACTGCACAGTCAAGACTGACGGCAGGTTCCTCCATGCAGTGTCTTTTGGCCTGCGAATCAGCCACATTCTGGAGGTGGAGATGGGAGACCGAATCGACCAAGGGGAGCAACTGGTCGGGTCCGACTTTATCCCAGTCACCAGGGTCAAACTTCCTGGCCCAGACTACAAGAAGCCTCAACGGCTGAGAGGCAAGATGGCTGTGGACCCTGCTGACCAAGTTTCTGAGGAGGTGTCAGAACCAGTAGATGAGGCCGTGCCAGCTGTAGCTCTTCCGCTGACAGCTGAGGTGAAGGCAGAAATGAAGAGGAAGTATGAGGTGGAATCCTCATTTCTCGAGATGGAGCAAGCAGTGACTGGGTCATCAGCTCAGGTGCCAGTCACCAGGTCTTCTCCAAGGAAGAAGCCCAAGTTGCACCAGTCCCAGCAGCCCCAGCCAGCTGTCATCTATGCTCCAGAATCAAAGACGATATCTATACCAGTCACGAAGTCCATCCTTGGACTGTCTGAGGAGGAGACGATAGATAAAATGACCAGGAAAAGGAAAAGGGTCAAAACAAAAGCTCAAAAGCTGGCTGAGCAAGCTGCGAAGGAACGAATAGCTTCCATTGTCAAAAAGAAGCAGGCTCAGGCAAGGCTGAAGGCCTTGGCCGACCAGCGAAAGAGGGAGGCTGAGCTGGCAGCCCGCGATGAAGCCTTTGCTAGGATAAAGGCTGAGCATGATTCTCGACGTCAGGCGCAACTGGCGGAGCAAGTGCATCAGGTGGCTAAGGGCAAATGGGCAGTTGCCCAAACTTCAAGTGACATGCCACCAGCACCAGCTCCAGGCCAAATTCTTTCTGACGAAACTTTCTCGCGCCTGATGGTCATGGGAGCTGAGGAGGACGTACTATCTCTAGTAGATATGTACCAGCCTGAGGAGGATGTGCCTCAAGTCCCTCCACCCGCGCAAGGGGGTGGTGGAGGTGAATCTGAAGACCCACTGGCCGCGCAAGGGGGTGCCAGTGGAGGAGTTGTTGAGCGGGCAACCACCCCGGAAAAACTGGCGAGTTTCTCTGATATGAGCTCTGACTCAGAGGTTGAGCCGGAGCCCAAATTGCATGTGGAGGAGGCAGCTGATATGGAGACTGCTGTTGGCGTCGCTGATGATAAACCCTCTCCAGTCATCATCATTCCCGACGAGGAATCACCACCAGTGGTACATCACTCCAGGGTGCAGCGGATGGAGCCAAGGGATCTTTTCCCCAATTTTGAGGCTGAGGCTCGTCCAGCTGACAGTCGTACACACCCTTCAGAAGCATCATCATCTTCTGGACGACCAGCTGCACCCACACCAGCATCAGCGCCTCGTGTGCGTCAAGAGAGGAGTTCTTACATGCTGAGTATCCACCTTCATCACCTGATCGATGAAGATACCTTTCAGGCGAGGGTCACAGGGATTCACAGGTGGGAGCACCGCGGAGACCTGGCGTTTCAAAATTCAAGAGTGCCGGAGCCTTCAGCATTCTACATTATCCCCACCAGCGGTCTCCCCCACCAGTCAATATACGCTTCAAGAATCTACGACTGGTGCCTGCCCCTGCATCCAGTGGAGTACTTCAACCTCTCTCTATATGAGTATGCTGAAAATATCACAGTTGAAGTGGAGCGAGCTGTCGATGAAGACTTAGTCACCAGATTTGGGGACCTGGCTGACGTTTTTGATGCCGAACTCTTTCTGGAGTTCCGGAGATGGAGGATCTTCGACTGGTGCGAGCGCAAGCTAAATGTTGAGGAGCACGCAGTGCTGTATGCCAGGCTCGGGCTTGGGTACTGGCGAGCAGAGGAGGAATGGGCAAATGAGTTTATGGGTACTGAAACCCAAGGCCACCACCAGCTGTCTATCAGGCGAATCAAGCGCCGATTGAAGAAGATTGCTCTCTACAGACAGCTGACTGGATCCTCAGGCCTTCCACGATCAAAACCGGTGAAGTTACCTTTCCTCCAGTTCCAGAGCACCAGCCGAGGGTATCAGCTGATATACGCTCTCCGCCACATCAGGGTACTTGTCACTCTCCCCAGGATCCCTCCATACTTTGCTATCTTCTTTGACATGGCTGCCAGCTCTATGCTGGTAGACCACATAGTGGAGGAGGATCCCTCGAGAGGTTGGTGGCTGACCACTGCCGTCCCCCCTATTCCAATGGTCATGGGCGATCTTGCACCATATCATATGGACTGGCAGCTGGTGGTTTTCACAGCCCCACCTGTTTTTGTACAAGGCCCGCCAGCACCAGCCGAGGTGCTCGCGGAGGAGCCAGCATCAGCCGAGGTGCCCACGGAGGAGCCCGCCCCAGTGGAGGTACCAGCTGAGTCCGCACCAGAGATGGCTGATACTGCACCTGATGCGCCTTCCACTTCCATGGAAGTTTCCGCGGAGCCACTCTCTGAGATCCATCCTCCAGCACTTCTTGCTTTCATTGATGCCAGGATGGATCAGCGTTTTGCCTCCTTCCAAGAGCATGTGGAGCAGCGCCTTGAATCTGTCACCACAGGTGTTTCCACCTTTTTGGCGCGGATCCAAGAGGGGGAAAGGGCGCGAGCACTGACTGAAGAGGAGAGAGCCAGAATTGCTGAGGAGGAGAGGCGCCTTGCAGCTGAAGAGAGGAGAATTGCTGCTGAATGGAGGCTGAAGAGAGAGGAAGACATGGCCGCACTTACTGAGATCCTGAGGTCTATCACCAGTGCTCGGACTCAGTCACCAGGATCATCTTCCATGCCATAGACTAGTCAGTTATCATTCAATATACATGTAATTGCTAAATCTATAATGGAATGTTAACTGACAAGTTGATGACAATCTCTTATTGTCCAACAATTGTCAAAGTTTTTATTTACCAGCTGAATTTACACATCCAGTGTAATCAGCACCAGCACTCATCTTGCATGTTAAATTTATTTACATGCTTATTTGCTCTGATCTTAATTTCCATATTTTTAAACGAGCAATATCTTTCCTTAGTTGAGGGGGAAGATTTCTTTTAGTTAGAGCTGATGTTGAGGAAGTAATTTCATGGGTTTAGATCTGATAGGTTTCACTTCTAAAACCCTAAAATCCTTTGTAACTTTCCTCATCAGCTGAGTGCTCGCTGGTTAGGCTTTGATCGCACCAAAAAAGGGGAAATTGTTGGGAAATCTGTCTAAGGTTTCCTCCCCCAGTAGCTTATTTGTTTAGATTATAGTTTTGGTGGATCAAATCCTAAGTCCTACCAGCGTCAGTTGTCTCTACATAGCTCTAGTCTTAAATGTAAAGTCCTGTTTAGGTCTTTGAGTTGTAAGTCGCAGCTGATCAAGACTCATGCTGACACTGTTCACCAGCATGAGAAACGCTTACCACTGGCTACTGTTCATCAGTTGGGAAAAGTTTCATCAGCAGTCGGCTGACAAAGATTGTGCATCGTGCTGACACTATTCACCAGCATGAGAAGCGCTTATGACTGGGGACTGTTCACCAGTTGGGAAGGGTGTCATCAGCAGGCGGCTGACAAACCTTACCAGGAGAATGCGTGTTCCTACTTACACTATTCACCAGCGGTGATTTCACCAGTCATGGGAGATTCCGAAAAGATTTAACATCTAGAGATTTGGTAGACTTAGATGATGCCAGGGCAAGTCACCAGCAGAGACTGCCAGCACAAGATCACCAGTATGATCTACCAGTCAGATGTTACCAGCAGAATTCCAGATTCTCTCTCCCAGCGCCGTAGAGACAAAAAAAAGATTCTCTGAGGAATCGACTGACAAAGTATGACTTTAAGGAAGGATAACTTAAAGTCTATCAGTCACAAGACACCAGTCTTATTCCTCGGACTGACAGAAAGAGCCGTTCTGACACAAAGAGATCTGTGTCAGATAAAGCGGTCGAAGGTATGGTTCCTTTCCGGAAAAGCATACCTGCCGCCGTCAGAAGGACATCCGAGGTCTGACACCTTTCCGGATGCGTCCAAACGGCTAGAAAGTTTGAATCGGTTCCTGCGGCTATAAATACGTCGCAACCACCAACATTCAAACATTAGATTCCACGATTCCACTCATCTGCTCAACCACCGAAAGAACTGAAATTATTGCAAAATCGCATAAAGTACTTTCGAGGCTTTTCATAAAGCTTTCCGTGTGTTGATTTATCAAACACGAGACTTCAAGCTTTAAGCTTGTAAGTTAAAGATCTCACTTGGTGTTCTTTCTCCTTCGAGAGAGTTCACAGCAGCTCCTGTGCTTACCAGCACTTGAGTTATTACGGGCATTTTGCCGTAGAGACTGTTACGTTCTTGGGAGAACTAAAACCCCTAGCTAGCTGTGGAGGTTGAAGTGACGTGCTCGCACTCCATTAGCTGAGGAGAGTTGAAGAAGGATCCAGGACCGGGAGCGGTTGATCTAGTGAACTGGTGGACGAGGCATTCACCAGCTAGAGATAGATCGTAGGAGACCTGTACCTGATTACTCTTAGTGGAATTTCCAGTGTTTCGACTGGAGAGTGGACGTAGATCGATTGATCGAACCACTATAAAAATCCTTTGTTATTTATCAGCTTTCTGTCTTTCATTCATATTTTAAACCCAGCACTCAAGTGCTGGAGTATATCCTGAAACTGATATATAACTGTGCAAACAAGGCTAAATATTCAAAGTTTTGAATCACCAGCTGACAGGTCTCAGTTGTCAGTTGTGTACTGAGTAACCAGCACCAGCTGACCAGTTGCCAGTTGTCAGCTGTGTGTAAGTAGCGTGCAAGAAAACACTTAACATTATTTCCGCTGCGTAACGTTTTATACTCTGAAAAACCGGGACCAACAGAGAGTCAACCCGATAATTACTCTTCATTTTTTGACAAGCTTCAGTCAATGGTGGAGCAGACATTGATGGCAACCAAGTCTGAGTCGATGCGTGCATCAGTTCAAGAGATCAAGGAAGAACATGTAGCAATTCAGATTCCATTGGAGGTTCATGGTGAAGCATTGGTGGCAATCGAATCTGAGTCGATGCAGTCAATTCAAGAGACGAAAGAAGAGGTTGTGAGAATTGCTACACCTTTGGAGAGTCGTATTGAAGAAAATGAAGAGATCGAAGTTCTGACTACAGTTACTATCATTACCTGTCCACTTTTGGGTATACAAAATCAAAATCAAGTGCAGCAGAAGATGGAGACAAAATTAATAAAAGTTGAAGAGATGGTCCAGAGGAACATAGTTCAATCCATTCTTGTGAGGACTATTGGTTTGAAAATGAAGATGCATGAAGAGAAGCAATTGCCAGATTTTGAACATGATGATGTGCCAAACAAGTCAACCAAGGGCAATGTAAGATGGTCCATTGTGTCCAGTGGAGATGTGGATTTGAGGACAAATCCCTTTGAAGAAGAGGGGAATGATGGAGATCTAGTTGGCAAGATTTATCAAGATATTTCAAGAAGATTCATTGAAGATATGATTGAAGATTTCATTTATCTTGATAAGATTTGGTAGTTAGTTATTTAAGTAATTTTGGATTATATCTTTTAGATATATTTTATTTCCTTAGTTTATTAGAGTTTGATTTCCATATTAGATTAGGATTTGATTTCCTTATGAAATTAGGATTTGATTTCCTTATCAGATTATGATTTGATTTCCTTATTAGGATTTAAGTTTGCTTATATATAGGCATTGTTATGGAACAAATAATGCAGTTTTCAGTTTAATAATATTCGTGAGTTTTATTCTCCAATTATCTGAAAGCTCTTGAATTTCTGTGGAGTACCATGAAATTCAATATTGACTAATCAATCGGACAGTCATATCCGTTGGTGGTGTCTTCGACTATATCCTTCATTGTTGGATCAATTCGCTTCTTGGATCGTAGGAGATTGAATCTGGACTACGGTACTTGGAGGTTTTCGAATCCAAAGGTGTTGGATCTTCCCTTGTTATCAACTTTAGTTGCTTCTTCGTCGTTTCTGATTCCATTCATTCGAGTTCCTAGGCTGCGATCTAAACCATCCCGGCGAGGATCGTATCATATTGACTTTGTGCATCTCTACCTCTCCGACTGGTGGATGCCCGAGGAAGGCGAGTGCGCTCTAGCCTGCCTTGTAACTGAGAAAAGAGGTATCGTCAAGCTACCACGTTAACTAAAGCACTTGTTGGGAAGTAACCCAACTGTTTATTTGCTTTCTTTTCAATTCCCGTTGTTTTTATTTTCGATTTTCTTTTTTATTTTTGTTGGGGTGATTAACTTTATTTTCAGATATGTGTTTTTTTTTTCTTTATTTTATATTATATTCTGATGCATGTTTAATTAAAATCAACTCAATAGCATGGTTTAATTTCCTGAGATTAATTTAATGAATCTAGATTTAAAGAAGGATTGAGAGATGAATTTGAATCTAGGTTTATAGTTATCAATCGAAAGACCGAGAGGTGAAGATTATTAATAGGAAGAGGGAATTAAAAATACTTGTTTTCTATCTCAAAAAGAAGAATCTTGTGTAGGAATTAATTAGATAAATATTGAGATTAACTAAATTTGTGTTCTTGAGACCGAGAGGAGATAGTCACTATTTAGTAATCTAGGATTTAATTGTCGGACCTAGGAATCTAATCCACCAAAATCTAATATTTCCCCATTGCTGAGTTGATGGATATTACATGTTGATGATTAGAATATCTCGGCAACCTCCAACCCGACACGACAACCCAACACGAACCTAATACAAAAAAATGGGTTGGGTCAACCTATTTAATTTTCGGGTCAACCCGTCCAACCCAATTAATTTTTGTGTCGGGTTCGGGTCAATCTCGGGTTGACCCGCGAACCCATTTGACCCACCAAGAATATTAATTATTATTATTATTTATGAAATATAATTAAATAAAAATTTAATAAAAAATAGCCTAAAACCAAAATTTTTAAATAGTTAACACAATTTTTTAATTTTTAAAATAATTAACACAATTTATTAATTTTTAAATTAATCTTCACTCCTTCAGTTCCTCAAAGCTAGGTAGCACCTCAAAGTCTTCTCAGAACTGACAGTCGTCTGAAACGGATTGAGGACAAACCTCCCTTCTCCTTCTCCGGTGGGTGGATGGTTAAGTTCTTCCCATAATGCACAAAGGTTGGCGAAAGCCCATAATAACCTGTTCCTTGACTGAGAACCAGACTGCTATGTTCTTACTTGAGAAGTAAGAACACTAAGAAAATAGACTAAGTCAAAAGACTTAATCCTCGTGTACTCAAGGTCACCTGGTGAATCACTGAAGATTCCTTAAGCAATAATACCTTGTGTTCAATAAATGGACCACGGAGTTAATGTCTTTCACACTTGAGAATGTTTCGAGCTTTAAATTTGGCAGAGTAAGGGCAAGGTTCGTAAGTATTCACTCGTTATCTCTCTGGTCCATCTGCTATTTATAGTTGGAAGTTTGAATATAGCCGGTAGAGACGACTCATATGATGCCCAATCAATGGTCATACTTTTCTGTAAAGCATACATGCTCCTCTGCCTTTTTCTGAACACTGCCATACTTTTGCAGAGTCAGTTTGTCCTTTTGTGTCAGATTCAAAACAACGCTGTACTGCATTCATAACTAAGTGTATATTTGTTCCTTATCATTGAGTCTTCAATGCTCTTTATGACTGTTCGGCATCTTGCTTTTCACGTGTTTCTTTGACGTAAAACTTGTTAAGGCCCATATATATTAGCCCATACTAGAGTCTTTATATACACTTCAAGCCCTACTTGTTGCATCATTCTCACACATTCACAAGGTATCTAACATGGTATCAAAGCCAAATTAGGGTTTGGGTTAAATTCCTTTTTCAATTTTTTTTTTCCACACCCACCTAAATCCTGGCCAAGTCACCGTTCCAGTCACCGGCCTCATCAGCGACTGTCTAGGGTTTTCCGCCGCCGCTCCTCACCTAGGGCTCCGCCACCGTCGCCGCTAATCGCCTAGGGTTCCGCCGCCGTCGCTGCTTTTGTCTGCAGCGCCGCCGTCGTTGTTTTTTTCCATCTGCAGCGCCGCCGTCGCTGCTTCTCTCCTCTGCCATGCTGCCGTCGCTGCACCATTTCTCTCTCCTGCAGCGCCGACGTCGCTGCGCCGCTTCTCTCCTCTACAGTGCCGCCGTTGCTGCGCCGCCGCTCAGAGCTCACCGTCGCTGCTGCACGCTACCCTACTCTCTGTTTTGTGCTGCAACTGTCCTAAACTGCGACAGCCTTCTACTGCTGTCTCTTCTAGCTGTTGTCTTATACCCCTGCCTTCTGTCCCATGTCTCAGATCAATGCCATTGTCGTCTACATAACTCTTGATGGTCAGAATTATCGAGAATGGGCCTTCTCTGTAGAGACTGCTTTGCGGGGTTTTGGATTGGCCTTCCATTTGACTGATGAACCTCCAGAACTTAAGAAAGATAATAGTAATGCTGAAGACATTAAAATTTGGAATATTAATGATGGCAAAGTGATGGCTGCAATTGTTAATAGTGTTAAACAATCGATGATTATGAGCCTTTCTTCATTCAGAACTGCTAAAGGCATGTGGTCTTATCTGCAGCAACGTTATGTTCAGGATACTGGTGCCCTTAAACATACTCTTATGCAGAAAATTCATGTCATTGAACAACAAGATTTGTCCATCGATGAGTACTACTCAGCTTTTGATCGTTTAATGGGTCCATTACTCTCTATGGTACCTCACTGCACCAATGATAGGTGTCCAGCCCATAAATTCATCGAAGAATTTTTTACCTACAGATTTGTGATGGGAGTTCGAGCAGAATATGAATCTATTAGAATACGCTTGCTTCACAACTCTTCTCCTCCGACCATGGCGCAGGCATTATCCGATTTGATTGCAGAGGAGACTCGCCTTAACTCTATGACTGTTGCTCCTTTGTCTGTACCTAACAGTGTTTTGGCAGCTTCTCAGAGGTCATCTTCTCAGCGAGCTAGTGCATCCAAGAGTGGTATTTTGGATTCCTGTAAGCATTGTGGAAAATCGGGTCATAATTCTGATAATTGTTTTTCCCAGCATCCTGAAAAATTAGCTGAGTATCGTGCCCGTCGTGCTGCTCGTGGTCGTGGTCCATCTTTTACTCCTAAAGGCACTGTGTCCGTTGCTGCCGTCTCACCAGTACAAGCCTCTCAGTCCTCTTGGGTTCTTGATTCAGGAGCCTCATTCCATGTGACATCTGATCAGTCACCCTTGGTTTCCAGCAAGCCAGTTACTAATGATGTTTCTATTCAGATGGCGGATGGTACCTCTTGCTCTATCACTCATCAGGGTTTTCTTCGTACTTCAAATTTTTCTATTCCTGATGTCTCTTTTGTACCTCAGCTATCTATGAATCTTCTGTCAGTTGGTCAGATAACTGACCATAATTGTTTTGTTGGATTTGATGACTCATCTTGTTTTATTCAGGATCGTCAAAGCGGGAATGTGATTGGGACTGGCCATCGCCGTAGGGGTTCTTCTAACCTATATGTTCTTGATACACTGCATCTTCCTCATTCCAGTGCTCGTATGTCTTCCGCTGTTTTGTCGTCCCCCACCTCTTTTGCCAAGTGGCATCATCGTCTGGGTCACTTGTGTGGGTCTCGTCTGTCTACTTTAATTAATAATGGGTGTTTAGGTCATACACCTATAGAGTCTAGTTTTCATTGTAAGGGTTGTAAGCTTGGAAAGCAAATTCAACTTCCTTATTCTTCTAGTTTTTCTCATTCTGTTAGACCTTTTGATCTTGTTCATTCCGATGTATGGGGTCCTGCACCTTTTGCCACCAAGGGTGGTCATAAATACTATGTTATTTTTATTGATGATCACTCTCGATATACATGGGTTTATTTTATGAAAAATCATTCACAGCTGTGTTCAATTTATCAGTCCTTCACTCGCATGGTTCATACACAATTTTGTACACCTATTAAAGTTTTTCGCTCTGACTCTGGTGGTGAGTATTTGTCTGATACTTTTCGTCAGTTCTTGATTTCTGAGGGTACTCTTGCTCAGTTATCATGTCCCGGTGCTCATGCCCAAAATGGCATTGCTGAACGAAAGCATCGTCATATCATAGAGACTGCTCGCACACTTTTAATTGCTTCCTTTGTTCCCTCTCCCTTTTGGGGAGAGGCTGTTTCCAATTCTATTTATCTTATCAACTGTCAACCTTCATCCAAACTTTCTGGTAAATGTCCTGGGGAAATTCTTTTTGGCATTCCTCCCAAATATGATCATCTTCGAGTTTTTGGATGTACATGTTATGTTCTACTTGCACCCCGTGAGCGAACTAAGCTGACTGCTCAGTCAGTGGAGTGCATTTTTCTGGGTTATAGTCCTGAACATAAAGGTTATCGTTGTTATGATCCTTCCTCTCGTCGCATGCGCATATCTCGTGATGTGACATTTGTTGAGGATCGACCTTTCTTTTATAATCCTTCTACTAAGCCCCCATATTCTCCCATCGAGTCTACATCTTTTCTTTATTTTCCTCCTCTTACAACCACTGGTGAAGTCCTGCCATCATCTTCATCTCCCTCTGTTCCTGTTCTTCCTACTCCTGCTCCTGCCATCACACCTACACTTCCACAAAATTCTCCTATAACCCATGTCTACCATCGTCATCCTAGAGATCGAGATCAATTCGCTGATCCCCCTATTCCTACCACCTCGGCCAGTCCTGATGATCCCATTTCTATAGAATCTAACAATCTTGATGAGTCACATGCTATTGTTAATGAGTTGCAGGCAGGAAACCGATATCATCTTCTAGATCGCACTACTATTAATCCTCCTGATAGATTGGGTTTTCCTCGTGTGAATGCTATTATTGCAGAGCCATCCACATATACAGAAGTTGTTCGTTATCCAGAGTGGCAGCTTGCTATGTCTGAGGAGCTGGCTGCTCTTAACCAACTGGCACTTGGGATCTTGTCCCCTTGCCATCTCATGCCATACCCATTACATGCAAGTGGGTATTCAAAATTAAGACGAAGTCTGATGGTTCAATTGAGAGATATAAAGCTCGTGTTGTTGCTAGAGGTTTTCAGCAGACTCAGGGACAGGATTATGATGAAACCTTTGCTCCAGTTGCTCACATGACTACTGTCCGTACTATGATTGATGTTGCTGTTGTACGCTCTTGGAATATATCTCAAATGGATGTCAAGAATGCTTTTCTTCATGGTGAATTACATGAGGAGGTCTATATGCAGCCCCCTCCAGGTGTTGAGGTTCCCCCTGGTCATGTTTTTCGTCTTCGTCGTGCTTTATATGGTCTCAAACAAGCTCCACGAGCTTGGTTTGAGCGCTTTGTTTCGGTTTTACGGACTGCTGGTTTCTCACCCAGTGATCATGATCCTGCACTATTTATTCATCTCTCTCCACACGGGCGTACCTTGCTTCTTTTATGTGTTGATGATATGTTGATTACAGGGGATGATGAGAATCATATTTCTCGTGTGAAGAAACAACTTGGTCAAGAATTTCATATGTCTGATTTGGGCCCATTAAGTTATTTCTTGGGAATTGAGGTGAGACAATATGACAAAGGCTTCTATCTGTGTCAATCCAAGTACATCCATGATCTTGTGTGTCGCTCCGGTATCACTGATAATAAGTTGGCTGCAACTCCTATAGAAATACATTTATTGAGATTTTATCCAATTAGAAAAATAAAACAATAAATAATCTATTTAGTTTTTTAAATTAATATATTATACCAATATGAAATAACATGCATATAATGAAAATTTATTCATTGATTTTAGAAGATTTTATTTCCTTATCTAGTTTAGATATAAATTCAATTTTAATTCAATTAGAAAAATATAGATATATCCTAAATTATCTTATTTTCCTTGTTTATCTATCATAGTTTTGTTATAAATTGGAGTAGTAGTTTTCAGATTTCCTAGAGTTTTGTAACAATTGTTTACAAGCAATAAAACTCTAAAATTTCTCCATATTTTTCTACTTATTTCTTCATATTTTCCATCGATTGTTTATGATTTTTGGGTCAAGAGGGCCAACAAGTGGTATCAAGAGCCAAGGTTGAATGTCAAAAATCATTCGTTGGGAAAGCATGACTTTGGTATCAGCAGATGAGATGCGAGCACACAGACGAGCAATTCGTTCATGCAGGCCATGATGGAAGATCAAGGAGTTTGGGAAATAGTCGAACCAACTATGGGCGCACAGGTGGACGCCCGACTCGACAAGAAGGCAAGGTCGCACCTCTTGTAGGTGCTTCCAGAAGACCTTCTCATGCAGGTTGCTAGAAAGAAGACGACGAAGGAAGTTTGGGATTGCCTTAAGATGAGAATCGTAGGGGCAGATCGAGTGAAGAACGCAAGGTTACAAACATTGAAGAGTGAGTTCGATTTGATGTATATGAAGGACAGCGAGTCGCTCGATCAATATACAGGTTGACTCACTACAATGCCTATAGCGTACTCGAGCCGAGGAATCCTCGCTGACTCGACACTAGTGAAGAAGTTGTTCGACACAGTGCCAGAAAGGTTCATCAGTGTGGTGGCCAGCATCAAACAATTCTTCAATCTCGAAGAGCTCGCCTTCGAAGATGCAGTTATAAGGCTCAAAGCTTTCGAGGAGAGGAGTGCAAATGCAGGGAGGAAAGAAGATCAGGCTCTTTTCACTCAGGCGAAGTGGGAAGCACGATCCAGAAAAAACAACAGGGAGTCGACATCTTCTCAGTCGAAAAGGATTCTCATAGAGGGTGGCAACCGCGGTCATGAAGATGAAACCCAAGGCAGAGGTCGAGGAGCTCCTCGAGATAAAAGTCACATTAGATGTTACAATTGCAATGGGATGGGACACTACTCGACACAATATCGAGCAACAAGGAAGAAAGAGGAAGCTCTCCTCGCCCACGCTGATATGTTGGGAGTAATAATGGACCTACTGGATACAGGTACATGATAGATATAATGGCAGAAGCTCCTCAAGTTGATCTTAATGAGAACTTCGAGGAAGCATTGTTAGTAGAAGTGGAGGATCCGTCTTGCTACAATGAGGCAGCCGGACATTCAGGATGGGAAGAATCAATGACAAAAGAAATCAAAGCCATTGAGAAGAACGGGACTTCATCGCTCGTACCACTACTTGTCGGACACGAGGCGATTGGGCTTAAATGGGTATTCAAGTTGAAAAAAGAACTCAGGTGGAGAAATAATCCAGCACAAGGCTCGCTTGGTACGAAGGGCTATGTGCAACAACAAGGCATTGACTTCGATGAAGTATTCACACCAGTTGCTCGAATGGACACAATTTCGAGTTATCCTTGCCTTGGGTGGCTAATCGAGGATGACAAGTACATCATCTCGATGTTAAGTTAGCCTTTCTGAATGGGGAGCTCGAATAGGAGGTGTATGTGACTCAACCAGAGGGGTTTAAGGTCACAGGGAATGAGCACATGGTGTTGAAGTTAAAGAAGGCACTGTATGGCCTTCGTCAAGAACCTCGATCTTGGAATCTTAAGCTAGATCAAAATCTAAAACAGATAGGTTTCACAAGATGTACACAAGAGCAAGAGTGTACACAAGAGGTAGCACTGACTCGAGATTTATAGTTGGTGTTTATGTTGATGATTTGATTATGACAGGTGAATATCTGAAGGCATTCAAAATCTTTAAGAAGCAGATGATGGGGGAGTTCAAGATGAGTGATCTCGGATTGTTATCGTACTACCTAAGGATCAAGGTGACTCAGTTTACGGGAGGTATTTCGATCAAGCAGGCAACTTATGCCAAGAAGGTACTGACCCAGTTTGGGATGCTTCACTGTAACTCTACCAGAACTCTAATGGAGCCAAGGGCTCAACTACACAAAAATCTCGAAGGACAACCAGTCGATGAGACAGAATATCGAAGAGTCATCGGCTATCTACGCTATCTTCTTCACACGATGACATATCTTTCCTATGCATTTGGAGTTGCCAGTAGATTTATGGAGAGGCCTACGGAGATACATCACAAGGAAGTGAAGCAGGTGCTATGATACCTACGAGGCACTATGCACTTTAGACTAGTTTCGAAGAGGAGAAGGAGGTGATGAAGAGATAGTGGATTATTCTGACATTGATCTTGCAGGTGACCTAGATGATCGAAATAGCACAAGAGGCATGACATTCTACATCAATGACTGTCTTGTCTCGTGGAACTCACAAAAGCAGAAGATAGTTGCACTTTTGACGTTGTGGTTGAAAGCACTGTTGTTCGAACTGACTGGTTCGAGATCGAAGACAATGAAGCTCTTTGTCGACAACAAGTCAGCCCTCACACTAATGAAGAATCCTTCCATGGCTGAATCAAATACATCGACATGAAGTATCACAGTTTCCTTCGGTCCTTCTATCTTGACAGTTTGGAACAATTTTTTGGTGGTTTTCCTTACCCGAACTATTACAACTCGATTATCATATACAAGGATTACATGAAGTAATAACTCTAAGGACTAACCTTGGTATACAGTTCTTGACACATCAAAAGATCAAATTAAAGGTGAGATTTCTACATCAACACCTAACAATTATAATTTTTATTTATAATCTTAGGTTGTTGATGTTATTTGTCAAGAAAAAGATAATCGCTTTAATAAGTCCAACTCGGAGTTAATTATGTGCATATCATGTCTACATCCCAGCAATTCATTTGTCAAGTTTGATCATGAGAAAATATTTCGTCTCACAGGATTTCTCCACGACTGATCTGTGCAATCTAAGACCACAACTTCGCACATACCATTGTTATGTTTTATATAAGCTTGCTTTAAATGGTCATTGTGATATTGGAGCTCTTGCAAAGAAGATGGTTGAGCTCAAGTGTAACAATTCTTTCGATTTGGTTTATCAACTTATTGTGTTAGCATTAGTCTTACCGGTCACAACAGCTTCTGTTGAAAGGTCTTTTCTGCGACGAAGATTATCAAGATTGATTTATGCAACACAATGGGAGATGAGTTTATTACTGATTGTTTGGTATGTTACATTGAGAAAGGCGTTTTTATAAATATTGAAATCGAAGCAATTTTGTAACGGTACTAGAGCATGGTTCACAGAGATATCAATTATCTCATTCTTCAGTAATTAAGTAAGTATCAAATTTATTTGTTGTACATTATAGTTAGTAAAAAAAAGTATTATTGTAATTGTCATTTTCACTCTTCTCAATTTGTTTGTATAATTTAGTTTTTATTTATGGTTTAGTGTAATGACCGGCGGATTAGCCTCCACAATCGCAAATCCTGCCTTCGCGACTGATTGGGTGTAGATGAAGAGTGAAGTTAAAAGTAATCACAGAACCTCATACATTTAATTGATTAGTATTAGTCATAAACACTAAGCACAAATAATTAATTAATTAATAGCTTAAAAAATCAATAATGCAAAATAATGAATCACCTCCATGTTAGTTATGCTCGAACAAAATCAAAAGATATATTAATGCTAATTGATTATGGATGCCTATGTTGTCTTGATTTTGCTATAAAATGTGCTCATCTTGTTCCATGCTTTCTCACTCTTCGATTTTATCTCACTTCATTTAGATCTTGTACGTGCAGTTTGTTACAAAGTTAGGTAATAATATTGCTAAACAGTATCATGAACCTCTTGCTGAGTCCATAGAGAAGAACTTTAGTGACAATAACTTGATCTGCTGAGTGTGCCACAATTCAGACTCTATATTCTAGTATGTTTCTGAAGATGCAAAGTATAGCACATCTTTGTTTAACATTGGTGGTGTTAGAATTGACTGAGTCAATGATTATGTTTAACACCTATAAATATTTAACATCTACGTGTTAGACTTTGCTGAGTTAATCTTATCATTCCATATCTTTTCGTATTTAATTATTTTCGTATATTCAGTTAATTCTAGGAAAGATATATATTTTATAAAGATTTAGGAACGATTAGATTTGACTTTTGGATATATTTGAATAGATTTACTTCCTAATCTTTAGAGATAAATTCAAATCTTTAACAGATCTTTCTCTAGTGTGTGCAGTTGAGATATATGCAAATATACATATCAAGCACGAGGCTAACCATATCTACACGAGACAAACCATATCTACACAAGGTTATTCATATCTACATAAGGATGAATTCATATCTACACAAAGCTATCCATATCTACACAAGGATTCATTCATCTACGCCTATATAAAGGGTGCTGGGGTGCACAAATGAAGTGGACGACCTACATTATTCATAGAGATACATTATACAGGGCGTTCCAACTGCTTTGGTGCGAAGAGAAGGCGGACGACCTATGCTATTCATCGATATATATTATACAAGGCGTTCCGACCTTTCAACAAGCGTTCACCGTTCGTTCAACTAGCGAAACCATTCAAGCCGAAGAAGGATCCTACCTCCGGAGAGTGAATCCAACTGTAGAGGAGTTTTGAGGACTGAATTTTTAGTTCGTAAATACGGTTTGTTCATAGTTGTAGTCTCTACTTCTATGTAAATTCAAGTTTCTTCGAGGGAGTGAACCGAGAAGAGGTTTGGGTATTTATTATTTCGATTTTGCTGTGTAAACTTCATTATTATAGTGAAATCTGTTTTTGGCCGTGAGGCTCTCGCGAGTTTAGAAACTCTAGACTCGTGAAAAATAATTCTTTGTGTCTGACTTTAATTTTCCGCTGCATGTAAAACTTCGTGTTAAACTTTATCTAACAATTTGTTTAACATTACTCTGTTAGTCAGGCATATTGAATTCTGCAGGGTTGAACTCTTCAACACCTCGATGTTAATAGTAAACTCGGGCACTAAATTCTTTCAATTGGTATCAGAGCCAGGTTCTTGATGGACTAAGATGTTTGTTCCTGAGTGCAGTTTACTATGATAGGTTTTTCAAGCCCTGCTTGTCGACCACCCGTTTTGGAGAGTAATGGGACTAACTACTCTCTATGGAAGTCTCGAATGAGGATATACATCAAGTCTTTAGATGAACAAGCATGGATGGAAACCTCCAAAAACCACTGTTCAAGATCCGAAGGATGCTGCTAAAACCATTACCAAACTTAAACCTGAAAGACAATGGAGTGTTGAAGAACGACGTAACTCTAACTTTAACACCGAAGCTTTAAATGCTATACTTGTTTCTTTGGATGTTGGTTGTTTCAGGTTAGTATCAAGATGCTCGGAAGCACAAGAAGTCTGGTTCATACTTCTAGAGAAATTTGAAAGCACTGACAGTGTTAGAGAGACTAAGATGCGATTACTCACTATTAAATTTGAGACTCTCAAGATGCTGGAAGAAGAAACAATTTACTCTTACTTTGAGAAGATTGAATCAATGGCAAACGAAGCTCATGTACTAGGTGAACCCATCAACAATAAGAGACTTGTCAACAAGATGTTAAAGTCGTTGACAGAAAAGTTTAACACCATGATCACTGGAATCAAAGAAGCGAGAGATGTTGAAACACTAGAGATTGCTGAACTGGTAAGTATTCTAACAATTTATGAGATAAATCTGAAGGAACAAAAATAAGAATACAAGGCAAAGAACATAGCTCTTCGCGCTGGAAAATCTGGAAGTGAGGCATCTCCAAGTTCAACATATGCAACCTCTCAAGAAGATGAATCTGATGTTGAACTTCTAGACAAAGATAAGTCAAATCATATTTTACTTACTAACGAGTTCAATAAGTTTGTCAGATCCATGAGAGATGATATAGGAGACTCAAACTTCAGCAAAAGAAGTTCAACACCTATCTCTATTGTGTCAAACTTCTCAAGCCGCTCAACTCATTCATCAAGGAGACGAAGTGATGGATCAGTAAATAAAGAGAAATATTCTTTTAAGAGGATTATTGATGGTCTGAAATGTCATGGCTGTTCTGGAATAGGCCACTATGCAAATGAGTGTCCAACTCATTTGAGAAGAAGAAAGTCTAACTTCAACACAACCTTCGATGATGATTCTGAAGACGAAGAAGGAGATGACGAAAGAGAATGTATGGATAATGATATAGAGATCACAAAGGCTGGAAAGATTGAAGAAGAAGCTACTGAAGAGATGAAGGAAAAAGATGTTGATATATCAGACTTCAACATTCTGCCCCTAGAAGATGCTACAAATTGTTATATACAAACTGAGAATGAACATTCTAATGTTGAACTTTGTTCTGTTGTCAGGAATCAGGAATGTCAGACTTACATGATCACAAATGGCGACAATGATCAAATAAGCCACTACTTGGAAAGAATAAGATGTGAAGAATGGAACAAGGAGTTACCAAAGCTGAAAGAAATAAATCTTGTACTGAAACGACATATTTCAAGGTTTGAAGTTCTTTTGACTCACAAGAATCAAGAAGTGGATGTGCTGAAGATCAAGGTATGTGAAATTGATTTTTTGTTTAAGATTAACAAATGTAAGTCAAAATTGGATGAGATAATGTCTATTCAACATTATGATGTCTCTGTATTAGGTTATGAAAAATTTAATTCTGTTATGTTAAAGTCTGAGAAAAACTTGATTAAATTTTCCAGAGAAGAGTCTAACATCACTAAGCAACATGTCAAAGATACATCTACGGTGTCTGTGTGTTATTACTGCAATAGATTTGGACACATAAAACCTTTATGTAGATTTAGAATTGCTGATAAAAGGAAAATTAATCAAAGATGTGATAGAGAGGATAAAACATGCCTAGCTGTGTATACTTACTCAAAGACTAATGTTGCAGGTACTTGGTACTTTAACACAGGTTGTTTCAGCCATATGTTATGTAACAAATCGTTTCTGACTGACAATATGGTTACTTGTGGAGAAAGTGCTAAAGGAAAAATCACTATCAGGTTTGATATATATGTATACGAGGTTTATAATAAATCTAATAATTGTCTCATCTTTGAAAGTAGATTAAAAGATAATCAGACTGAACAGCATAGGAAGATAAGAAATG
The DNA here is from genome assembly GCA_026898455.1 of Plectranthus barbatus. NCBI lineage: Eukaryota > Viridiplantae > Streptophyta > Magnoliopsida > Lamiales > Lamiaceae > Plectranthus > Plectranthus barbatus. The sequence goes on from JAPKLW010000509.1 coordinate 231,368, forward strand.
AAAATGTTTGAGAATTTCAGAAACTTCTCATCTATGATGCTGCAAAAGATATTCTACAACTGAAGTTCAACAATGTAAAGTTCAACACGGTCAAGTTCAACATGGTTAAGTTCGACATGGAAAAGTTCAACATGGACTACATCAACATTGTCAAGTTCAAAATGGTCAAGTTTTATATGGACGAGGTCAACTTGGTCAAGATTAACATAGACAAGGTTTGTGATTCACGTCTGAAAGGTAAACAAACTCATACATTTCATCTCATCTTGAGTATGACTAACTCTAATGCTTGCTTTGGTCTACTGCATATGGACTTAATGAGTCTTATAGAAGTAGATAGTGTTGGAGAGAAAAGGTATGTGTTAGTTTGTGCTGATTATGACTCTAGATTCACTTGTATAGAATTCTTGAAAGTAAAGTCCGACACCTTAGAACTTTTCAGAAAATCATATAGGAGACTTATAGAACTTTATCATTCTGATGTTACTCGAATTAGAACTGATCATGAGAGAAAATTGGAAAATACAGACTTCTTTAGTTTGTGTGAAAGAAAGGGGATATCTCATAAGCTCTTAATATATAAAATGCCTCAACTGATGTCAAAGAATGCGAGAATAACACTCTACACTCTAAAAACTTGTCTAAAAGATTATTGGTTAAAGTTGTTAACACTACTTGCTATTCAAATAGAGTTTTAGTTACTGCTTGCTATTCAAATAGAGTTTTGTTGAAAAGAAAAAAGCCAAATCTGAAGCATATGCATGTACTTGGGAGTATGCGTTATATTATGAATAATTATGATTATTCTACTAACTTTGACTCCAGGTACAACAAAGCTTTCTTTCTTAGATGTTTAAGCAATAAACAGGTTTATCGTGTGTTTAACCTACATACTAATACTATCCAAGAATCTGGCAAAGTTGTGTTTGATGATACAGGAACCTTACTAGATAAACAAGACGTGGAAGATACATCTCATCTCATAAAGAATGACATAGAATTAGTAACTGAGACAAGTATAGATGTTAGACCAACAACAAGTCCAACATCAACTCCAGACTCTGACACTGACAAAGAGGAGGATCAAGTTACTCTGAGTTCAAACTCTGACAAGGAGGAAATCTGTGACACCCTGGTGTCAAACTCGAAAACTAGAGGACCACCTCTTCGAAACAAAAGGAATCATCCTCAGTTTCAGGTCATTGGGAGTGTTTTAGAAAGAGTACCGACTCTCAAGAAAGCCCGCATCAATTGCAAAGAGATGGTAAAAATGGTTTGTAAGTTCAACATCTTCCACTCTAGTGATTATATATTTCTAACTGAACTTAAGCATGTTTCTGAAGCTTTAAAAGATGAGAATTGGATACTGTCTATGCATGAAGAATTAAGTCAATTTGTTTATATTAATGTGTGGATCTTTGTTCCTAGGCTTAAAGGTAAAAACATAATTGGAGTTAAATGGACATTTAAGAACATACCTAACTTTCTACTTAATCTAAAGTTCAAAAGAGGTAATATGGGTAAGACTCTCTTTATTAAACATATTGATAAGAACTTTATAGTTGCTCAAGTTAATGACTTACTGTTTGGGGCAACTGATGTTAGACTTATAGATGACTTTGTCACAATAATGTCAAACATGTTCAAAATGAGTATGGTAGGAGAGTTTAACTACTTCCTTGGACAACAGATTAAGCAATATAGTGATGGTTTTTCTATTTCTCAATCTAAGTATGCTCAAGGTTTAGTGAAAAGATTTGGATTAGAGTCTGCAAAACATATGAAAACACAAATGGTTTCGAGTGTTAGACTCAAAGATAGTAGACATGTTAGTGTTAATCCTACTGATTATTATGGAGTGATAGATAGCTTGTTATACTTTACTGCCAGAAGACCAAATATTCTATTCAGTGTTGATGTTTATGTTAGATATCGGTTTGATCCCAAAAAGTCTCATATGAAAGTTGTTAAAAGAATAATTCAATTTATATCTGGAAAATCATATATGAGATTATGGTATGCAAAAGATACTGGTACAAACATTATAGGTTATGGCTATGCTGATTACACAAGAGATGTTGAGCACAATGGTAATGTGAAACAAATGTTTGAAGACTACGGTATGTTTACTGAAACTTTAACACTGTTGTGCAACAATGCTAGTTCCAGTGTGATTTCTAAAAACCATATCCAACATCCTAGAACTAAGCACATAGATATTCAACATCACTATGTTAGAGATTTAGTGGAAAAAGATCTTATTGCACTTAAATACATTCTTACTGAAGATCAAATTGCTGACATTTTTACAAAGATCTTTGACGTTGAGAGATTCTCTTATCTTAGAAAATCTATTGGTATGTGTAATGCTCCTTAAATTCGTATGAGTATGATGTTGATCATTGTAAATATTGAGTCGATCAACATTCAGTTATTTTCAGTTCTGCTTGCCCGATGCTCTATTATAAGTTGTGTGATACCCTTTTGTGTTAAAGATCTGATTAAAAAAAACTCATGTTATAAGACTGTAGGCACAAGAGTGAGCCCTTAATGTCAACACATGTAGTATAAACTCATGTTATAAGACGGTAGGCACAAGAGTGAGGCCTTAATGTCAAAACATTGAGTATGTTTGTCATGTACGATCATTATTTCTCAAGTACTGTAGACGGGATGTTACTAGGAACACTGTCTATGTGGAACATGTTGAATGGTGAGGTAATAGATGCTGAATTTGTATGTCGCAAGCTAAGTACTGGAGATAGGATGTTATTAGGAACACTATCTCTGTGGAACATGGCACATGACATTGTCCTTTATCAGAACGTTTGTTTAATACGGGTATAACACTCTGATGTTAAAGTTTGAAGGCTTGCAGTTTCTGTTCTTCCTTATGTAAAAACAAAAAAACAAAAACAAAAAAAACAAAAAAAAGGGAGAGAAAATAAAGAAAAAGAAAGGAGTCTTTAATCATTGTTGAGTTCTTTGGTGTCGCAGTTTGCTCAGAGGTTTTAATGTGTTAGAGTTGGTGTTACAGTTTCCTTATTCTCTTTATGAAGTGAACATGAAAATTAGTGGGCTGAATCTCGAAGATGTTGGATAAGGACTTTTCATAAAATCTTAAGCTTTTCTTTCCTGCAATCATTCAGGGGGAGAAGTATTTAGTTTTTATATCTGTGGAAAAGTTTAATCTTTTATCTTTTATGGTGCAGTCTAATATTTCATTGTGCAGGACGAATAGAACTGAATTACAAATGCTATATCACAAGTGTTAAGCTTAAGGGGGAGACTGAATTACAAGTGCTGAATATTACAAGTGTTGTATTGGAATGCTTACAGGAATGATAAGCTTAAGGGGGAGATTGAAGATGCAAAGTATAACACATCTATGTTTAACATTGGTGGTGTTAGAATTGACTGAGTCAATGATTATGTTTAACACCTATAAATGTTTAACATCTACGTGTTAGACTTTGCTGAGTTAATCTTATCATTCCATATCTTTTTGTATTTAATTATTTTCTTATATTCAGTTAATTCTAGGAAAGATATATATTTTATAAAAATTAGGGACGATTAGATTTGACTTTTGGATATATTTGAATAGATTTACTTCCTAATCTTTAGAAATAATTCAAATATTTAACATATCTTTAACATATCTTTCTCTAGTGTGTGCAGTTGAGATATTTATGCAGATATACATATCAAGCACGAGGCTAACCATATCTACACGAGACAAACCATATCTACATAAGGTTATTCATATCACATAAGGATGAATTCATATCTACACAAAGCTATCCATATCTACACAAGGATTCATTCGTGTACGCCTATATAAAGGGTGCTGGGGTGCACAAATAAAGTGGACGACCTACATTATTCATAGAGATACATTATACAGGGCGTTCCAACTGATGTGGTGCGAAGAGAAGGTGGACGACCTATGCTATTCATCGATATATATTATACAAGGCATTCCGACCTTTCAACAAGCGTTCACCATTCGTTCAACTAGCGAAACCATTCAAGCCGAAGAAGGATCCTACCTCCGGAGAGTGAATCCAACGGTAGAGGAGTTTTGAAGACTGAATCGTTAGTTAGTAAATACGGTTTGTTCATAGTTGTAGTCTCTACTTCTATGTAAATTCAAGTTTCTTCAAGGGAGTGAACCGAGAAGAGGTTTGGATATTTATTATTTCGATTTTGCTGTGTAAACTTCATTATTATAATGAAATCTGTTTTTGGTCGTGAGGCTCTAGCGAGTTTAGAAACTCTAGACTCGTGAAAAATAATTCTCTATGTCTGACTTTAATTTTTCGCTGCATGTTAAACTTCATGTTAAACTTTATCTAACAATCTGTTTAACATTACTCTGTTAGTCAGGCATATTGAATTCTGCATGGTTGAACTCTTCAACACCTCGATGTTAATAGTAAACTCGAGCACTAAATTCTTTCAATTTCTACAATGCAGCCTGTTTTGATGCTGCATTGTCTAGAAAACTAATATGATCCACTTACACCGATGTTCTAGCAAGAGCATTTCATGCCTGATGAGTCAACTTTCAGACACTGAGCCTTCTCTTAGGCGAAATTGTGGTTCCAGATTGGGATATGTTCCATGTGAGCATTTCTTACATCAGATCTAGATAATAAATTTCAAGAAAACAGCTAAAAGCTGTCTAAATATGTTAAATGCAGAGCAACCATAGCACATACAAGAACATCTCTAACAAACTTAATATTTAAAGCTCTGATCAAACGATGTAGTGACAAGCCAGGAAAGCACAATTTCAAGATCCTAAAAAAGCTTCTTCTGCCTGTTTGTTGATCCTGTCATGGATGAGAAGAAGTAAGCGTGTGTTTGATGGATTTATATACTGAAAGCATTATGATTGTTATATTATGTACAAGGTCGATTGGTTAATATACTGGGAATCATAAATGGTGTATGTTCATCTCCTGTCTGAATTAACAAACATGTGTCGTAAATGCAATTATCCTCTTATCTCGTCGATAGGAAGATCATACGGTGTGTAGTAGATCACGGAAGATCGTATAGATCATTTGACCTAGTGAGATATAAATAGTTATCACAGCTGAGACAATTCAAGGATAAACTGTCGGTGTAGGCTGCAGCATACGCGGTAATAAGCATCTTATCTTGGATGGCTTGGTATGCTAGTGTGGGGCACACATTGATAAGGACCTAAGTTAAGATCGATTCTTTTATCTGACATTAAAAGAACCCATATCTCTATGGCTTGATGAGATCCTAAACCTAAATGAAGGTACGGAAGTATATGCAGATTGTGTATCACTTTGAGTTGCAGTGAAAGGCTCTAGTTGAGCCTGTATATCTGTATCTTGGGTGATAACATTCTGTATATGACTGTCTGGTACCGGAACTAGGTAACTACATCCAGTATAGGATGGTGACAATCCTGAGCAGCTCAAAAGGTTCATTATGCTAAAGTCCTGCAGGCTGATTAAGTTCAAGCATAAGTGAAAAGGTTTGAGTGGATTGACTCAGGAATATAAGATGTTAATTAATTAAATAGCTTGTCAGGGCTTAAATTAATTAGCGAATGTTTGTAACCTTAAATGTGGGGATAAACCGAGTCCATGCAACCCGTACCTCAAAACGTAGTAGCAAATAGGTAGCACAATATTGATTCTCTGGTGGAATGAATCAATATTAATTAATTAATTATATTCTGGGTTGAATATAGGAATTAATTAATTGATAGGCCTTATTTGCTATTTGCATTATGGTCCCTAGTCTGGCCATGGAAACTCAGGCCCAATAGAAGTCCAGTATTTTCCTATAAATAAGCCTCAGTTTCTCAGATCACAATACACCACAAGATCATAAGCTGCAACACAGCAAACCAGTATTTGGGAGCTGTGTGTGATCGACTAGATCTGAGAAACGATGAGGAAATTCTGCTTCTCAACCGGACAAGAAATCCGAAGGGAATCTTCACTAGATATTCGGATTGAGTTGGGATACGGATCAGAAGATCAGATCAGGAGGATTGTCTTCTTTCTTCTCTCTCCTTCTTGTTTTCGAAAATTATTATTAATTTTCAGAAGATTTAGGGGGCGTTTGGTTTAAGTGTCGAAATCACTATGGGTATGGGTATAGGTATGAGTTTGAAAGTAGAGAAAATGTGTATGGGTTTAACCATTCCAATAAAGATGTTTGGTTTATAAGATGAGTTTGAAAATCATTTTAAATTATAAAATTTAATTTCTTAATATAATTAAAAAAAGAATTAAATATAACATAAGTAATAATAATAAATAATTTCTTAATAAATAAAATAATGTAATAAAATATTACTTTGAAATATTTATCTTCTTATTTATTTTATATAATATAAAAATGAAAGAATAGTATAAAATATTATTAATTATAGAAAATATTCATAATATAAAAATATATAATAATATTAAATTAATAAAATATAATTTTAAAATACATATTAATAATAATTACATTACTTAAAATTAATATTTTAAAATGATTAATATAATTTTATATCATAATTAAGATTCTATTATTATTAATACATATTTAATTAATAAGTTAATATTATAATATTAATTATGTAAAAATAATTTTACTAGTGTTACTTTATTAATAATAATATATAATTAATTACTTATTTAATATAATAATATTAATTATTATATGATATGATATTAAAAATAATTATTATTAATATATATTAATTAATAATTTAATATTATAATATTATATATGTAAAATAATTTTACTAGTGTTATTATATTAATAATAATATATAATTACATTACTAAAAATAATATTTTAAAATAATTAATATGATTTTATATCATAATTAAGACTCTATTATTATTAATATATATTTAATTAATAATTTAATATTACAATATTAATTATGTAAAAATAATTTTATTAGTGTTATTTTATTAATAATAATATATAATTAATTACTTAATTAATATTATAATTTTAATTATGTAAAAATAATTTTACTAGTGTTATTATATAATAATAATCTATAATTAATTACTTATTTAATATTATAATTTTAATTATTGTATTTATATGATATTAAAAAAAATAAAATAAATTTTGTGAAGAAGATATAGGTATGGGTTTGAAACCCTCCAAAATAGGGAGGAATGGGGATTCCCAAATTTTAAGGAATCATTTGATTCCCGAAGGAATGATACCTGCATTCGGAATCATTCCATTCCCTGATTCCGAAACCCACCAACCAAACACCCCCTTAATTCCTTTTATTTGATAGGGAATAATCTTTGTGCTCGGGAAAAGAGATCAAGATCAAATCTCTGCGCACTCGTTCTTCAAGTTTCTACAATTCAGGTATTCTGCATAAACCCCCTTATGCATAATCAATAGGAGCATGCTAGGAATAATCATAGGCATAGCAGATATTCCAATTAACAATCTCGGCTAAAACTCTCCACAGCTTGCTCAAGATATGGAACTTGAATAAGGACGGCTAGTTCCATCTCAGGCCGTGTGAGCCCACACGATGTAGAATTCCATGAAGAGATTGCAGGGAAGGCATGGACAGGAGTGTTGTATTACAGTGTCTGAGAACACACGAGCACAGTAGTGTTGTACAGAGAAAGACAAATACGACGGTGTTAAAGTACAAAGAAATGACAACCAGAACAATGTTTAAAGTATGAAGAAATAACAAACAAAACAGTGTTAAAGCCGAGTAGAGGAGTCCTCTTCCCGCAAGACAATTACGCCACCGTAGTGCTCGGATTTAGGTGTATTGTCCCCAAAGGTAAAACAGCTACGTCTCGGTTGAAGCAGCACCGCAATCAAACGAGCTCTGGCGAACTGAACGGAATTTGGACTGAATTGACCGTTGATGTTGGACAATTTTCAGAGAGAGTTTTGGCAGAGTGTTTGCAGCTGAGAGCTAAAAATATGCAGTTCATGTATGCACCTAAAGATGCCTATTTATGGGCTTCAACACATGAGGGAGCATGTCTGCCATTTATGGCTTGACAACCGTTACAGACTCAAACATGAAGTCTGACAACAGTTACACAGTCAAACATCGAGTCTGACACCATTATACTCTCAAACATCAAGTCTGAGACGTTACAACCTCAGCAGTTACACTCTCAGACATCAAGTCAGAGCAGTCATAACCTCAGACATTAAGTCTGGACAGTTACATGCTGAAGTTAATGATTAACATTATGGTGTTGACCGTAACGGTCCAGAATTCAAAACATGTGACCAAAACGGTCCAGAATTCAAAACATATATGCTAACTCATCAGCCACGTCATATGAACTGACTAAACGAAGTCAAGTCCAAGTCCAACATGCTGATGTTCGACAAGATCCAACAACAAGTCCAACACTCTTGTGTTCAACAAGTCCAACACTCTTGTGTTCAACAAGTCCAACACGATCGTGTTAGACGTCCAAAAAATTAAGGACCATATATATGTTAAACCATTTCATATACCATAATATTCCAACTATTGGTTCAATTTCTCACTCACCGAAATTCGGATTTGAGAAAATAAACATTTGTTACGAGAATTTACACAAGTAAACCCCCAAATTTCCAACAAGGAGACACTGCTGTAAGTGTATATGCATTCAACTCAGGTTAGTCCAAAACCATAAACACACAAAATGGAAATGAGTTTCACAAGCTTGATTTGTGTGGCAGGATCCCTTTCCAGAGTGGCAAAGGGTGAAACTGTGGAGGTGTCACTACAATGTGAAATATTCACTATCTTGCCAATAAAGGTGAAGAAATCTAGTTTAAGCTCAATTATGTTTCATACTGCCTTATCATGCGATACTAACATCAGTTATACTGCTTAAACATCATGAGCAAATACTCAAAGACAGCGTTGAGTTCACTCCAATTGGCTTCATCAACATGTACAACTCAAGAGGAGCAATCGAAGAATAAGAGATCCGTGACAAGATTACGATCAAAACAAGAGGAGATGGACTATTTGGTGTAGGAATTTTCCTTGAACCGATTCACAAAACCCAAGTGAACCGGATCGATTTATGGATATTGCATACAATAATAATTCACAATAAAACCTAACATACTCCTATGAATTTAATTCCAATTGTGGATTGAGAATTACCGTAATTTCATCGAGTCTGATCTGATCTTTTACGTTTGAATTTCCAACTTTAATTCAATCACGCAATTCGATTTTATCTGCGGAAACAAAAATTAGAGATCTAATTTCTTGATGAAAATCGAAAAACAGAAATTAGGAAGAAAAGAAAATCTTGTTCTCCAGATCAGATCTTCAGGGCTGTGTCCCAATGCTGTTCAGATCTACAACTGGTGAGGACTCCACAGATCTGTGTTGTAGGCCGGAGCAGAAAAATCCTTCTCCTCCCCACTACAGGCGCCATCGCCCCTCTCTCTCTGCCCTAGGAATTTTGACTGATTTGAATAATCTCAAAAAGTAGCTTAGGGTTTCCAGAGAGAGTGGTCTATTTATAGACTCAGGGTTTTATCCCTAATGGGCTACTGGGCCTTTTTTTTTCAGCATATTTAATTGGGCCAGTCCTGGGACCTAATGCAAATAATAAAGTGGGCCTATAAATTAATTAATTCAAATGTCCACAACCCATGACACAATTAATTAATTAATATTAATTCTTTTTCACCACATATTAATATTGACCTACCCCTTTATTACCACGTTATGAGAACGGGCTGCATTTAATTCAGAATCCCCATATTTAAGGTTACCGGACATTCATTAATTAATCGGAGCCTCTGATAAGCTATAACTACAATTAATTAATATCTTATAAATCCTGAGTAGTACCACTCAATGCTTATCACTCGTGCCTGAACTTAATCAGCCTACAGGACTTTGGCACGATGAATGTCATTGAGCTCCTCAGGGAATGTCCCCATCCTATTACTCGGATATGGTTACCTAAACCCAGTCTCAGGCAGTACTACACGAACTGTTGTTACCCAAGATGCGGATATACGAGCACGTTACTTAGGCTCTCCACTATGGCAAGTCAAAGCAACAGTCAATCCGTGCAAACCCCTGAACCTTTGTTAGGGTTTGGACTCAATCAAAACTGAGATCTTGTATTCGCTGATGTCAGACAGTCGAATACATCTCACTGCGGTCCATCAATACGCCACCCCTGCGTACCAACATGTCAAGTAACCAAGACAGACTACTTATTCCGACAATGCCGCAGCCATCCGGACAGACGTATCCTCATACAGTGTCTCGGCTGTGATTAGGTTTATGTCTCACTAGGTCAAGTGATCATACTGTCTTCTACGATCTACAACACGCCTTATGATCATACCTATCGGTGAGATCATTGTTCATACATGTAAGATTGTTTAACAGACAGGAGAATTAAATCGTTGTATACTCATTATAATAAATGCTTTCAGTATACAAAACTCATCAATCTCCCACTTATACTCAAAGCATAACTAAGCTATTACAGAGTATACAATGCGTCTATCTAGCCTGCTATATCTTTAACCACTATCAGTGGTCGGCATCCACCTCAGACCCAGCTCACAAATATATCTTTCATAAACTTTCTGCGGCAAGCTCTTTGTAAATGGATCAGCAAGGTTGTCAGCAGTGTCAATCTTCTTGATTTGCACATCGCCCCTCGATACGATTTCTTGTATGATATGGTACTTTCTCTCTATGTGTTTGCTTGCCCTGTGCGACCGCGGTTCCTTTGAGTTTGCCACTGCACCAGAGTTATCACAATAAATTGTGATGCTCCTCGGCAAACTCGGAATCACACCCAACTCTAAAAGGTAGTTCCTGAGCCATACCCTTTCTTTCGAGGCTTCGGAGGCGGCGACATATTCCGCCTCCATGGTGGAGTCATCAATGCATTTCTACTTTGAGCTCCTCCAAGATACAGCTCCACCTCCCAAGGTAAACACATATCCCGAGGTCGATTTCTTCTCATCCTGGTCCCCTTAGAAATTCGAGTCCGTATAACCCACAGGGTACAAATCCTCACTTTGATAAACTAGGAAGAAATTCCTAGTTCTTTTCAAGTACTTGAGGATATGCTTTACAGCAGTCTAGTGCGCCTGTCCAGGGTTAGACTGATATCTTGCTACCATGCCAACGGCATAATAAATATCAAGCCTGGTACACAGCATCGCATACATGAGACTACCCACCGCTGAAGCGTATGGTACAAGACTCATCTCGTCTTTCTCCCGCTATGTCTGAGGACACTGCCCATTAGAAAGACGAACGCCATGACGAAAAGGTAGCAAACCTTTCTTGGCGAGTTGCATGCTTAATCGGGCAATCACAGTATCCACATAGGATGCCTGGGATAGGCTCAACATTCTTCTCTTACGATCTCGTAAGACCTTAATCCCAAGAATGTAGCCAGCTTCTCCCAAATCCTTCATTTGGAACTGTTCGGATAATCAAACCTTGATTTCCGACATCACTCCATCGTTGTTTCCAAATAGGAGTATGTCATCAACGTATAGTGCAAGGAAAACCACGCTCCCACTGACACAAAGTCGGTAAACACAACTTTTGTTTTCCAACTGTGCAAATCCGTAGGATTTAATCACATCGTTGAAACGTAAGTTCCACAACCTTGAAGCTTGCTTCAGTCCATACAAGGACTTCTTAAGCTTCCAGACAAGATGTTCTTCGCCCTTGCGTATGTAACCCTCGGGTTGCTGCATATGGATGTCCCTACCTTCTTCAAGGTAACCGTTTAGAAAAGCGGTTTTGACATCCATCTGTCAAATCTCGAGGTCCATATGCGCAGCTATGGCAAGGAGTATCCGGATGGACTTGAGCATGGCTACGGGTGAAAAGGTTTCTTTATAGTCAATGCCCTCTTTCTGACTATAACCCTTTGCCACCAGCCTGGCCTTAAAAGCCATAACTTTTCCATCCGCCCCTTTCTTTCTCTTGTATCCATTTGCACCCTATGGCCCTAAAGCCATCCGGCAATTCAGTTTTCTGGTATACATCCATAGCAGTTATGGATTCAATTTCAGAATCCATGGCGACAGGCCATTTGGTAACATCTTTGTCCTGCACTGCCTCTTCGTAAGTCAGTGGGTCAGAGTCCTCATGTCAGTCTTCCGGGCTCAAGTCCGAAGAATCACCCACGAACATGTATCTTTCCGGTTGGAAAATAACTCTCCCACTATGACGAGGCATTGGTGCCGTGTCAGTAGTAGGTGCAACCTTGCACCAAAGAACGCGCATGTGGTGTTGTACCTCCCACAGGTGCACCCACGTTCGCTCGTTCCCTTTCCCTTGGAATCGCATTCTCGTTCTCAATTTCTTGAAGAAAGATATCACTCCTTGACCTGTGATTACTCACATACTCGTCCTCCAAGAATCTAGCATTGGTGCTAACAACGACTCTTTGACTCTCAGGACTGTAAAAGTAACCACCCTTCGTTTGCCTGGGATGTCCTATAAACAACATTACTTTTGACCTAATTTCTAATTTATCAGGTTCCTTCGACAGTACGTGTGCCGGACAGCCCCATACTCTAAACTTGCACAAACTCGGTTTGCGACCAAGGAAGAGCTCAGAAGGCGTCTTAGGAACTGATTTAGAAGGCACCACATTTAACACGTAAGCTGATGTTTCCAATGCGTAGCCCCAAAACGAAATTGGTAAGTTTGCATATCTCATCATTGATCTTACCATCTTTAGAAGAGTCATATTTCTTCTTTCAGCTACACCATTTCGCTGGGGAGTACCCGATGCAGTCCATTGGGATGTAATCCTATTTTCTGACAAATATTGCAGGAACTCGTTACCGAGATATTCGCCACCGCGGTCAGATCGCAGTGACTTGATAGTTTTCCCGACCTTCTTTTCTACCTCAGCCTTGAACTCTTTGAATTTCTCAAAGCATTCAGACTTGTAGCGAAGCAGGTAAACGTATCCGTACCTTGAGTAATCGTCAATGAAAGTGACGAAGTACACGTACCCTCCACGAGCCTGTGTAGACATCAGTCCACATAAGTCAGAATGGATCAATTCCAACACTTCCTCTGCTCGAGACTGACTTGCCTTGAAAGGCATAGTTGACATCTTGCCCTCGATGCAAGATTCATAGACTTGATAAGGTACAGCTCGGACCAAGTCCAATGTACCGTCATCTGCAAGTCTTTGAATCCGCTTCAAGCTTATGTGACCGAGTCTCAAGTGCCAGAGATATGTAAGATCCTCATCAGAATAAGTAAGTTTTCTCTTTCTAGGATTATCAATTACGGATGAATTACATGCAATATTCAAGGACATATTTGATCGAAGTAACATAAAGAGTGTAAATCAACATTCCATAATGGATAACATTGTTATTACCAATGATAGAAATCATAAATAACAAACATCCATGCAAAGTTGATAAAATTTGTACTGCCGAAAAACCATGGCCCACAAAGAAACTCTTAAACGTACTTAATTGATCAAAACATAAAGAAAGGAAAACTCCATGAAGCTCCGTCATAAAACGTTGCCTTCATCCAGTTTGGTATCTTCTTGCCATCACTCACCAGCCTTGTCGGCACGGTCCCCTGCAAAGTACAACAACATGATCAACAAGTCAGCGCTTACAGCTCTTGGAAGAGCAACGCCGCACTCTAATCATGCTTCAGTTATACATGCAAATGGCATACCTTGTCTAGCCTTGTGGGCCTGACAATCTTTCCTCCAATGTCCTTTCTTATCACACCTGAAACACTTGTCCCTCTAAGTTTCCGCCCTAGGCTTCTTGACAGCTCCCACGTCCTTCGCAGTTACCTTTCCAGCGTTCTTCCTAATCCCTCTTTTCCGCTTCATACCTTTCGATATAGCAAAGTGATTACCAGAAGTGGCTAAGGCAACCTTCTGAGGATTCATAACTGATTCCGCTGACATCAAGTCATTGAGCAACTCATTGAGAGTATACTCTTTCTTGTTTATGACAACATTCAGTCTAAAACTCTCAAAGGACTTGGTAGAGAGTTCAGTATGATATCGACTTTAGCCTCAGCATCGATACCTCCACCATGCACAGTCAGTTCATCCATGAGGTGAGTCATGGTGACTACGTGCTCTCTCACTGGGGTGCCATCAGTCATTTTCTTTCTCACGATTTCCCTCATGAGATTGAATCTGACGGCTCTATCAGTTTCCCCATAGGTCGCCTCCAGACTCGTCATGATATCATAGGCATCCCTATGGTGCTGATGTTGCTTCTGCAAGACTTTCGACATAGTGGTCATCATGTAGCACTTGACTACATTGTTCGATTTCTCCCACTTGTTGTAAAATTCTATATCCATTTGACTGGATTCAGCAGTTGGCACTTCGGGACGAAGTACTTGCAGAACGAACATATGTTCTTCTGCGATCAGGAGGTATTCGAGATTGCGTTTCCATTCCAGGAAGTTTGGATCAGTTAAAGTATTTTGTGCGAGAATATTGATGACATTAGACATAGACATATCTGAAAATAATAAAGAATCTTAAATAAGAACATACATGTGGAACTTCGAAAACAAATGCATTAATAAATCAAATACAAATGTTTTCCACTAATTGCCCAAGAGTTCCCACCGCAAGCTACACTCGTAGACGTTTACGATGTCACCCTCGACCAGAACTGCGAGTTTTAAGCCCCAATCCATTTAATTTCACTACCATGTCAGGAAGCTTTTGACACTAGAAATTAATAATTAGTAACCTTAGACCAAGCCATCTCTCAAGGACAGGGATGCAATTCTTGCATTATATTCTAAGATGCTTCTAAGCAATTAACCACAAATTTAACTCCGGCCAAAAGAGACAGTTTAGCATGGCACGTAACCATACCGCACAACCCTCAAAGCTTTTGTTATCTATAATTTAAATCAATCCTAGAATACTTATGGAAGAGATCTACGCAAGCTACACTCGTAGACGTTTACGCAAAACCCTCCCGCTATTCACATGATTTAAATTGCCTGTCTAGAAATCCCAACAACTGTATCCATGCACCTCCAGGAACTAGCAAGCTACACTCGTAGATGTTTACTAGAACGAGAGATACACTTACAGCCTAGGACAGCTTTGTGGAGGTCTATTGATTTTAATTAAAAAATCTACTTTGTATTTTTCTTTTAAAAGGTTTCTTATGCACACATATAATTTCTTTGTCATTATATTTTCCAAATTTTTGCATGTAATAATACAAGCTCAAAAATTCCCAAAATATAATCCAACAATAAATTAATCACATAAGCATGCTTGAAAAGCTGTAAATAATAAAAGCGATAAAACATGTTTTTCCTATTATCTACACATGCTTATTTGCGCACATAATAAATCACATATCATACGAGGACAATTAAGACAAATCAAAATTCCTCGTGGCCCCACAAAATAGAAAAATAAATTCTATCTATTACAATTTGAATTTTGAATCTATTTGGATAAGTCCAAATCTTTTTCAAATCTTCCAGGGCCTTCAAATCTTCAACCACCAAATCTTTTGGGATTTAGGCCTTTGTGATCTGATGATTTGCCCTAACCCTAATGCAAACCCTAGGGCGCCTGCCGCCCGCGACGTGCGCGGCCCTGCGGCCGCACACGCGCGGCCTTGCGCCGCCGCCGTGCGCCGCCCTTTGCCGGCTCCGTCTTCGTTCTTCGTCCTCGACCCGTTCAATTACAGATTTTGAAAAAAAAAATAAATTACATAATTATCTATTCTATTACAATTTTCAAATCTATACTAATCACGAATTTTCTCGTGATTTTACAAAATTAATTCAGCCCTACACGGATAAACCACCGCGGGCTGAATTACATGGGTTGCCACGAGGAACAAAAATCATCCACAATGCATAATAAAATTCATACATACATATTTGAATTCATTGTATGCAACAGAGCCATAAATCAGAAACCTGGCTCTGATACCAATTGTAGGGATTTTCCATGAACCGAATCACAAAACCCAAGTGAACCGGATCGATTTATGGATATTGCATACAATAATAATTCACAATAAAACCTAGCATGCTCCTATGAATTTAATTCCAATTGTGGATTGAGAATTACCGTAATTCCGTCGAGTCTGATCCGATCTTTTGCGTTTGAATTTCCAACTTTAATTCAACCACGCAATTCGATTTTATCTGCTGAAACAGAAATTAAAAATCTAATTTCTTGATGAAAATCGAAAAACAGAAATTAGGAAGAAAAGAAAATCTTATTCTCCAAATTAGATCTTCAGGATTGTGTCCCAATGCTGTTCAGATCTGCTACTGGTGCGGACTCCACAGATCTGTGTTGTAGGCCGGAGCAGAAAAATCCTTCTCCTCCCACTACAAGCGCCGTCACCCCTCTCTCTCTGCCCCAGGAATTTTGACTGATTTGAATAATCTCAAAAAGCGGCTTAGGATTTCCAGAGAGAGTGGTCTATTTATAGACCCAGGGTTTTATCCCTAATGGGCTATTGGGCCTTTTTTTCAGCATATTTAATTGGGCCAGTTCTGGGACCTAATGCAAATAATAAAGTGGGCCTATAAATTAATTAATTCTCATGTCCACAACCCAGGACACAATTAATTAATTAATTAATATTAATTCTTTTTCACCATAGAATTAATACTGACCTACTCCTTTATTACCACATTGTGAGAACGGGCTGCATTTAATTGAGAATCCCCATATTTAAGGTTACCGGACATTCATTAATTAATCGGAGCCTCTGACAAGCTCTAACTACAATTAATTAATATCTTATAATTCCTGAGTAGTACCACTCAATCCTTATCACTCGTGCCTGAACTTAATCAGCCTGCAGGACTTTGACACGATGAATGTCATTGAGCTCCTCGGGGAATGTCCCCATCCTATTATTCGGATATGGTTACCTAAACCCAGTCTCAGGCAGTACTACACGAACTACTGTTACCCAAGATGCGGACATACGAGCACGTTACTTAGGCTCTCCACCATGGCAAGTCAAAGCAACAGTCAATCCGTGCAAACCCCTGAACCTTCGTTAGGGTTTGGACTCAATCAAAACTGAGATCTTGTATTCGTTGATGTCAGACAGTCGAATACATCTCACTACGGTCCATCAATACGCCACCCCTGCGTACCAGCATGTCAAGTAACCAAGACAGACTACTTATTCCGACAATGCCGCAGCCATCCGGACAGACATATCCTCATACGCTGTCTCGGCTAGGGCTGGCAATTTCTGACACGACACGATAACACGACACGAACACGCACGATAAAAGCGAGCACGAACACGACACAAACCTGTTAAGCTCAAACACGAACACGACACGAACCCGTTAAGCTCGAACACGATAATGACACGACACGAAAACGACCCGACACAATAAAAATTAATCTTAATAAAATTGCCAGCTTTTCACTTGGGAGTAAAAATCTTGAATACGACACGATAACACGACATGAACACGCACGATAATAATGAGCACGAACACGACACGAACCTGTTAAGCTCAAACACGAACACAACACGAACCCGTTAAGCTCAAACACGATAATGACACGACACGATAAGACACGACACGATAACGACCCAACACGCACGAATTGCCAGCCCTAGTCTCGGCTGTGATTAGGTTTATGTCTCACTAGGTCAAGTGATCATACTGTCTTTTGCGATCTACAACACGCCTTATGATCATCCCTATCGGTGAGACAAGAGGATACCATTGTTCATACATGTAAGATTGTTTAACAGACAGAAAAATTAAACCATTGTATACTCATTATAATAAATATTTTTAGTATACAAAACCCATCATTTGGAGCTTATTCCAGCATCTAGCCAAGTTCTTGCAAAGTTGACAAGAAAGATGGGGAGTTTTGCCATGAAAATGGACTTCTGACCATCTATACTCTAAGTGATAGATAATTTCAAGGAGATTGAAATTGAATATTGAGACAAATTCATGCAATTTATCAATAACTTTTTTAAGAGATTTAATGCTTGTAGTAACAAGAAAGTTCAGTTTATGAGTTCTTAAATACTTTTGAGGTAATATTGAAATGTTACAAGCAATACACTTTGGAACTCAAGAATAGAAATTACAAAATATATACCTCAAATACTCTATGTTTGGTTTAGAATCTCAAAAGAGTATATTATCCTCAATTTAATAGGGATAATTAATTATTTAAAAATGTGTAAAATATTTTGGGAAAGAGGACTAGTAGTTTACTAAGTCAATTGCATGCAAATTTAAGTGAAAAAACACCAAAAAATTAAAGTGATGAATGGATAATTCAAATGTCCAGTTCCTTTTAATTTAATAGTCATTTTTCAGGTTTTTGGAGACATTTCTTGAAGACGCAACTATCATATTAATATTTACTCTATTGAGTAAAATTTAAAGGTCGATTTCATCAAATAAAAAGTGAAATCTTGATATGAAAATAATATCTACTGCAATCATGTAAAAAATAAAAAAAAATCTCAAGTTTATTAAAAATTAAAATAAATATGAGCAGCCATATATTTTTTGGGCAATTCTAAACACAGTTACCATTTTACTCAATATAGCCCCTTAATTTAAAAAATAAATGATTAATTATGTAATATTACAAATTCACCCTTATTATCCCTAATTTAAAATATTTATTATAAAGCCAAATATAATCATTGTAACCCTTCCTAAAATTACTGTAGTCTCTAAAAATCACTTAGCCCCAAAAAAAACGCAAGCCGTTTCTTTCTAGTTTCTACTCCCTTAATGGAGTTGTTCAAAACGTTAAATCTTCCATCATACATATAGCCATCATCTAGAATTCGAAATCGACAGAGAAAAATAGCAGTTGAAAATTTGATCTTATTGCCTCGCGTGGATATAAAATTTTACTTTCAAATTTCGAAATTATTAGGATTATATCATTGCATAGTTTGTAGATCCATCATATCATCATTTCCCATATGAGATACTGTTCTCAATCTTTCTCCATAATTATCAGCAAATTTTTCATCACCCAATTTTCTTCTAATTACACATTTGAAGATTCAAAAATATGAAGAAGAAAGTTTTTGTTTGATTATCCATTATCTTCACTATCTCTGATTATCTTTAATCCACGAATATTCTAAAAATGTGCCGTGGTGATTTGTTTATCTAAACCTGCAAAATTTTCAATAACCTACTCTACAAATCGCTTCAATTATTAAGGTGGATTATTAATAAGCCACCATTATATTCAGGAGAAGAAGTGAATAAATAGAGGTTCAGCAATGGAATCTTAATAAATAAAATAGTTGATACCTTCACTTTGTATTATATAGAACATTTTCTTTACTTTATTTTCTTCAGAGACGATGGCTATACAAATTGATGGGGTTATATTTTAGGGATTTATACGTGATTGAATATTGAGTTTTGTGGGTATAATGGTAAATTTATATGATAAATTTATATAT
Organism: Plectranthus barbatus; assembly: GCA_026898455.1. NCBI lineage: Eukaryota > Viridiplantae > Streptophyta > Magnoliopsida > Lamiales > Lamiaceae > Plectranthus > Plectranthus barbatus. Next base: position 250,865 of record JAPKLW010000509.1, read on the forward strand.
TTTTTAAATTATGGGCTATACTGAGAAAAATTGTGGCTACGTTTAGAATTACCCTATTTTTTTTATTGATGGTTTTCATCTAAAGACAAAAAAGAAAAAATAATTAAAAAAAATCCATGTATATTTATTTTTAAATAAAAAGGGGAAAAATAGACCCCTTATCCTATTTCTTCGTTCTTGATTAAAACCCTACCCATCCACCCTTCTAACCCCCCCCCCATCTTCTCCTTCTCTTCTCTCCCTAGAATTGCAGCAAAAAAAAAATGGCTTTTGTAGCTAAAACTGCGTTCAATTCCATTGCAGTAGCTACAAATGGTTGCTTGATTTCTAGCCCATCGCTCTTCACAACTTCACAAATCTCGTATAAACCCATGAAACTCCAGCTTTCTCCTACTTCTTCACTCTCTCTAAAAAAAGAGACCATTTTCCGGGTCGGCGTGGTGACGGAGCCAGGATATGAGGGGAATTTGAGCTGGGATGCATCGGGAGTTGAAGAAGTTGAGCCGCCGGAGGGAGCGAAAGTGTATGTAGGCAATTTGCCATTTGATGTTGACCATGGCTGAGCTCTTTCAGCAGGCCGGAGTTATTGAGATTGCTGAGGTATAATTGATGGCTTATTTTGAGTGGAAAAGTAATGTTCTTGTTTTTAGTATGGGATGTATGAATTCGATGGTTAATTCTGTAAGGAATGATGGGATGGTTTGTTATTGTGTTTGGATTGATGAAGTTGATGTGTTTTCTATGACAAATGATGAGTTGAGTTTATGGATGTTGGTTGAGTATTATGCAGGTTATCTACGATAGGATGAGTGGTCGGAGTCGTGGGTTTGGATTTGTGACTATGAGTACTGTGGAAGAGGCTGAGAAGGCAGTGGAGTTGTTCAATCGATATGTAAGTTTGTTGTGCATTTCAGATGTTTTTCAAAGAAATGAATTGAATTATGGAATGCATCTCTTTTCATATTCCAACTCCATATTCGGCTGCTTCATAGATTTATAGCTATGAAACTTGGAAGGTTTCTAATGAGACTTGAACTAGAGACTGCTTAGTTATCTGTTCCCAACAACGTGCTTGTTCCTCGATTTAGCATTCCTTTTCTTCTCGTTGAACAGGATTTAGGAGGTCGGTTATTGACTGTTAACATTGCGGCTCCCAAAGGATCACGACCTGAACGTGCTCCTAGAGAAGCTGGTAAGAAGATATATGTGGGCAACATTTCATGGAATGTGGATAGCAGACAACTTGAGGAGATGTTTTTTTGTTAGTATGGTAAAGTTTTAAGTGCTCGGATAGGGAAACTGGGAGATCGCGTGGTTTTGGGTTTGTAGAAATGTCAACCGAGTCTGAGATGAAGGATGCCATTGCTAACCTTGATGGGGTGGTGAGTTAAATTCAACATCTTAAGATTTTCATGTGTGTCACCTGCTAATCATGTTTGCTACAGGATTTGGATGGGAGGACAATCAAAGTAAGTGCTGCTGAAGAAAGACCAAGGCCCGGCAGTTTTTGATGGATTAGTGATGGGATTTTGGGTTCCATTATAATCAACTCTCAAATAGTTATTTTAGCTTCTTTACTTTTGTACCCACATCACATCAACACCACCAACTAAATAGTTAGTTCATCCTGTTTATGATATTCTTTTCGATGAGTTTCTTTACTTGTTCAAGTTGTGGTATGCTCTTCTCATTCCTTACCCTTCACAACACTTTACATTTGGGTACTCTAATTAAAATGGACCCCTTCATCCTCTCACAGATCTTGCTCAATTCAACATTGAACAATTTTAGGATTGATTGATTTGATACATTTTGCAATTTGAAATGTTCGATTCAATACATTTTATTAATATTTTAGAGTAAGTATGCTATTTAATTTAAATAAATTAATATTAATATTTTAGAGTAAGTATGCTACTTGATTAAATAAATTATTAATTTATTTATGCATAACATTTGATCGAATCAACAAAAGTTTAATTAAATAAAATATAAACAAATAAATGTGGTACGTTGTGATCTTTGGGAAATGCTTTCAAAATTTTTGCAATTTGAGTAATTTCATTTGCAACATATAAAAATTAATAAAATAAAAAAGTTTTAAATTTTTCGATAGTGCTTTTGCGACTTGCTTTTAACTTTGTGCCATTTAACTTTATTTCCTTGTGACTCATAAAATTTTAATGAAATAGAATATTTAAATTATTTCATAAATTCCAGAATCATAGACTTTTTTGTTGACCAATTTATTACATGTAAATAGATTTCTGAAAAAATGGGGCAGCAATTTTTAATGTCAATATAAAAGTGACTATATTTAAGGTTTTGATATTGCAAAATAGGCTATTTAAGGTTTTGTACTTAATAATGAATTATTTTTATCCATTTGCAAGTAACTATATATGATATATCATTCTACAGCAGAGAGTGGCCAGCAGTTTCTGTACACAACCAAGATAATAAAAACGAAAACGAAGAAGCATTACTTACAGAGCCACATAGCATACCGGCTGGGACTGGGAGCACCTAGTATTAGTAGCCGCGGATCTGAGCTTCCCGGCTCGTCAGTGGAACGTATCGTACTGAAGTCTCACTTCGGACACTTAGACTGCCATCTGCATTCTTGTCCACAACTTGCAGGTCCTGGTAGATATTCCCCACCGGGATCACTAGTCTGCCACCCGCCCTCAGTTGTTAGATAAGTGCTGGAGGGATTTCTGCTGCAGCAGCTCCGACATGAATAGCATCATAAGGTGCAAACTCCGGCCAGCCTTGCCTGCCATCTGTTATACTGTAATTACACGACTCAGTAATGTAGATGGTGTGATATGGTTTCTGCATCCCAACATGACTAAGAGAGTCTGTCACAAGTTGATTTTTTTGGTCCAAACACTATAAAGCTTCAAAAATCAACTGCAGTCAATTGAAGAGTAAAGAAAATTTTATGCCGTACCAGCTGCATGAATTGAGAGGGACCCTTCTTTGAGTAGTGGAGCTGCAGCACTCTTATTGATACTTTTAATGGAAAATTCAACTAATCCGGGATGTGCTCTATTCCAATAGTTCGACCTTCTGATCCAACCATAATGGCAAAGCAAGCAGTCAAATACCCAGAACCTACAAGAACAACTATGTGAGGACTCTGGAAACTCCTATAATGAAGCTGAAATTGCATTTCCCAGAGAACTAAACAAAAAAATTCCCATAAAAGACACAAGCTTCTCATCAACGTTCTGTTACAATAACTAATAACGTGTCCATGAATAAAAGATGGTACACAATCATGTAATTTATCAGCACGAACATCAGAGAATTACAAATTGTATAAATTTTGGTTTGCTCCAGAATGACCTCAAATTTCTACATGGCAGGTCAACGGGAAAGTAGTAGCTACAATACATAAAACTAAGTGACATGAATGAGTTATATTACCTGAGCCAACATCAAGTGCACGCATGCCAGGCCTCAAATGGTTTTCCAGCAACTCAAGGCACATGGCATGCATATGAGGAGCAGAAATAGTAGCATTATGACCTATCGGCACAGGACTATCAAGATACGCTGGTGCGCCTGCTGGAACAAATAAAGCCCTATCAATTGTTTCCATTACTTCTGCGACTCTCCTTGATCTCATCACACCAGAGTTCTGCAAACAAGCTAACATTTCTTGGTTCCTATTCATACCACTTCCAGTCCAGAACCGCTGTCAGGAAACATAAGATAACATTGAGAGTTTTCAGCACATGCATCTCAACCCAATAAGCTGGTAAGAGTTTGTAAACACAAGGAATAGGTGGAACAAGCCTGTTCACCAATATGAAGCACTTTTAATCACTCTCGCAACTAAAAAAACTACCAGACATTCTGTTTTATGCTTTTAATGCATTTATCTTAACTCAATATTCCCAATTTCAGCATATTCTTTCAAAATAAAATCAACCACCCACATCATCTTCGATTCAGAGCAAAGCAGTTCATAACTTAGAACAACTATCAATATGCACCTTCGATATCCCTTATATGAGCCAGTTAATTAAATTAACGACATGGTCCCTAGCATACTTGTTACTCTATTCCACCATATGCATCTTCGGCATAGCTAAAGAAGATCAATTCTTCAGCCTCTCCGAAAGCTTATAAACATGACATCGTAAGTGCTTCACATTTATATGATCTGATAAAAGCTTATAAACACAAAATTGAAAGTGCTTCACATTTTCTATCATCTAAACCAATCAAATCACATACCTTATCCTCAGATTCATATAACACTACTTCTTTATACTTGCAGTATAAATATCAATACCTACACATTTCAGGTACTTAATTCAATAACTTCATTGATCACAGCTACCACTTCCAAATAAAACTACAGCTAGATGATACTTAACTTAATCTCTTCCACCACTTATGCTTCTTCTGAAGGCGAGAAAAGTTTGATTCATAACTATACATGACCCAATCGAAATCTTAAAGACAAAACAAAAATAATGAGTTCTTATATATGTTCAAACCAATACAATCATCACCGCATTCATATATGATATAAAACTAAGTCATCATACACCACAGCAGAAATCTCTATACCGACACATTTCCGGCACCTAATTCACTAATATCATTAATCACAGCCACAACTTCCGAATACAGCTAATACATAACTAAACATACCTCATTGTGACAAAATCTCATGTAAAATAACGCAATTCTCAAATTTCAATCAAGAATTCTCTATTCGCAGCCCGTCCCATCTCAGACAATCCAAACTAAGCAGTTCAACAAAAGAATAAAGAAACACACACACACACACAGAAACGCGCACTGAGAGTTCATACATCCATGCGGGAGAAGAGAGAGTTCCCCGTGAGGATATGAGGGCTAGGAAAACGGCAGCGACGGAAGGAGAAGGCGGCGGCCAGCTTTGGCGGAGGGCGGGGAGGAGCGAGGTGAAAGTGTAGAGGCGTAGGATAGCCGCAACGGCATAGGATGAGTGAAAGTGAAGAATAGTGAGACGTGGAATGCATAGAAATATTTTTATTTTCATTTTGGATTATTATTTATTTATAATTTAAATTGTTAGAAATTCTTGAAAATGAATAATAATATATTGCATTCCTCACAATATTATCATGGATAATAAAATCAAATGAAAAATACTCAACGAATGACGACTGACAAGAAATAGTGGCTCAAGATTGTTTGGTATTGGTCCACCTCCAAATTTCGTATACAGACAGGCGAGCCAGACTATTGTAGCGTTTCAAACACCAACCGCCGCCTCCTAACTGATGACACCACGTCTTCATCAATCTCTCCTATGTTTCTTCACACTGACTATCATTGCTCAATCCAAACTAGATCTTCTCTCCTCCGACCATGAGGCTCAGAATGGGTTAGGCATCAAGCCTATGAGTCTCTGCGACTTCGCCGGAGTAGTATGCGAAACAACTCGCACGTTCTCAGAGTTGTTGGTATCTCCCTTGAATTCCAACACCTCAAAAGGAAAAATATCTCCGGCCATTGGTCACCTCTCTGAGCTGCAACAGCTTTCCTTACAAAACAACCAGATTTCCGACCAAATCCCACCTCAAATCATCCATTGCCAAAGACTTAAGGTGCTTAACCTCCGAAACAATCTGTTTTCCGGCAAACTCCCCACCGGATTATCATCATTGACTCGCCTCCAAATCCTGGATTTGTCCTCAAACAACTTCATTGGGGACCTGAAATTCTTGAAACACTTGCCCAATCTAGAGACTCTCAATCTTGCTAACAACATGTTTGCAGGGAAAGTGCAAGTTTCATTGAGAATGCTTCGGATCGTCAACATTTCCGGCAACAGTCTGCTCGAATTGATGAATGATGCTGAGGAGGAAAGCATCCCGAAACGGTATGTGTTTGCGGAGAGAAATCAGTCTGCGACTATAGCTAAAGCTCAAGCTCCATCACCATCAGCACCAACTCCACATACGACCAAGAAGAAGAAGAAGAAGAAATTGTCGGATTGGATTCTCGGATTCCTGGCTGGGATTCTAGCAGGCTGTGCGTCTGGATTGATATTTTCGGTGGCTTTCAAGTTCTTGATGCGCTTAATCAGAGCTCAAAGATACGATACGAGCTTGAAGATTTTCAGCTCGATGATCAAGAAGCCCGAGGACTTGGCGTTCCTGGAAAAAGAAGATGGATTACAATCACTTGAAGTTATAGGGCGGTGTGGTTGTGGGGAAGTTTACAAAGCCATTTTACCTGGAAGCGGAGGGAAAGAAATTGCGATTAAGAAGATAATTCAGCCTCCTAGAGATGCAGAAGAAGACAGCAAGCTCTTAAACAAGAAAATGCGCCAGATAAAGTCTGAAATTCAGACCATGGGCCAAATCAGGCACCGGAATTTGCTTTCCCTGCTAGCTCATCTGCCGCGGCCTAATTGCCATTACCTAGTGTATGAGTACATGAAGAATGGCAGCCTGCAAGATTATCTCAAATTGGTGTCAGAAGGAAAGCGAGAACTAGATTGGTCAACCAGATACAATATTGCACTAGGGGTGGCAGCAGGGCTCGAGTACCTGCATATGGATCACAATCCTCGCATAATCCACAGAGACTTGAAGCCTGCAAACGTGCTGCTGGATGATGACATGGAAGCCAGAATCGCAGATTTCGGGCTGGCAAAAGCTGTCCCTGAAGCTCAAACTCATGTCACAACCTCAAATGTGGCAGGGACAGTGGGGTACATTGCTCCTGAGTATTACCAAACGTTTAAGTTCACTGAGAAGTGTGACATGTACAGCTTTGGTGTGCTCCTAGGCGTGCTGATCATCGGAAAGCTTCCATCCGATGAGTTCTTCCAGCACACGGATGAGATGGGATTGGTGAAGTGGATGAGAAATGTGATGACTTCTGAAGACCCAAAAAGGGCGATTGATCCGAAGCTGCTGGGAAGTGGCTATGAGGATCAGATGCTTTTAGTTCTGAAGGTTGCCTGCTTCTGCACTCTGGATAATCCCAAGGAGAGGCCAAACAGTAAGGATGCTCGATGCATGTTATCTCAGATAAAGGGTTAGTTATGTGAGAGAAACTAAATATGTTGTCAATTGTAGCTAGAGATGCATATTGAGAAGATTTCATTTCTGCAGTGTAAAATGTGTGTGATTGAATCGCTTGGTTCTGCTTATTAGCATTGTATGTAGAAGATAATGAACTTGTTCATTCCATTACAATGGTAAACTCCCTTATCTATGAAATTTAATCTTAACCTGTTGCATTATTCCCACACAAAAGGTAAACCTGGTGTTCCCCTCTTCTCTCATTGCAAAATCATCAACAAAGCAAAAAACAGCATGTGTTGATGACAAAATGTGTACTAAATAGCCTGGTTGAGACCTTCTGTATAGCAGGTGATTTTCAAACTTCAGAGCATGGATCATAGAGAAAACATGCCTGAGGGCATCACTTTATTGAACAACACAGACCATTTGAAGTGTAAATATATACCAAATCATTAGTTAGAAGAATATTTATACCAAAAAAATCATTTTCTGCTTGTAGAAGATACAATTTCCTACTTCAGCTATTTCAGTAAGATTTTAACAGGTCTAGCCGGAAAACTAAAGTTCATCCAACACACAATGGAAAAGTTTTCACATAATCACACATCACATGAGTTCAGGGCACTCCCGGAGTCAGAAGGCTGCACTTTTTTTGTAGCTCAACCTTTCTGCTTCTAAATTTTGCAGTTTTGATAGTAAACTAAATTTTGCATTGATCATAGATTGGCACAGGAATAACCCCCATCTTCATAATGTTTCAGAAAAGATACTTTTTACAACAAATTTCAGCAGAAGATAACCAAGAAATCATGACATGATCCTAGAGATCATACAGAAATTTCAGGGTTGAAAGACTGCACGATAGAGGAAAGGAATATTGATTTAATTTGTTTGCAGAACTCAAAGGTACCTGAAAATCTAACAGTAATTGGGGAAGTATCCTTTCTATATGAGTTGCTTCAATTTTCGAAGACTGCCTCAGCTTCAGCAATGGCAGCAGCACGCTGGATAGCATCTAGAACATAGTAAAAATAAGGTAAAAGGTCCTGAATGTCATATATCAATGGAAAAGTGTTGCGGAAGGTAGCAAGTACATGCACATAAAAAAGGGCAGCTTTTTGTTCTATAATTGAAAAACAGAAAGGCATGGGTTTCTTATCCTAAACTGCTGCAAAAACTCTCAGGAATTCATAGGTCAGTTATAACGCATTTGCATTTGCATTTGCTGTATTCCACTGAGAACTAACACGTCACCCATATTCTCCTTCTTATAATAAACTTGAAAATTGATTCTTCAACACTAAAATAGCTAACTGAAGTAAGTCAGGGAAGCAAGGTATATCAACTAAGAAAGTGCTACTTCTTAAACAAACTTGATCAGTTCAAGGACTCCACAAGAATGTCAATATCCATAACATAAGCAAACAGAGAGTATATATGATAAAATAAATTAAATACCACCGGTTGGAAAAAACTCTTCTTAAAACTGAGTTCCACAACACATTGTTTCATCTATGAGGAAAACATAAAAGTCAACAAGGACGAGCTCAAATTCATTTCATCACAAGAGGTTCACTAGAAATTTCAACGATGAGAAATTTCTGAAAAAGACATCTACAAGAGAATGATTTTGCTAGCTATATTCCAACGCTTCTTCATTTTATGTAAAAGTTAAACAGCACGCTAATAACCATCCATCATTTTGGCCAAAAACCATCCAACATTTGAATCAATCATTCTGCGTTTATCAATCCTTAACTCTTCCACACCAATATCAAAATAGCTACTCCTCAAGAGACCCTCATTGAGCATAATTGTCACCAGTACTAAGACAGCTTCTCTTCGTCGTACTTGGTCTGGCCTACAGATGAACAAATTTTCCGAAAAGAAAATTGCATCAAAGTAAAGCATACATAGTTATTGCATTCAACATTAGCCCACATTATACTTAAAAAATTCTTCAGTGGCTTGTCATAAAAAATATATATATACACAAACATAAAAACAGCATATTGTGATGAAATTAAATATAAAAAATAAAAATAAAAACAAGAAAAGTTATATACATTGATGCAACTGAAATTGAACCTCTGCTTCTTTTCCTGAGAGTTGATTCTTCTCCCGCTCTGTCCACATAAACACGTGCTCAATGTTAATCTGAGTTTAGAAAAAATATGAGGTAAACTTTAAAACAAAAATGGGCAAACTCAAATCATACGAATTAAATCCTGTTTCATGAACACCATGAGCGATTGAAACTCAAGAAATTTTAGTTAATTTTAGATGATCAAAAGTATTTTCCTCCATTGGTGGAATAATCAAATTGAGAAAAAGAAGTAATCAGAAATTAGGGTTAAGTTAGATTTTGTGAAAGAAAAAAAAAAGGTAGCTAGCTTGGGGGATGAGTTCTAACCCATTTATCAATGGTTTTGTATTGATGAAGGTGTTGCTTGCGCATAATCAGAATGGTTGTGATTTTTGTATTTGGTGAGGTTTTGATAAAATTAATAATGGGTATTTGGGTGATGAGGTAGTTAGTTGACTGGGGTCGTGATGCTGATGCATGAAACAAGAACATGGAGGAGGAAAGAAGAGTGGGAGGGAGAAGCCATTGTTGAAAAAGATCCAGAACTACAAGCAGCGTGGAGAATATATGGTATAACTAACCAACTCAAACTCTACTACTAATCCATCTCCAAATTCATTACCTTTTTTTTTAGGCAAAATCTTGCGGTAGGCAGGCCTAAACGATTTAGGTGGATTTTATCCTACCCAAATGGGTTGACTCATCCAATTAGGGTTTATTAATCCCAATTAGGGTATATTATATGGGTTTGGGCTTGGGTTAATGGATAAAATCCGCCTAAATCGTTTAGGCTGCCTAACCCAAGACCTTCCCTTTTTTTTATGATTATATTTATTTTTTTTATGAAAAACTCTCCTACCTTAACCTTTTACGACAATACATAGATAAAATACTTTAATCATCTACCTTTTTTTGAAAGGATAAAATTTCATTAATATTGATCCAAAATGTTTACATCTACCAACCAATAGGAAACGTGGACCTCCAAGAAACCTGATGGGAGAGGTGAACAACATATTTTGCCAAATAGTGAGCAGTCATAGTGGCGCTTCTATATGCATGTTGCGTACCTAAACAAAACTTGGTGGCGCGAAGTCTACATAATCTTGAAGCTTTTGTGGGATAGCCTCAAGTCTTTCATCAACTCCGGACAAAATCCTGACTGCGGTTTTAGAGTCCATAAAGAGAGTAATTGGATGAATTTGCTCGTCAAGGCAAAAAAAATTTCAAAGAGGCATGCTAGAGTTTCTGCTTCTGTAGCTGTCGATGTTGGCCAAATAGGTCGGGCCATAGCTGCAACAATCCTATTCTCCGTGTCTCGAGCAATCGCTCCAACTCCAAACTCATTCTTTTAAAACAAGCATCAACATCAACATGGACCGTTCCAACCTCGGGTGATTTTCAAGACCTCTCTCCTGGTAGAATCCCCAACGGAGGTCCAACCTGAGCTCCCGACAGAGCTTCTCGAGAAGCTTGCCAAAACAAAAACCTCTTACTCCTCTAAGGCACTCTCTTGAGACCGCCCTTTACCATACTTCATGTTGCAAATGTATCTCCAAATCATCCAAAGAAGAATAACCCAAATTTCAAAATCAGATTTTGGAAATTTATTGCACACTCTTTGTCCAATATCCTGGATGTCAAGACTCTTGCATTGCTTGAGTATATGCTAAAAACGACTCTCCTTCTAGACTTTATTGATTTTACCACAGAAAATAAGACAATAAGCTGAATTAGCCTTGAATTTTTTGCACTGCGAGCAGATACCATTTGTGGGAACATGATGTTTCAAAAGATTGGCTTCAACTGGAATAAAATCCTTTAAGGCTCGCCACATGAAGATCCTCACCTTTGGTGGTAGCTTAAGGGACCAAACCATCTCTTTCCAGAATTTGTCATCAGGTGAGGTTGTGTGTAGTGGTGTCTCAAAGAACCTAATCTCAGTCAAATAACCAGACTTAACAGAATATTGGCCATTTTCTTTAAAGCAACAGTATCTCTTATATGAATGGATTCGTGAACTGAATCACGAAGTCTGTTTGCCAAGGATCGTTAATTGAAATATCAAAAATAAATTGCTATGCCTATGAACAATCCTAGCATGCTCCTATATTATTATGCATAAGAAGGTTTATGCGGAATACCTGGATCGATGAACTCTGAAGAACGCGTGCGCGGAGATGCCCTTTGATCTTTCCCACGCACAAAGATTTAATTTCCTAATAGATTGAGGAAATAAATCTATGAAAATAATAATAATATTTTCGAAAATAAGGAGAGATAGAAGAAGAAAAATCCTCCTGATTTGATCTTCTGATCTGTATCCCAACTCGATCTGAAAATCTGGTGAAGATTCTCTATCAGATCCCTTGCCCGGTTGAGAAGCAGAATTTCCTCCTTGTTCTCAGATCTTAGTCGATCACCACAGCTCCCAAAACCTGGTTTGCTGTGTGCAACTTATGATCTTGTGATGTGTTGAGATCTAAGGAACTGAGGCCTATTTATAGGAAATTACTGGACTCCTATTGGGCTTGAGTTTCATGGGCCAGACCAGGGACCAAAATGCAAATAGCAAATAAGGCCTATCAATTAATTAATTCCCATATTCAACCCATAATATAATTAATTAATTAATATTGATTCATTCCACCAGAGAATCAATACTGTCATACATATTTGCTACCACGTTTTGAGGTACGGGTTGCATGGGCTCAGTATATCCCCACATTTAAGGTTACAGACATTCGTTAATTAATTTAAGCTCTGACAAGCTATTTAATTAATTAACATCTTATATTCCTGAATCAATCCACTCAAACCTTTTCACTTATGCTTGAACTTAATCAGCCTGCAGGACTTAGCATAACGAAC
>JAPKLW010000509.1:272867-319876 GCA_026898455.1 Plectranthus barbatus
ATAAGAAAACAACGTGATAAGTGAGGCAAAATACGAGCTTATCAGCTACCTCCAAGGCATATCCACAAAACAAAATCGGCAAGCTTGCATAACTCATCATTGACCTGACCATTTCCAAGAGAGTTCTATTTCTTCTTTCCGCTACACCATTTTGTTGAGGGGTTCCTGGTGCAGTCCACTGGGATGTAATCCCGTTGTCTGACAAGTATTGCAAGAACTCGTTACTGAGGTATTCACCACCACGATCTGATCGTAGTGTCTTGATAGTCTTACCTAGCTTCTTTTCTACCTCAGTCCTAAATTCTTTGAATTTCTCAAAGCATTCAGACTTATGGCGAAGCAAATAGACATATCCGAATCTTGAGTAATCGTCAATGAATGTGGCGAAATACTCATAACCTCCACGAGCTTGCGTGGACATTGGTCCACATAGGTCAGAGTGGATCAATTCCAACACATTCTCTGCTCGAGACTGACTTGCCTTAAAAGGCCTGGTCGTCATCTTTCCTTCTATACAGGACTCACAGATTTGATGCGGTACCACTTGGAAAGAATCCAAGAGCCCATCGCATGCTAATCTTTTAATCCTCTTTAGATTGATGTGACCTAGTCTCAAGTGCCAGAGATATGTTTGATCCTCATCGGAAGAAAACTTTCTCTTTACATGATTATTATTATTATTGGATGAGTTTGCAACATTCACGGAAGATTTATGCATACAATCAATGATATAGAGAGAGTCAATCAGTTTGCCATGACAGATAACACCGTTATTACCAATGATAGAAACTCCACTATCAAAAATAACTGAATATCCATCACAAAATAACTTGGAAACTGAAATTAAGTTCCGCCGAAAAACCGGCACATATAAAACATCTCTCAAAATCAAAAGATTGTTTTCAAAGCATAAAGTAAAATCTCCAATGGCTACTGCTGAGACTCGCTCTCAACTGCCCATTGAGATGGTAATCTCGTCATGCTTCAGCTGCCTTGTCGGCCTGAACCCCTGCAAAGTATAACAAACATGGTCAGTAGCTCCAGTATCCACTACCCAAGAATGGGTAGAAACCGATGCTAAGCATGTTTCCGTTATAAATGCACATGACGCACCTTGTCCAGTCTTCCTGACTTGACAATCTTTCTTCCAGTGACCAGCCTTGCCACATCTGAAACACTTGTCCCTTTTAGCAGGCACGCCCGGTGTCCTTTTTGACTTTCTACCAGAAGTTGTACCTTTGGCTTTCTTCTTAAACGTTCATTTGCGCCTCTTGCCAACCAGCGCAACAGGACGATTGCTAGAAGTAGCCAAAGCAACTTTTTCTGGCTGCATAACTGATTCCGCTGCCATCAAGTCATTGAGTAGCTCGTTAAGAGTGTACTCTTTCTTGTTCATGACAGCATTCAGTCTAAAGTTCTCATAGGACTTTGGCAGAGAGTTGAGGATGATATCAACCTGCGCTTCCGCATCGATACCACCTCCGTGCAGCGTGAGCTCATCCATGAGGTGAGTCATGCCGACCACATGCTCTCTGACTGAGCTACCTTCTGCCATTTTCTTTCCCACGATTTCCCTCATGAGATTGAATCTGACTGCTCGGTCTGACTCACCATAGGTCGTTGTGAGGCTGTCCATTATGTCACTAGCATTATCATATGAATGATGCTGCTGTGCAAGTACCTTGGACATTGTAGTCATCATATAGCATTTCACTATATTGTTTGACTTGAGCCATTTATTATAGTAGCTCCTTTCCTCATCAGTCGATGCATTAGTGAGTTCAGTCGGACGAGGCTTATCAAGTACAAACTTGTGCTCCTCTGCGACAAGGATGTAATCCAAGTTGCATTTCCATTCTTGGAAATTGGGACCGGTTAATTGGTTTTGTGCTAAGATATTGATTACATTCGGTAAAGACATGTCTGAAAACAATAAATTAAAACAGAAATTAAAACATAGTCACAAACTATTGAAACAATTAAATATTGAAACCTTATGATAAAGCAATATTAATGTTTCCTCCAATTTGCCTAAGTATTACTATTGCAAGCCACACATGTGGACGTTTACAACAAAACACTTAACCAGACTGCATCTTTCAATTCCAGTCCTTTAATTCCAATCCATGCCCGGGTTCCTTAGACAAATGGAATTAATAATTGGAGACTAACTTAAGACCATATTATCCTACTGAGCAGGGACATCACAAATGAGTTATACTCTGGATAACATCTAAGCTAGCTTACCACCAAAGCCAACCCTCCCATATAAGGATCTATTAGAACACACCCGATCCCTATAATAAGGTTGTCTCATTTAATTCAATCCCTAGAGAACTTATGAAAATTCAATACGCAAGCTACACATGTAGACGTTTACGCATGAACTCCCACTTCTCACATGAATTAAATGTTTGTTTTAAGAAATCCTATCTATTAGAACTTATGAATAATAAATTAAGTAAGCTACACATGTAGACGTTTACCTAATAAATTACCCACTTCCAATAAAGGATCGCTTTGTGGAGGTCTTACTAAATTATGAGCTTAGTAATTTTTAGTTCATGAGGTTCAATTGCACAGATTATTTTATGTAGCCATAATTATAACATTGCTAAATTCTATCATGCAAGGCATGAACCCCGAATTTATAGTTATAATTAATTACATAAAATAAATCACATAGCATGCTTTAAAGCTGTAAATAAAAGCAGTAAACGTGCTCCTATTATCTACAACATGCTTGTATGCTGCACAATTAAATTAAACACGTATATCATGCGAAGACAAATAATAAAGCAAATAAAAAATGTCCTCGTGGCCCCATGATACGAAATAAAGATTAATTCTAACTATTACAAGTTGGAATTAATAATACAGATCTTCGACTGGGCTCCCACTACTTGGACTGAGATCTGAATTCATTTTCCGAATTTGGGCCTCCAAGGTTTGATTTATCGGAAAATTGGACAACTGGGCCAGTTAACCAAATCGCAGACCTAGGCACACATTGCAAGCCCAATAGTCCGTGAGAACTTAGCCCGACGAGCCACCACCGGCGAACCGCCGCCGCCAGTGACTCGCCGCCGGCGTGAGGGCTCTCGGAGTCGCGCAACAGCCATGCACGTACGTGCATGGTTGTAGCCCGCGATCCGCCTCCTCCGGCCGTTGCCCGTTTCGTATGCTGCCGCCCCGGCTTGCCCCAACCGTCGCCCGAACCGCCCTTCACTCTTCTTCTCCATTATCGGCCCCCGTGACTCACCGGAATTGCACAAGATCGGAATCAGAAGCTCGCGCGAACCACGCAAAAACCTAGGGTTTTTGCCTGTCCGGCCCGCGCCCTAGCCCCCGTTGCCGTCCAGCCCGCACCCTCGGCGACTGAGCCACTGCCGCACCACCTTGCCCCCCAGCCGACGTCGACCGAGGGAGGAGAAGCCGCCGCCGGCGTGCGCGCAGGGCCGCGCAGGTCTGCCGCGCGCGCGCGCGAACCCTAGGGTTCCGCCGCGTCCGCGTCCGCGCGCGCCTGCGCCCCTTGCCGCGCGCCGCCGTTCCTGGCCAGCCCCGCCCGCTCGCCTCGCGTCGCCTGTGCCTGGGCCCTCGCGCACCGGCCATGTCGGCTGTTGGGCGCGCGGCCACCTGCTCGCGTGCGCGCGCGTAGAAACCCTAGGGTTTCCGCGTCGCCGTGCCGCCGCCGCTGTGCTCCGCCGTGCGCCGGTCCGCCGTGCCTCGCCGTCAACCGCCGTGCATGGCGCCCAGCCATGCTGGCACCGTCGTGTGATGTCGCGCGGTCCTTCGTTCTTTGTGTTCTTCGTTCTTCGTGTTCTTCGTGTTCTTCATTTTTCCGTTTTACAGATTTAATTTTTAAATAAAAGATTACATTGAATAATCCTAATTACAATCTAAAAATCTAAATCTAACCACGGATTTATCTCGTGGGTGAAAAACGAATCCATATAAAAGGGCGGATTAACCCGAGAACCATGAGGACGAAAAAAAAACATACAATCAATCCAAAAATCATCCATTGCATGCAATCAATAATAATAATCATGCATAATCATAAGCAATATTATTTTTCCGATAGAGCTAATTAATTAACCTGGCTCTGATACCAATTGAAGGGATTCGTGAACTGAATCACGAAGTCTGTTTGCCAAGGATCGTTAATTGGAATATCAAAAATAAATTGCTATGCCTATGAACAATCCTAGCATGCTCCTATATTATTATGCATAAGAAGGTTTATGCGGAATACCTGGATCGATGAACTCTGAAGAACGCGTGCGCGAAGATGCCCTTTGATCTTTCCCACGCACAAAGATTTAATTTCCTAACAGATTGAGGAAATAAATCTATGAAAATAATAATAATATTTTCGAAAATAAGGAGAGATAGAAGAAGAAAAATCCTCCTGATTTGATCTTCTGATCTGTATCCCAACTCGATCTGAAAATCTGGTGAAGATTCTCTATCAGATCCCTTGCCCGGTTGAGAAGCAGAATTTCCTCATCGTTCTCAGATCTTAGTCGATCACCACAGCTCCCAAAACCTGGTTTGCTGTGTGCAACTTATGATCTTGTGGTGTGTTGAGATCTGAGGAACTGAGGCCTATTTATAGGAAATTACTGGACTCCTATTGGGCTTGAGTTTCATGGGCCAGACCAGGGACCAAAATGCAAATAGCAAATAAGGCCTATCAATTAATTAATTCCCATATTCAACCCAGAATATAATTAATTAATTAATATTGATTCATTCCACAAGAGAATCAATACTGTCCTACCTATTTGCTACCACGTTTTGAGGTACGGGTTGCATGGGCTCGGTATAACCCCACATTTAAGGTTACAGACATTCGTTAATTAATTTAAGCTCTGACAAGCTATTTAATTAATTAACATCTTATATTCCTGAATCAATCCACTCAAACCTTTTCACTTATGCTTGAACTTAATCAGCCTGCAGGACTTAGCATAGCGAACCTTTTGAGCTGTTCAGGGAATGTCACCATCCTATACTGGATGTGGTTACCTAGTTCCAGTACCAGACAGTCATATACAAACTGCTATTACCCAAGATACAGATATACAAGCTCAACTAGAGCCTTTCACTGCAACTCAAAGTAATACACAATCTGCATATACTTCTGTACTTTCATTTAGGCTTAGGATCTCGTCAAGCCATAGAGATCTAGATTCTTTTAATGTCAGATAAAAGAATCGATCTCGACTTAGGTTCTTATCAATGTGTGCCCCACACCAGCATACCAAGCCATCCAAGATAAGATGCTTATTACTGCGTATCCTGCAGCCTACACCGACAGTTTATCCTGGAATTATCTCAGCTGTGATAACTATTTATATCTCGCTAGGTCAAACGATCCATACGATCTTCCGTGATCTTCTACACACCGTATGATCTCCCTATCGACGAGATAAGAGGATAATTGTGTTTGCGATACATGTTTGTTAATTCAGACAGGAGATGAACATACAACATTTATGATTCCCAGTATATTAACCAATCGACCTTGTACATAATATATCAATCATAATGCTTTCAGTATATAAATCCATCATTATCTCCCCTTCCTTGGTTGTCTAAATAAATATTGGAAATTGCCTCAATCTCAAATGGCAAACACAGTTGTTTGAGTCTCTGCACATCCCACTGCCTATTTGAATTCAGCAGCTCTGCAACTTGGATTTCATGTGAGTTGTTCCCAAAATTCGAGAGACAGCCATGGCCATGATTTGGAATCCATGGATCAATGAATGCCCTAATAAGTTCTCCATCTCCCACATTCCATCTGCATCTTTTATTAATCAATGTTCGACATGTAAGTGACCTCCAGACAAAGGATGATGTCCATCCCACTGGTATTGTCATGATCTCTCCGTCTTTGAAGTATCGAGCTTGAAACACTCGTGCCACCAAGGATGAAGGATTGCTTATCATTCTCCACACTTGTTTTGCCAACAGAGCTTTGTTAAAACTTTTGATATCTCTAAACCCCATTTCACCGCGGACCTTTAGTTTACACAGCTCAATCCACTTCGCCCAATGCATTCTCCTATGGTTCTCCTCATCTCCCCACCAGTATACCGCACACATGCGATTAAGATCATTGCAAATCCCTTCTGGAAGTTGAAAGCAAGATAAGGTTAAGGTTGGAATGGCTTGAACAAAAGCCTTGAGAAGGACTTCTCTGCCCCCCAAAGAGAAGTTTCGGTTCTTCCAGCTTGAGAGTTTCTTTTGCACTCTGTCTAGAACATATCCAAATTGGATTCGTTTTTTATCTAATAGAGAAGGTGGGAAGCCCAAGATAGATCTCATGCCCGTGGACAACATTGATGTTAAGGATGTGTGTCACCATGTCTACATCATTCAGCCGAGTGCTAGGGCTAAAAGTAACTACAGATTTATCGAAGTTAATCATCTGGCCTGAAGCTCGCTAATTGGTGGTCAGGCATTCCTTGATTGCATTACACCTTTCTCTGGTGGCTTTGAAGAAGATAATGCTATCATCGGCAAAGAATAGGTGCGTGATGGATAGTCTTCCTAGGTCAATAGGAATGTCCATGCACCAATTTGATCGTTCAAAAATAGTAAGCATTGCTGAAAGTCCCTGTGCACAAATCACAAAAAGAAAAGGAGAAAGAGGGTCTCCTTGCCGCAGGGCCCTTGATGGGATGATATTTCCATAAACACGGTTATTAAGGATAAAAGAGAATCTCACAGATGTCACACATCTCATAATCAACTTTACCATTTGTTCAGGGAAGTTCATTTTGTGGAGGACCGCCTTGAGGTACGCCCATTCCACTAGGTCGTACGCTTTACTCATATCCAACTTGAGTGCCACAAAACCTGTTTTACTTTTTGCCGTCGAAGCAAGTGGATACACTCAAAACCAATCAACACATTATCTGTAATCAATCTCTCAGGGACAAAGCCACTTTGTGCTTGGTCAATGATTGTTAGAATCACCCTTCTGAGTCGGTTGACAATGGCCTTTGAAACAATTTTATAGCTTGTATTGCACATGCTAATTGGCCTGAACTCTTTCATTTGGTTAGGTATGTTCACTTTGGGGATGAGAGGAATGAGGGTTTCATTCAGATTTTTGACTAGCGCCCCATCATTCAGGATTTTCAGGATTTCCTTTGTAATACAAACCCCTACAGCCGACCAGAATTTTTGATAGAACCTTCCCGAAAAACCATCTGGTCCAAGAGACTTTGAGGGATGAATGTCCATGATTGCTCTTCTCACCTCTTCAGCAGTAAAGGGGTCTTTAAGCATGTCACCTTGTTCACTTGTGATTCTTTCTTGAATAAAATTAGTAACTTTTGCGGTGTCCTCATCACTTGAATTTGTTGTCTGGAACAGAGCTTCAAAATACCCAGCAATCACCTGGGCTTTCTCAGATTCATCAGTTCTCCATTGTCCATTCTCATCCAAAAGGCCATGAATTGTGTTCCTCCGTCTTTTTCAGATGCTTGAGCATGAAAGACTTTTGTGTTTCTATTGCCTTCTCTCAGCCAATTCATCCGGGCCCGTTGCTGCCAATGAGCATTTTCTTTTTCAATCGCTCGCTCAATTTCAAGGGAGATGTCCTTGAGCTCGTGTATTGGAATGCTTAAGCAAGATCTTCTCATAATTTCTTGTCTTTTAGCTTGAGTGTGTTGGAATGCTCGTGTGCAAATCTATATCTATATCTATATAAAAGCAGGACCCCTAACAAGAATTTTTTTCCGCTTAAAGAAAAACTTCCAAATATAATTAATCATATAAGTATAGAAACTTACTAATACAATCACTCTAATTTGGAAAAAGCGGAATTATGGATATTAATACTCAAATCATCATCAATTGAAAGCATAAATTAAGGAATTTAATTCATTAATTAGTATCAAATAATGACAATAATTCAAACATATACGTATTATAAATAGTTGATCATGTTTACATTTTTCATTCACTCACAATAGTCTCATCTATTTTTTTCGGTGCCGCCACAACAAAATACAAAAGAATGATCTTTTATTTTCTCAAAAGAAGGTACAAACTAATCCATACAACTAATATTTTTTATAGGTTTTTATTATTAGATTTTTGTTTGTTGTTAATTAGTTGGTTGTAATTTCATTTGTTGTTCATCTTTTTGTAATTTCGATTAATTTTCATGTATCATTATATTTTAAAAAATTGATATATTTGAATATTTCTTACTAAGTGTGATTTTTTCTTTTTTAATTTTATCAGGTGATGGAGAGAGCAAGATGAATATGAAGATAGATCTGAAAACTATATCCAATGGATGTTCTTGCTTTTGATAATTGTATAGTATGAAGTGTTGTTTATTTTAATTTTTAGTTAATTTTTTCTCTTATGTAATTTGCAAGGAAAATACACTTTGACGCTAATGTAAATAAGTTGTATTCTTTTTATTAGATTTTTATATTTTAATTTTTTATCTATTACATCATTTCAGAAAAATTATAATTTTATCTGTGTGAAATATTTTTTAAAATTAATAAAGTTTATAATATGATTGTGGAAATAAGTCTTAAATTGCATAATATACTTTATGAAAATATAATCTGTTTTAGGAACTTTATTTAAAACAATAACCGTACATTTGATTCCAAATCATTTTTTTTAAATGTTAAAAATAACATCCAAATAATAAAAAAATAGTTGAAAGTAGAAATACAATAAATAATTTTTTTCATCTTTCTAAGTAGTTTTGATCCATAAATGATTCTCTACTGTCTATGGAAAGTAGTTAATGCAAAAAATATAATATGGGGAAAATAATAATAAATATGGTAATGCATGGATAAATTCAATATGGTGTCGTTTTTTACTTCTAAAATGCCTAATTTGTAAAAATATACCATAATCTATATTTATATATATACTAAAAGACAAAACCCCAAATAAAAAAGATTTCCCCAAAAAATACTTGCTAAAAATAACTCTTTAATATATTAGGTAATTAACATAAATATAGTAACTATATAACTAGATTTCCTAAAATTACTCTACAACAAATAAGGAAAGAATAATAATTATTCCCTCCGTCCCACCTCAATTGTCCCACTTTCATTTTTTCTATTACTTAAAAAGACAATTTTTTCACACTCAATAACAAAATATTAATTCCACTCAATTTACTTTACACTCATACTCCTTGATTATTGTGCCCAAAGTCACCGGGACAATTCAGCCGGGACGGAGGTAGTATCACAGAATAATTATAATTTAATTAAAAAATATCATCTTAATTAAGAAATGCAGAAATATCAATTAATTCAAAGTTAATGTCAAATTCATTAACTCACAAAACTCAAGACCCTCAAAAGAAAATTGATGTGATCATATTTATCCGAAATGGACAAAATAAAATATGACAATTATATGATGCAAATTATAAGGAGAATACATACAATCATTACGAATTGAAAAAATGCAATTAATATAATGACAATTTAGATGTAAATTACAGGGCATAAATTTTGATATTATTAAATTAGATGTAATTAGTATGGACTTTCTAAATCTCTATAAATATTAACAAGTAGTGAAAAACCATTACCTCTCACACATGTGAGCAGCGAGGCTTCTCTATTTAGTTATTTGTGCAACTCATGCAATGCTGCAGAAAAAAAAAAATGCCATTGCTATTTGGGAACAAAGGTGTGCTGGAGAAGTCGAATTTTTTGTGTAATTTTATTATTCTTAAATGACTTGATGTAAGTAAATTAGGAGATTTAAAATGTATATTTAAGATTTTATTGAAGTATGACAGTTGTTTAATTTGTAGGTTGTCAACTTTTCAATTTAATCATGTTGTTTTTATGTTGTACTCAAAATGACATTGGTATGATTGTATGTAATGAAAAATATGATTAGGGAAACAAGATTATTATTTTGTTAAGATGTCTGTGTAATTTAATTTATTTAATTGTTTCAATTAATTGATTATTCAACCCATTTTTCAGGATTTTCCTTAACAATGTCAAAATTAATATTGTATATATAAAAACAAAACTCCTCCCAAATAATTTTAGAATGATGAAGAATTCGTACTATATTATAATGGGCATAATAAAGATTTTATATAAAAATAATTAATTCAATTGGTTGAGGAATTAAATTGATTCAGTTTGAAAAATTAAATTAACTTAATCATAAGGGTCAATCTAATTCTTATCCCAATAAAAAATAATGTATAAACAAAATCATTGTACATTTTTATTGAATCTATACAATTCGAATTTTACACTGTACGACTTGGAAAATTATTTTCACGTGGGTTTGGGATCAAACTTTAAGCAATATTATATAATAATATTTATTTGACTTGTGTATCTTCTTTAATCATCCCCATCACGTTCTCAGTTGTTTTTGTTAAAATAATGGTATAAATTAATAAAAAATAAATAAATTGATTAAATAGTTAGACATAACACCTATATGTAGGGATGTCAATCGGGTTGATCCATAGAGTTTCGGGCAAACCCTATCAGGCTGCGGGCTATTCGGTCCGGGTTAAATTTTTATCGGGCTAAAAGTTTTTTAACATAACCCTAACCTACCGGTTTTCGGGCTGACATGTCGGGTTGACAAGATTTACGAGTTTATTTTTGTAAAGATAAAATATTTTAAAAACCCCTCAGAAAATAAAAAAAGAAGATGATGCACCAACATAAATAAAATACATCAAACAACAATATCTTCGCAAAAAAAATAGTGATAAGTGGATAAAAAGTTATCCACTCATAATTCGAAAGGAAAAAAAAACATCAGTCCCTATAAACCAACTAATTAAAGTAATAGATTATAAAATTTAATGTAGTTTTCACTTGGGTGAACATAACAACGAGAGGCTAAAGGTGCTAATAACTGAGTACGTACACTAATTAGGAGAGTGACGAGTGGAAGACAATGAAAAAAGAAAAAAAGAAGAAATTTTCGATTTGAGGGTGACAGATTATGTCACTGAGAGAGATGGATGAAATGCTGTTTGACGGAAAATTAGGTCTATGGTATTAGGTGTATAAATAATGAGTATAGTATGATATAAATAATATTAGAAATAATGAATAAACATTATATATATATATATATAATTGATTTCTTTTTTTAAATAATAATGCATTTATTTAAACTCACACACTCATATATCCCTGAGAATCCCTCATGGTCATTTGTAAAATACTTTCACTACTACCCTAAGCAGGGGACAAATAATGGAGTAATTTTTATAGATGAATATTGCTGATTCATTTTTATTTATTCTAAACTGATTTTTAACATTGAATCTCTTTCTAAATATAATATTACCTTAAAATGGACAACAACAAAGTTTTTATGAAATTCCGTTGTATTAAAAAGAATCTTCAAAGAGAAGTTATTCTATCCATATATTTTTCTTATATATATAATGCATAATTTAAGTTGTAATACTAATATAAAGTTAAATTCGGTGCATTTAAACTTAAACATTTTATTTCTTTTTATAATAAATTAAAAGTAAAAAAATTAAGGTATAAGTTTACCTCAATCATGCATGTGCCAACGATAACATTATAATATTTTATTATCTAAAATTAATTTAACTCTTTTAAAAATATCAATTTTATAATATATTTGACTACAGAAAGAAATAGTTACAATTTAATTTATTTAATAAGATATTATATATTTTAATGCAATTAATATTATGTATAAATGACATTCGGAAAAATATTTTATATATTTATTATTGATAAAATATTAAAAGTAATATATACACACCGCGCGGGAGGAAAACTAGTATTAATAAAAACAAAACCCCCACACCAAAATTTTCCCCCAAAAAACATTTACCATAAATAGTCTTAGTCTATATATTAGGTAATTAAAACAAATATGGTAAGTATGTAGTATTTATAAGTTATAATCAATTATTACTAATTATTTATAACTATGTATTATTTAATCTGCTCTAATAATATTTCTAACTATGTATTATCGAAAGTAATTAAGAATATGACAAGACATCATTAGTCTAAATTAAGGGCACAAAATTTGATAATAGTTAATAATCCATAATTACGGAAATAAAAAGATCGGAAATTATACATTAAAATATTTAAATTAAGGGCACAAAATTGGGTAGTTTTCAACAATCCATAATTACGGGCATAAAAATTAAGTTTATTTAAATTTAGAGCTTAAATTATGGATTATATAAAAATAATTATTCATTAAAAGTATATTCCATGAAGAACTCTCTATTGCTGCATTGGAGCCTTCATCCCTGATGGTGAATTGCAATCATCGCCACCAGAAATACATGGCATGTTGTATGGATGCACAGATGTGGTGATATCCCTAAAGATGTAAGTTCAGTTGCCACAATCAAGGCTAAGATTAAAGTGTGGTATCAATTATCATCCACTAAGTCACCAACTACTATCATTGAAGACGGTCTACATTGAGTATTTAGTTTATATATATAGATGTCAAGTTATACATTAACATCTATTTTTGTAAAGTCTATTGGATTTACAAGATGTATAGATTGTGTTTTTATTTTGTTTTAATTTAGAGCTATTATGTTTTTTTTTATGAATTGTATTTAATTATTATTTTGCTATTTTTCTATGAACATTAAGGTTGTAAGAAATATTTCTTATAAATGATAGTATATACCTCTTTTTTGTTATGTATGATATCAAAAATAGATATTCATTTCTATATAAATTTTTTTTTGTTATTCTATCTGTTTTCATTTAAAATTGAGTATATAATTGTAATGAATCATTATTTTCTAAATTTAGTAAGCAAGTATAATTTGCTAATTATTGATTTTGTTTCTCGATTTTGTTATTTGTTCTTTTAGAATTTGTTTTACAACTATAAGTTTTGTATATAAACATAGGAGTGTTTTAGTGTGTTTTCCAATTATTTTTACTTTTTATGTTCATCGAATTAATTGATAAAAAAGATGACAAAGCATTGAATACAACTTATATCTATTTTATATTAATGCGATAATTATTTCTAATTAAATTTATTATTTGACATTTTTTCTTCAATATTTTTTCTTGACAAATTTATAGCAACTTTAGTTTTAGAATTTTTATCGTTAGATTATTACGGTTAGTTATAAATCGTTTGTTAAGTATTATAGAAGATGATAAAATGCATGAATGGGAGAGATGCAATGAATCCCAGAGTTATATGCTACAATATTAATAAATATAAATTATGTATTTATTTTAGGAACATTATTTTTCGGTGAAAAAATCATATCCAAATAGTGGTTGAAGAAATAAGCAATATAATCCCAAAATTAATCAAAGTAATACATATGGTGAAATGAGCAATGAATTAAAATAAGTAATACATATTTTATTGACCTTAAATCAAATTGAAATTCGCCTATGCTATTTTCTACTGTTTTTGTTATCAAATAATTTAATAACATATTTACAGTGTATATTAATAACAATAATTTAAACTTATAATTTAGTTGTCCTAAAAAAAAGTTTGAACTCATGATCTCTTGGTCATGCGCAACGCACTTTACTAACGCTGCTCTCCGAATACAGAACACTATTTTAAAGTATATATCACACATTATGGTGATGACCAAAATTATAAAGACGACTGTTGCTTATATTTGTAATAGTCAAGATCCTTGCTTTATTTTTACATGTTTTTATCGTAGTTTTATAAATTTTATATGCATGATTGTGTCTTGGTGTATGTTATGATTTAGGTGGTAAGGTTTTGTAGGCTTTTGTGAGAAGAAACGAGTGGAAAAGACAAAGGAAGATTCATGTCGAAGTTCAAGCTCTGCAAGACAGTTGATATGATTGTGACGGGCAGCAAGGAACATTGATATAAAGCTATGACGAAGAAGGATTGAAACAACACTCTTTATGATGCTTTGTGTTTAGCAACACATAATACATAAATTGTTGGGCATGTAAACAAGATTTTGTTAAATTTCACTTCAACGGGGAAATATGATGTCAACTTACCAATCGAAAGTAAATTTTTGGTGAGAGTTGGAACAACCAAGACATCAATAATTGAACACAGTCATAAAGTCGAGTGTTCCCAATATGAGAGATAGAAAGCCGAGCACCATTACCAACAATAACACTATCGTGCTAGAGTACGATTGAGAGTTCTCGAAAGAATTAGAAATCGGTGTCACGTGGGCTGAGAAACCGGTGTCAAAGAACCAATTTGATGTTTCAGGTTGAGAGAGAGAGCAACCAGTGGAGAATGTGTCAGCCAAGTATGCAACTGCTAGAGATAAATGCGAAGAATACCTTTCAGGACAGGAATTGGTATAGTGACCTCTATGACGACAAATTTAGTAGGGAGGTGGTCGACGTTTTGAATTGCAGCCATGACCACCATAGTTGGAGTAATGTGAACCACTGATAAGTGCGCTATTTCGTTCATTTATCTATGGATTTTTAGGTGTTTTTGATATAATTATGGTGTGTTTACTTTAAATTCCGAGCATTGCATGAGTTTTGTGTCTAAGTTGTTTGTTATGCTGAAAAATACAGGTTTTTGGAGTGAAAACTGACCAAGTATGAAAAAGAGTCGTTTGGTGGTGTGCTCTGTTTCGATCAACAGAAATTGTGTCGATCGAAACAGAGGAAGGTTGTTTTTGAAGAGCCCGTTGAAAATTCAAGCTGATCGACAGAAAAGGAGAACCTGTCGATCGACAGGGAAATCGGAGGCAGGCAGTCGACAGAGCGTTAGGGTGTTCGAATTTGAGAACCCATTTCGATCGACAGAAATTGTGTCGATCGAAATTCGGGTCAAGCTGGCGGAATTTAATGTGTTTAAGTTATTTTCATGTTGAGACAATTAAACCTAGTATATATTGTTTTGTTTAGGCGATTTTTTGGAATTATGCCACTTTTGAGACTTAAACCCCAGAGTTTTTCTTGCTCTTGAATTGCTTTCGAATTGTGGTGAGGATTGTGATCGAACCTTTGAAGATTGGATGCAATTACAAGGCTTGTTTTCTCTATGAAGTTTTGTTACATGTTTTATCTTTCCATATTTTTGTTTAACATGAATATGTGTAGGTAATTCCTTATTCAGATTCTAGGGCTTATGTGATTGTCTTGGATGCCTGTTTAGGTGATTAAATCGATCAATATTTTTAATTGGTTTATCAATTCTTGTGCTTTATCTTAATTTGATTAAATTGGCCATTTGATTAGGTTTTCATAATTAATTAATTTGAGACTGAAAAGTAAAAATTGATTAATGGATTTAAGAATTGATAATATGGATTTTAATTATGTCTGAAAAGAGGAATTTAATCCATAAGAATAAATCTGATGTTTTTAGGAGTTGTTAATTTTCCTAGAGACCGAAAGGATATCGGAAATTGATGATCTACTTTATGAATTGCCAAATCCTGGAATTTGTAATATTTTCCTGATGTTTCACCAAATCTTTATTTTAAATTGATCGATGAAATTTCCTTGGATGCTATCCTTGACATGAACTTGCCCTGGAATCTGATCTTTTTCTAGTGTTTTAAAACCCAATTTTAATTCCCTGCTTTAATTTAATTTTCTTGCAAAATTAGTTTTAAATTTCAAAAACCCTTTCAAAGTTTTATTTACTTAGACAACAAACCGAAAACAAATGGTTCAGTACATGAGATGTTCGCTTTTACAATCTCCGTGGGATCGATAATTTAAACTTGTCACTACTCTATAAAGTATCATTAGAAAAACAGTGATCAAATTTTGGCGCCGTTGCCGTGGATTGTTTAGAATTATCTTGTTATTGAATCTGTTTAGGGTTGTTGATTTAAGTTGTAATTTTAATTTTAATTTCCCTTTCAGTTTTGCAAAATTTTCTTATTATTTTCCTTTAAAATTTTCGCCAAATTTTCCTTTTAATTTCACTCTCTGTTTCGACCGACAGAAAGAATTTCGATCGACAGGTTTCCTGTCGATCGACATAAATTCTGTCGACTGACAGAGAACCTATTTTTTCAGATTTTTCTATTTTATCGTTTAATTCGTGTGATAGTTAATTTATTTTAGTTTATTTGCTGTTCTGTGTGTACTCACTCTTCCCTTGATTTATTTTCAGGTAGTTAATGCACACGAGGATGAGTGGTAAGGTACCGATAACTATCGACCTTGAAATTGAGGCTACGTGCAGAAGAAATAACAGCAGGAGACACCGAGAGGAAGCCGCTTCCAGCAGTGATACTGTCAAGATGGTTGATGAACATCAAGAGAACATTCCCAACCTTACTCCCGAGCAAACAGCTGAACTCTTGAGAGAGATGCACGCCATGCGGGAGTGTATGGTTATACTGGAGCAGGAAAGAGCCAACAACAGGAATAATCGGAACAATAATCCACCCGAAGAGTCTTCAGATGATGAATATGAGGATGATGATCTAGGGATTGATGTTGACGAGGATGAAGATGCTATCCATAAGAGATACAAACCTAAGTTCCAGGAGACTGATTTCAGCATTGGCATCAATGCCAATAACTTTGAGCTGAAGACTGGGTTGGTGTAGATGGTTCAGCAGAGTCAATATGGGGGCCGAGCTACTGAGGACCCCTATGCTCATCTTGACAAATTTATCATGCTCTGCAACACCGTGAAGATCAATGGAGTCAGCAAAAGTGCCATGCGAATGAGGCTCTTTGCCTTTTCTCTACGAGACAAAGCCCAGTCATGGTTTTCTGCTCTGGATAAAACCAACATCAGCACTTGGAAGGAACTGAGGAACGCATTCTTGATGAATTTCTTTCCCCCAAGTGTCATCAGGCTAAGGAAGAAGGATATCATTAGGTTTTCTCAGAGACATGATGAGAATTTCTATGAGGCCTGGGAGAGGTACAAGGAGTTGCTGAGGTTGTGTCCTGGTCACAATCTATGTTTGGCAGATCAGGCTGAAACCTTCTATGAAGGATTGAATGAAAAGACTGTCGAACTGGTGGATTCCACATTGGGAGACTCTGTGATGACAAAGGAGCCCAAGAAAACCATGGCCTTCTTTTAGAAGATGGCAACTAACAGTCAGAGATGGTCTAGCAACCGCAAGGAACCAGTTAAAGTTGTGGAGAAGGTAGCAAAACCCGAGGTAGACCTGATGGGAGAGATCAAGAAGCTGAGAGAGGACTTTGCCAAGATGGAATCTGGACGAACCGTTGCTGCTGTCGATCCAGTTCCGTCCTCTTCTTGTGAGATTGATACCGCTGATGTCAATTTTGTCCAAAGAGGTGGCTATCAGAATAATAACCGAGGTGGATATTCACAAAATTAGGGCTACAATCAGGGGTACAATCAGAACTACAACCAAGGCTACAATTCCAACAGGGCAAGGAATCACCCAGGTTTCTCATATTCAAATCCTGATGCTGCCGAGCAACCTCCTGCTGGATTCAATGTGGAGAATGGAGAAATAGTGGAGCCAAAGAAGAAGCTGAGCCTTGAGGAAATCCTAGCCAAGTTTATGCAAGGGTCCGATAAGAGAGTTGGATATTTGGAGGAAGAAGTGGGAGGAATCAACTCCAAAGTTGATAGAGTGGAGAAACATGCTCAGATCATAGAGACACAAGTCAGCCAGATTGCCGCATCCCTTGGATCACAACATAAACAAGGGCAACTACCGAGCAACACTCAGGCCAACCCGAAGAATCAGAGGAATCAGGTCAATGCCATTACTTTGAGGGGTGACAAGTCTTACAAGGGACCCAAACAGAAAGAGGCCGAATCTGAGGCCGAAGAAGGGAGTGAAAAGGTGCAGGAACCCGCGGCAGAAGCCTCTGTTTCGATCGACAGGAATCCTGTCGATCAAAATAGAGGACCAAAACTAGCAATCGATTCAGGATATCCTGTCGATCGACAGGATCCCTGTCGATCGACACAGCTGCCGGGCCTCGGAGAAAAGTTGCCCCCGATGCCGTATCCGCAGCGATTTACCAAGAAGAAGGTGAATGAGAGGTATGCACGGTTTTTAGAGAACATGAAGAAGGTGCACATCAATATTCCTCTCGTGGAAGCTCTGCAGAAGATGCCGGGGTACATAAAATTCCTAAAGGATATGGTCGCTCAGATGAGACCTATGCTACAGCACGAGACGGTGAACCTATTTGAGGAATGCAGTGCAATCATTCAGAAGAAGCTGCCTCTGAAAAGAGAGGATCCGGGTTCATTCACGATTTCTTGTGTTATAGGTGGAGAGACATTCGGCAGGGTGCTTTGCGATTCTGGAGCAAGCATCAATCTGATGCCGTTGTCCATTTTCAAGAGACTGGAGATTGGAAATATCAAGCCGACTACCATTACTCTTTGAATGGCTGATAGATCGATCTCTTATCCTAGAGAAATTGAGGAGGATGTCTTAGTAAGAGTCAAAGATTTTATACTCCCGGCTGACTTTGTTGTTTTGGACATGGAGGAGGATCACAATATCCCGCTGATTCTAGGGAGACCGTTTCTGAGGATCGGAGGAGCCCTGATCGATATTCGAGAAGGGAAACAGACATTCCGAGTCGATAATGAGTCTGTGACCTTCGATATTTTCAAGTCTATGCAAAAACACGATGATGGGAGCTACAAGGAAGAATGCCATGTGATAGACAGTTTTGATCCGGTGATTTCTTCCCCTTTACTTTCTATTCATTCTGAAACTGATTATCTAGAGCAATGTCTTCACCACTCCTTATTTTCTTTTTCAGAACTTGATGAAGCCTGTGACGAGCTTCTGGATTTTATTGTGGAGCTAGATGTGAAGGAGGAGTTACATAAGGCAAAGGATAACAAAAGGGAGCCTCTATCAATCCAGTTTGTGAAGGAAGGAGAAAAAAATCGAGTGGGTACCTCTATTTCGCTCGACAGAGAGGTTTGTCGAGAGCTGGAAAATCACCTCCCTGTCGATCGACAGGGAGGGTGTCGATCGACACAGCTGCTGAAAATCATCCAGTCGACAGGCAGTCCAGGAGGAAGAAGAAGAAAGAAGTAGCCTCTGTTTCGATCGACAGAGAGGTTGTGTTGACCGACACAGCCGTACCCGAGGCTGAAAAATGGCCCGAACCACCTGTTTTGGAGCTGAAACCTCTTCCTTCTCATCTACAATATGCTTATTTGGGTCCTGACAATACTTATCCTGTAATTGTTTCATCTTTTCTTAATTCTACAGAGTTGGAGAAGTTGCTACGAGTCTTGAGGGACCACAAGTCAGCTATTGGATGGACACTGGCAGATATCAAAGGAATCAGTCCAACCATATGCCAACACATAATCAATTTGGAAGAAGAGGCTAAGCCAAAGAGACAAGCTCAAAGAAGACTCAACCCTACAATGCAAGAGGTCGTGAAGAAGGAAGTACTGAAGCTTCTAGACAATGGGATGATCTATCCCATCTCCGCCAGTCAATGGGTGAGTCCAACACAGGTTGTGGCCAAGAAAGGGGGAATGCAGATCGTGAAG
This sequence comes from Plectranthus barbatus, assembly GCA_026898455.1. Taxonomy (NCBI): domain Eukaryota; kingdom Viridiplantae; phylum Streptophyta; class Magnoliopsida; order Lamiales; family Lamiaceae; genus Plectranthus; species Plectranthus barbatus. The sequence goes on from JAPKLW010000509.1 coordinate 292,377, forward strand.
AATGAGGATGGCGAAGAGGTGGCGATGAGACCAGTCACAGGATGTCGGTTTTGCATCGACTACCGAGCTCTAAATGCCGCCACATGCAAGGATCACTTCCCTCTACCTTTCATCGATCAGATGTTTGACAGACTGTCAGGTTATCTCTTCTACTGTTTCCTTGATGGTTATTCAGGTTATAACCAAATTGCAGTGGCTCCGGAAAATCAGCATAAGATGGCCTTCACTTTCCCATATGGAGTTTTTGCCTACCGGAGAATGCCTTTTGGTTTGTGCAATGCACCTGCTACTTTTCAGAGGTGTATGATGTCTATTTTTCATGATCTTATTGAGCACATTATGAAGGTTTTCATGGATGACTTTTCTGTTTTTGGTAGCTCGTTTGATGCTTGCTTGCAGAATTTAGCTACAGTGATGGAGAGGTGTGCTGAGACAAACCTGTGTCTGAATTGGGAGAAGTGCCACTTCATGGTGAAGGAAGGGATTGTACTTGGACACCGGGTGTCCTCTGAAGGTTTGGAAGTGGACAAGGCCAAGATCACAACAATTGAGAAGATGCCGCCACCACTCAATGTGAAGGGAGTTCGGAGTTTCCTAGGCCATGCCGGGTTCTACCGTAGATTTATACAGGATTTTTCTAAAATCTCTAGACCCCTCTGTAATCTGCTTGAGAAAGATGTTTCCTTTGTTTTTTATGCAAAATGCTTAAAGGCCTTCGAGCAGTTGAAGAAGGCATTGGTGACTGCTCCAGTCCTCACTTTTCCGGATTGGGATGAGCCCTTCGTGCTCATGTGTGATGCTAGAGATTTTGCAGTTGGAGCGGTTCTAGGACAGCTGAAGGGGAAGCTCTTCCATGTCATTCACTATGCCAACAAGACCATGAACCCTGCCCAATGCAATTACACCACCACAGAGAAGGAGATGCTTGCTGTTGTTTATGCATTTGATAAATTTCGGCCCTACTTGAAAGGGTCGAAAACTGTTGTTTATACTGACCATGCTGCCATTAAAGCAGGATGCCAAGCCCAGGTTGATCAGATGGATCCTGTTGCTTCAGGAGTTCGATGTGGAGATCAAGGATAGAAAGGATTGTGAGAATGTGATTGCCGACCATCTCTCCAGGTTGGAGTACCCGGTTGAGGGGGATGGCCAGAAGATGAGGATCCAAGAGACCTTCCCTGATGAACAGGTCTTTGTATGCAGAGATAGGGACCTCAATGAGTACTACTGCAACAAGACTCCTTGGTATGCTGACTATGCCAACTACTTAGTGAGTGGAGTTCCCCCTCCGGAGTCTACCCCACAGGAAAGGAAGAGATTTCTGAAGGAGGTCTGATTCTACTATTGGGAGGATCCGTACCTGTGGCGCCGATGTGCCGATACCATTATCCGCCGGTGTGTCCCTCAGCCTGAGTTCTTCAAGATCATCGAGGCTTGTCACTCCTCTCCCAGTGGTGGACACTTTGCTGCCAACAGGACCGCCTTCAAGGTCCTCTCTAGTGGGTTCTACTGGCCGACCATTCATGGCGATTGCAAGTCCTTTGTTTTTAACTGTGACAGGTGCCAGAGGTGTAGGGTTTTTACCGTGAACCGAATCACCAAAAACCAATTTGAACCGGATCGATTTAAGGATATTGCACATAATTAAAATTCACAAAACCCTAGCATGCTCCTATGAATTTAATGCATATCGTGGATTGAGGAATTACCGTTATTCCGTCATGTCTGAACCGATCTTTTGCGTTTGAATTTCCAATTTGAAATCAACCACGGAATCCAATTTAATCTGCGGAAACAGAAATTAGAGATTTAATTTCTAGATTAAAATAAAAAATAAAGAGGGAAGAAAGAAAGAAATCTGTTCTCCAGATTAGATCTTCAGATCTGTATCCCGGTGCTGATCAGATCTACAACTGGTGAGGACTCCGTAGATCTGTGGCTTGAGCAGGACCAGAATTCGAAAATTCTCCTCCTTTCTCTTATGAATCGGCGCCTCCCTCTCTCTCTCTTAGGTTTAGTGTGTTTCAACTATGTTATGAAGTGGCTAGGGTTTCAGAGAGTGAGAGGTCTATTTTATGACCTAGGGTTGTAAAACCCTAATGGGCTCCTGGGCTCAATTCAACACACTTATTGGGCCAGACCTGGGACCTAATGCAAATAATAAAGTGGGCCTATAAATTAATTAATTCCCATGTCCACAACCCAGGACGCAATTAATTAATTAATATTAATTCTTTTTCACCACAGAATTAATACTGACCTACCCCTTTATTACCACGTTATGAGAACGGGCTGCATTAATTGAGAATCCCCATATTTAAGGTTACCGGACATCCATTAATTAATCGGAGCCTCTGACAAGCTCTAACTACAATTAATTAATATCTTATTATTCCTGAGTAGTACCACTCAAACCTTATCACTCGTGCCTGAACTTAATCAGCCTGCAGGACTTTGGCACGATGAATGTTATTGAGCTCCTCAGGGAATGTCCCCCATCCTATTACTCGGATATGGTTACCTAAACCCAGTCTCAGGCGGTACTACACGAACTGTTGTTACCCAAGATGCGGATATACGTGCACGTTACTTAGGCTGTCCACCATGGCAAGTCAAAGCAACAGTCAACCCGTGCAAACCCCTGAACCTTCTTTAGGTTTTGGACTCAATCAATATAACGAGATCTTGTATTTGCTGATGTCAGACAGACGAACACATCTCTGTGCGGTCCATCAATACGCCACCTCTGCGTACCAGCATGTCAAGTAACCAAGACAGACTACTTATTCCGACAATGCCGCAGCCATCCGGACAGACGTATCCTCATACGCTGTCTCGGCTGTGATCATGTTCATGTCTCACTAGGTCAAGTGATCATACTGTCTTCTGCGATCTACAACACGCCGTATGATCGTCCCTATCGGTGAGACAAGAGGATACCATTGTTCATACATGTACGATTGTTAACAGATAGGAGAAATAAACTGTTGTATACTCATTATAATAAATGCTTTCAGTATACAAAACCCATCAATCTCCCACTTATACTCAAAGCATAACTAAGCTATTACAGAGTATACAGTCCGTCTATCTAGTCTGCTGTCTCTTTAACCACTATCAGTGGTCGGCATCCACCTCAGACCCAGCTCACGAATATGTCTTTCGTAAACTTTCTGTGGCAAGCTCTTTGTAATCGGATCAGCAAGATTGTCAGCAGTGTCAATCTTCTTAATCAGCACATCGCCCCTCGATACGATTTCTCGTATGATATGGTACTTTCTCTCTATGTGTTTGCTTGCCCTGTGAGACCGCGGTTCCTTTGAGTTAGCCACTGCACCTGAGTTATCACAATAAATTGTGATGCTCCTCGGCAAACTCGGGATCACGCCCAACTCTAAAAGGTAGTTTCGGAGCCACACCCCCTCTTTCGAGGCGTCGGAGGCGGCGACATATTCCGCCTCTATGGTGGAGTCAGCAATGCATTTCTGCTTTGAGCTCCTCCAAGATACAGCTCCACCTCCCAGGGTAAACACATATCCTGAGGTCGATTTCTTCTCATCCTGGTCCCCTTGGAAATCCGAGTCTGTATAACCCACAGGGCACAAATCCTCACTTTGATAAACTAGGAAGAAATTCCTAGTTCTTTTCAAATACTTGAGGATGTGCTTTACAGCAGTCCAGTGCGCCTGTCCAGGGTTAGACTGATATATTGCTACCATGCCAACGGCATAAAATATATCTGGCCTGGTACACAGCATCGCATACATGAGACTACCCACCGCCGAAGCGTATGGTACAAGACTCATCTCGTCTTTCTCCCGCTGTGTCTGTGGACACTGCTCACTAGAATGCCATGTCTGAAAGGTAGCAAGCCTTTCTTGGCGAGTTGCATGCTGAACCGGGCTATCACAGTATCCACATAGGATGCCTGGGATAAGCTCAACATTCTTCTCTTACGATCTCGTAAGACCTTAATCCCAAGAATGTAGCCAGCTTCTCCCAGATCCTTCATTTGGAACTATTCGGATAACCAAACTTTGAGTTCGGACATCACTCCCTTGTTGTTTCCAAATAGGAGTATGTCATCAACGTATAGTGCAAGGAAGACCACGCTCCCACTGACACAAAGTCGGTAAACAAAACTTTCGTTTTCCAATCGTGCAAATCCATAGGATTTAATCACATCGTTGAAACGTAAGTTCCACGACCTTGAAGCTTGCTTAAGTCCATACAAGGACTTCCTAAGCTTCCAGACAAGATGTTCTTCGCCCTTGCTTATGTAACCCTCGGGTTGCTGCATATAGATGTCCCTACCTTTTTCAAGGTAACCGTTTAGAAAAGCGGTTTTGACATCCATCTGCCAGATCTTGAGGTCCATATGTGCTGCTATGGCAAGGAGTATCCAGATGGATTTGAGCATGGCTACGGGTGAAAATGTTTCGTCATAGTCAATGCCCTCTTTCTGACTATAACCCTTTGCCACCAGCCTGGCTTTAAAAGCCGTGATCTTTCCATCCGCCCCTTTCTTTCTTTTGTATACCCATTTGCACCCTATGGCCCTAAAGCCATCCGGCAAATCAGTTTTCTGGTATACATCCATAGCAGTTATGGATTCAATTTCAGAATCCATGGCGACACGCCATTTGGCAACATCCTTGTCTTGCACTGCCTCTTCGTAAGTCAGTGGGTCAGAGTCCTCATGTCCGTCTTCCGGGCTCAGGTCCGAAGACTCACCCACGAACATGTACCTTTCCGGCTGGAAAAAAACTCTCCCACTACGACGAGGCATCGGTGCCGTGTCAGTAGTAGGTGCAGTGACTTGTGGTCCTGCACCTTGCACTGAAGAACGTGTCTGTGGTGTTGTACCTCTCACATGTGCACCCAAGATAGTGCACAAGCTTACAGTTAATAGTTCGCTCCACTTTGCCAAAGGCTGTCAAGAGTTCTTTCCAAAGCTCTCCAGCCCTTTCGAGGTGTTCATACTTATGCCTTAATTCTCTAGACAGGGAACCCGTGATGAGCCAGAAGGCAAACTCATCAGCATCCTCCCATCTGTCATATAATTCAAGCTCAAGCTCGCACAGTCCTCTTTGAGAACGCAACAGTGGATCCATGTAAAGAACATGTGCTTGGTTTTTCAGATAAAGGATGTGTTTGATGCAGAAACTCCATTCATGGAAGTTCAGACCAGTTAGAGGATTGAGAGCAAGTAAATGATCGACAGTAGACATAGACATATGTGAAACAATAAAGAATCTTAAATAAGAACATACATGTTGAACTTCGAAAACAAATGCATTGAAAACCTTTGAATAAATCAAATACAAATGTTTTCCACTAATTGCCCAAGAGTTCCCACCGCAGGCTACAATCGTAGACGTTTACGATGCCACCCTCAACCAGAACTGCGGGTTTTAAGTCCCAATCCATTTGATTTCACTACCATGTCAGGATGCTTTTGACACTAGAAATTAATAATTAGTGAAAACCTTAGACCAAGCCATCTCTCAAGAACAGGGATGCAATTCTTGCATTATATTCTAAGATGCTTCTAAGCAATTAACCACAAATTTAACTCCGGCCAAAAGAGACAGTTTAGCATGGCACGTAACCATACCGCACAGCCATTAAAGCTTTTGTTATCTATAATTTAAATCAATCCTAGAATACTTGTGAAAGAGGTCTACGCAAGCTACACTCGTAGACGTTTACGCAAAGCCCTCCCACTATTCACATGATTTAAATTGTTTGTCTAGAAATCCCAACAACCGTACCCGTGCACCTCTAGGAACTAGCAAGCTACACTCGTAGATGTTTACTAGAACGAGAGATACACTTACAGCCTAGGACCGCTTTGTGGAGGTCTATTGATTTTAATTAAAAAATCTGCTTAGTATTTTTCTTTTAAAAGGTTTCTTTACGCGCACACATAATTCCTTTGTCATTATATTTTCCAAAATTTTGCATGTAATTAAACAAGCCCAAAAATTCCCAAAATTTAATCCAACAAAAGAAATTAATCACATAAGCATGCTTGAAAAGCTGTAAATAATAAAAGCGATAAAACATGCTTTTCCTATTATCTACACATGCTTGATTGCGCACATAAATAAATGACATATCATACGAGGACAATTAAGGCAAACAAAAATTCCTCGTGGCCCCAAAAATAGAAAAAAATAAATTCTATCTATTACAATTTGAATTTTGAATTAATTTGGATAATTCCAAATCTTTTCAAATCTTCAAGGGCCTCCAAATCTTCAACCACCAAATCTTTTGGGATTTAGGCCTTTGTGATCTGATGATTTGCCCTAACCCAAATACAAACCCTAGGGTTACACAGAATTGCACAAACCACCAAAAACATGAGCCACCGCGACGGGACAGCAGCAGTCAACGACAACCACAGCTGCCGCCAGCCAGCCGCCGCGCCCGACACGCCGCGCGCTCGTGCGCGCCCCGCGCTGCAGCTGCCATGCCGCGCGCGCGCGCGCCGTGCTGCCGTCCTGCGCGCAGGCCCCGCACGCCATGGCTGCTGCCCACGCGCGCCGCGCGTGCGCTATTCGCGCCCCGGCCGTACGTGCCTGCCGCGCCGCCTGCGCCTGCCGTCGTCTCCGTCAGCCATGCGTCGGCTCCGTCTTTGTTCTTCGTCCTCGACCCGTCCAAATTAAATAATTCGAAAAATTATAGAAAATCTATTCTATTACAATTTTTCAAATCTACACTAATCACGAATTTTCTTGTGATTTTACATAACAATTCAGCCCTACACGGATAAACCACCGCGGGCTGAATCAACGGGTTGCCACGAGGAACAAAAACCAACATCCACAAAATAATAAATTCATACATGCCTATTGAATTCTATTATGAACAACAGAGCCATAAATCAGAAACCTGGCTCCGATACCAATTGTAGGGTTTTTACCGTGAACCGAATCACCAAAAACCAATTTGAACCGGATTGATATATGGATATTGCACATAATTAAAATTCACAAAACCCTAGCATGCTTCTATGAATTTAATGCATATCGTGGATTGAGGAATTACCGTTATTCCGTCATGTCTGAACCGATCTTTTGCGTTTGAATTTCCAATTTGAAATCAACCACGCAATCCGATTTAATCTGCAGAAACAGAAATTAGAGATCTAATTTCTAGATTAAAATCAAAAATAAAGAGGGAAGAAAGAAAGAAATCTGTTCTCCAGATTAGATCTTCAGATCTGTATCCCGGTGCTGATCAGATCTACTACTGGTGAGGACTCCGTAGATCTGTGGCTTGAGCAGGACCAGAATTCGAAAATTCTCCTCCTTTCTCTTATGAATCGGCGCCTCCCTCCCTCTCTCCTAGGTTTAGTGTGTTTCAACTATGTTATGAAGTGGTTAGGGTTTCAGAGAGTGAGAGGTCTATTTATAGACCTAGGGTTGTAAAACCCTAGTGGGCTCCTGGGCTCAATTCAGCACACTTATTGGGCCAGACCTGGGACCTAATGCAAATAATAAAGTGGGCCTATAAATTAATTAATTCACATGTCCACAACTCAGGACACAATTAATTAATTAATATTAATTCTTTTTCACCACAAAATTAATACTTACCTACCCCTTTATTACCACGTTATGAGAACGGGCTGCATTAATTGAGAATCCCCATATTTAAGGTTACCGGACATCCATTAATTAATCGGAGCCTCTGACAAGCTCTAACTACAATTAATTAATATCTTATTATTCCTGATTATTACCACTCAAACCTTATCACTCGTGATTGAACTTAATCAGCCTGCAGGACTTTAGCACGATGAATGTTATTGAGCTCCTCAGGGAATGTCCCCCATCCTATTACTCGGATATGGTTACCTAAACCCAGTCTCAGGCGGTACTACACGAACTGTTGTTACCCAAGATGCGGATATACAAGCACGTTACTTAGGCTATCCACCATGGCAAGTCAAAGAAACAGTCAACCAGTGCAAACCCCTGAACCTTCGTTAGGGTTTGGACTCAATCAATATACCGAGATCTTGTATTCGCTGATGTCAGACAGACGAATACATCTCACTGTGGTCCATCAATACGCCACCTCTACGTACCAGCATGTCAAGTAACCAAGACAGACTACTTATTCCGACAATGCCGCAGCCATCCGGACAGACGTATCCTCATACGCTGTCTCGGCTGTGATCATGTTCATGTCTCACTAGGTCAAGTGATCATATTGTCTTCTGCGATCTACAACACGCCGTATGATCGTCCCTATCGGTGAGACAAGAGGATACCATTGTTCATACATGTACGATTGTTAACAGATAGAAGAAATAAACCGTTGTATACTCATTATAATAAATGCTTTCAGTATACAAAACCCATCAAGAGGATGGGCAATATTTCAAAGAAGGATGAGATGCCGCAGACCCCAGTGATTGAGGTCGAGATATTCGATGTGTGGGGGATAGACTTCATGGGCCCCTTCCCACCTTCAGGAGGTTACACTTAAGTTCTTTTGACTGTTGATTATGTTTCTAGGTGGGTGGAGGCCATTCCGACGACCACCAATGACTCCAAAGTTGTGGTGAACCTCCTCCAGAGGAATGTGGTGACTCGATACGACACTCCTAGAGCCTTGGTGAGTGATGGTGGTTCCCATTTCTGTAACCGTACTATTTCTGCTCTTCTTGCTCGATATGGTGTCAAGCACAGGGTTACTACTCCATACCACCCTCAAGGGAATGGCCTCACCGAGTTGTCCAATAGGGAGATCAAAGGGATCCTTGAGAAGACTATCAAGATGAAGAATGATTGGGCATTCAAGCTCGATGGTGCACAGTGGGCTTACCGTACTGCTTTCAAGATGCCGATTGGGATGTCTCCATTCCAGTTGGTCTTTGGTAAGTCCTGTCATCTTCTTGTGGAGCTTGAGCACAAGACATGGAGAGGTGTGAAGGAGTTGAATCTGAATTGGAAGGCTGCTGCTGAGAGCCGAGCTGCTTACTTGAATGACATGGACGAATTCCGTGAGGAAGCCTATGAGAACTCCATGAATTACAAACTTCGAGCCAAGAGATTCAATGATCAAGGCCTGAAGAGGCAACAATTCTACAAAGGGGATCTGGTCCTGGTCTTCAATTCTCGCATCCGCTTCATGCCATGAAAGCTGCAGTCCAAGTGGAATAGACCATATACTGTGGTCAACATTACCAGCAATGGAGTGGTAGAGTTAGCTGGTCAGGATGGCACAATCTTCAGAGTCAATGGAAACCGAGTCAAGCGCTACTACAACCCGCTGTAGGTTGGAGCTGTGGAAGTGCATTATCTGGACCGGCCATGATCTGAGGTATCGTCGAGCTAATGACGTTAAATGAAGCACTTGTTGGGAGGTAACCCATCATTTTATTGCTTTATTTCGGTTTGAGAGTCAATTTTTCGAGTCTTAGGTATTTTAGGATTTATTTCATGCCTTAGAATAAATTCCAAGCTTTTTAATTCGGTTTTAAAATTAAGCCTCTGTTTCGATCGACAGCAATCCTGTCGATCGACAGGAAATAAATAATAAAATTTTAAAAAAAATTCGGCCTCTGTTTCGATCGACAGAGTGCCACTTTCAAATTTATGTTGATTTGTTAAGTCTGTCGATCGACAAGAATCTTGTCGATCGACAAGGTCGTTTCCTTTAAAATCTTGTCGAGTCGTATTGTGTCGATCGACAAACATTCTGTCGATCGACACAAATATGTTAGAATTTTAAATTTAAATTTTGTATTCATTTAATTAAAAAAAAATTCTGAAAAATAGTGCGTCTGTCGATCGACAGCGTGCCTGTCGATCGAAACAGACGCGCAAAATTTGTTTTTAAAACTGCTGAACGGGTCTTATTTCCCTCACTCCCTTCTCTCTATCTTTTGACACATTCGCTCATCTCTCCCTCCCCGATCGAAATTCCGTCCCCTTCCTCCTATCCACTCAAGGTAAACATCTCTCCCATCTCTCCTCTCGATTTTGGTCTCCATTTACATGATTTTTGCATAATTTTGTTATGAACCCTAGTTTTGTCCCCTTTTATGCTTTGGTTTGAATTGTTGTTATTCCTTCAATTTGTTGCATATATCGGGTTACATTGGTTCATTCTAGGTTGTAGGAGAGTCAATATGATTTCCTTGCTACTTCATGGTTGATAATTGTGGATTGTTGAGGATTGAGGATCCCAAATGTACCCCCTTTACTGTTGCTCAAATTGTACCTTTCCAAATTGCAAATTATGCTTGATTTGTTTATTGTTTGATATTTTGCTCTTGGTTTTTGTATTAATTGCATGATTGGGTGGTCAATTTGGCATGGGTATGCCCAGTTGAGGTTGAATTTTGGTTTTTGATGCCTACACACTTCCCCTTTATTGTTGCTTGGTTTGTACCGTTTCCTTGTGCAGTTTTTTCGTTCTTATGACTTTTTCTTGTGTATTCCACTTGGGTTTGGTATGAATTGCATGACTGGGTGGTTCTTTTGCTATGGGCATGCTTCATTGTGCTTGAAATTGGTGGATTTACTTGCACTAGGCAAGTTTGGGGGAGTTGCTACTTTCTTCATTCTTCTTTGTGCTGATTGATATTTGTTGTTATTGTAGAGAGCTGAGGATGACATCTTCTGATGAGGATTATAATCCGGGGACCGATGAAGAGATGCATGATGATACGGCATCTGAGGCCAAAGAATAGCATGACTAAGCCGTAGTCCCCGAGGAGCAGCCTGGTTGGGAGCCAGAATTTGCATTTGCCGATCACCAACGGCGCTTTCAGCACATTAAGCTCTTCAACTTGAAACCCACACGGTACCCCGATGCAGATGATCTGATGAAGATGGGATTAGGGGATGATGTTCAGAAACTGTTCGCCCGATGCGGCTGGGGCACTTCATCACCCAGATGTGGCCCACTATTCCGCCACTAGTTCTGGAGTTTTTCGCCACTGTTCATATAATAGAGCCGCCCCGCAGCCAAGGCCCCATCGAGCCAAATGGCATCCAGTTTCAGCTTCGGGGGCAGCCACACCGGCTCAGCAGAACACAATTGAACTGGATTTTTGGGTGTGAACCGGGGGGCCTTTACCACGAGCCGCCCGAATTCCAGATTGGGGAATTTTAGCCTTCCATTTCTGCTACGGCCGACCCGGCCAACTTCAGCAAAGCCAACATGAAGGCAACTGCTATCGACAACCCGGTGCTCCGATACATTCAGAAGATCTTTGGGGTTTTTGTTTTTGGCAGAAATGAGCACAGGAAAGCCCAGGGGAGCGAGATCTTCTGCATTTGGGCCATGTTGAATGGCATCCACCTCAGCTTGGCTGCTTTCCTCATGGAGAACTGGAAGAGGTAGTCCGGTGCTACTCCGGGTGATTTCTGGTGTGGAGGATTCGTGACTCCCATCGCCCGGCATGTAGGGATTCCAGTTGATGCTTTCACCCCACTGGGTGGTGACCGGACCTTGAGGATCGACCAGCTGGAGCAGTTTCGTTTTCTGGTGGACTACCGTGGTGAGCTCTTCCTCCGATTCTCGAATGGCGACCGATTTCTTCTGCCCGCTCTTGAGCTGACCCATGTCACGGACTCCGAGTACCACGACAACTGGTTCATGGCTACACCAGCTCACATGGATCGGACCCGAGGTTCCCGAGGTGATGCACCCACCTCCCGATTGTTACACCGTGCCGGTACACCGCCGGATCAGCGGGTTCGCACCCGCAAGGAGGAGACCGCGAGACTCGCCGAGGAGCGGCGATGGGCTGCGCAGCAGAGAGACGTGCCGCCCCGATCTGATGCCCCCCCATTTCAGTCCATTCCACCTTTTATTGCAGGGGGCGGGGATAGAGCTTCTACTTCATATGCCGGCGCCAGCTCATCCACCGCAGTTCCCGATTGGAGTCCCTTCCTCCAGTTCATGCAGGAGCAGAGGGCAGATTTTGCCAGTTTCCGTACAGAGCTCCGAGAGGTCCGCGATCATCAGTTGGTGCAGGATACATTACTTGCCAACATCCAGACGCAGCAGGAGGCCTACAACACTGCTCACAATGCTGCCATGGCGGATCTGACCCGCAGGATGGATGAGCATTTCTCTGTCTTTAAGCTAGTCTTGCGCTACACTCGTCGGAACAGGAGGGCGGAGCGAGATCAGAGTCCACCACGGGAGTGAGGTCTAGATTCCCTTCCTACAAGCTGACTTTCAAACTTATTCTTCCCTTCGTGTTGAATAAGTTTGGGGGGAGGATGACTTGTGGGAATGGAATCCGTTATCATTTACTGTTTTATTTCTGTGTTGTTGTATTTCAGTTATTTCTGTGTATTTCAGTTATTTCCCTGTACTCTATTTCCTTTCAGTTGTATTTGCTTTAGTTAGGAATTTCTGATGTATTCGTTATTTTCCCATGTATTTGTTCTTAGTTTCAGAATCCGTTAAGGGTAACTTGAGATTATGTACTATTCCTTCCCTAGATATGAACTTGTTTGGTTGATGATTGGTCTACACTGAGATTGAGACAATTAGGATTGCATGATGAGTAGCCAATGATAGGAGAATACCGCATGATGAGTTGCTCTTTGATTCTTGATTTTCCTTGATTTATCTGATTCGGATTGGATACTGTTAGGGAAGAACAAAAGAACCAAATGAGAATTGTGCTTGAATTTTTCTTTCATGTGTGATCAAGTTTGCAGTTGGATTCTAGAATTTGGCTTATTTCTCTCTCGAGACTGTATTGATGTAAGACTTGGTGAAAATGATTTTAGGCATCTCTTTTCTTAGCCTTATCCCAAACACTAACCCTACACATGACCACTTGTAGCCACTTTGAGCCTGAAAAGTTTTTCTTTGATCTAAGTAGTGTTCTAGTGAGCCGGTTGTGGATTGAATTGAAAAAAAAAAAGAGAAGGGTAGTTTAATTATGAGCTGTGAGTTGTTGAAAATATGATTGCTCATAGATTTGAGCTAACTTGAAAAAAAAAAGGGAAGAAAGAAATGATGAAGAAAAGTGTTGAATTTTTTTTTTTTGGTAAACTTGTTTGCAAGGTGAACTTATAGTGAAAAAAAATAATAATACAAGTATAGAAAAGAGGAGTTGAGAAATTGATGTGATGTGGGTTGACAGTTGGGAAGTTGTAAAAATTATAAGTGTGCTAGTCACTCAGCCTAAAATGACCTACCTTCTGGGAAAGCCTCATTACAACCAAATAAAAGACCTTTTTGATTCACCGAGTTATTTTACTTTCTAAGCAGTGGAGAGATGAGGAATTTGCCAAACTTATGGTTAAGAAAACTGTATTACTTTGAATTGAGTGAAACACATGTCCTGAACACTTGAGTGATGAGTGATTGATAAAATTCTGTCTATCTGTGAGGTTCTTCCCGAAACGGTTGATGATTTGGATTTTGATTGCATTGTCTTTTGGATGAGGGTGTACTTAGAATGTGATGAATCTTGTAAGGCCTTGCACATCTCTGTTTGCATGAACTTGAGTTTCTTTTGGTGTCTTGATCGAGGACGATCAATAGTTCAAGTTTGGGGGAGTTGATAAGTGCGCTATTTCGTTCACTTATCTATGGATTTTTAGGTGTTTTTGATATAATTATGGTGTGTTTACTTTAAATTACGAGCATTGCATGAGTTTTGTGTCTAAGTTGTTTGTTATGCTGAAAAATATAGGTTTTTGGAGTGAAAACTGACAAAGTATGAAAAAGAGTCGTTTAGTGGTGTGCTCTATTTTGATCGACAGAAATTGTGTCGATCGAAACAGAGGAAGGTTGTTTTTGAAGAGCCCGTTGAAAATTCAAGCTGATCGACAGAAACGGAGATCCTGTCGATCGACAGAAATTGTGTCGATCGATAGGGAAATCGGAGGCAGGTAGTCGACAGAGCGTTAGGGTGTTCGAATTTGAGAACCCATTTCGGTCGATAGAAATTGTGTCGATCGAAATTCGGGTCAAGCTGGCGGAATTTAATGTGTTTAAGTTATTTCCATGTTGGGACAATTAAACCTAGTATACATTGTTTTGTTTAGGCGATTTTTGGGAATTATGCCACTTTTGAGACTTAAACCCCAGAGTTTTTCTTGCTCTTGAATTGCTTTCGAATTGTGGTGAGGATTGTGATCGAACCTTTGAATATTGGATGCAATTACAAGGCTTGTTTTCTCTATGAAGTTTTGTTACAGGTTTTATCTTTCCATATTTTTGTTTAACATGAATATGTGTAGGTAATTCCTTATTTAGATTCTAGGGCTTATGTGATTGTCTTGGATGCCTGTTTAGGTGATTAAATCGATCAATATTTTTAATTGGTTTATCAATTCTTGTGTTTTTTCTTAATCTGATTAAATTGGCCATTTGATTAGGTTTTCATAATTAATTAATTTGAGACTGAAAAGTGAAAATTGATTAATGGATTTAAGAATTGATAATATGGATTTTAATTATGTCTGAAAAGAGGAATTTAATCCATAGGAATAAATCTGATGTTTTTAGGAGTTGTTAATTTTCCTAGAGACCGAAAGGATATAGGAAATTGATGATCTACTTTATGAATTGCTAAACCCTGGAATTTGTAATATTTTCCTGATGTTTCACCAAATCTTTATTTTAAATTGATCGATGAAATTTCCTTGCATGCTATCCTTGACATGAACTTGCCCTGGAATCTGATCTTTTCTCTAGTGTTTTAAAACCCAATTTTAATTCCCTGCTTTAATTTAATTTTCTTGCAAAATTAGTTTTAAATTTCAAAAACCCTTTCAAAGTTTTATTTACTTAGACAACAAACCGAAAATAAATGGTTCAGTACATGAGATGTTCGCTTTTACAATCACCGTGGGATCGATAATTTAAACTTGTCACTACTCTATAAAGCATCATTAAAAAAATTAGTGATCAACCACTGTCATGGCCACGAGAAGAATTAGAATTTCTAGAGGAAGGTGGGCACTGGCCTCAAGGTTTATGCTCTCTGTAGAGAGAAACAGAGGAATATCCTGGTGAGTTAATGTACTCTTGAAATAACAGAATGCTTTCAGCTTTAGATAGGAGATTGTGGAAGTTATGAAGATGAGTGAGCGTCATCTGAGCAGCAGAAAAGCTAGAAAAAGACGTAATAAAACCTCGAAGGAACCAATTTGCCTTATCCGTATCATCGACGGGGTGTCCAGTAACTGCTAATTGAACACATAAGGACTTGAAGTTTCAGCAATATTCAACAACACATCGAGTCCCTTTCTTCGTAATTTGGAGGTTGTCTTTATGGCATAGCTTGTGAGACTTGGAGTTGTGACTATATGCGGCCTCAAGAGCGAGCCATACCGCTCGCAAGGTGGTGCAGCCGAGTACTTCAGCCATGAACTCATCTATTAAAGATGAGATAAGTAGACTAAAGAGTCACTGCTCTTGAACGCGACAGAGTTCATATGCGCAATTGATTACAGGGGTGCCACCAGTGGATGGAAGTGTATTAGAGGGAATAGGTTTAGAGTCGTCTATGTAACCAAATATGTTTTTGCTTGAGAGAAGAGTGGTCATCTGTGTTTTCCATAAAAGATAGTTCGTAGAAAAAAAAATTGAACATGATCATATCGATGAGAGTAGAGAAGGATAGAGGTTCAACATCTTGGGTCATGATCGAAGAAAGGAGGCGGCACCGGTTGCTGTAAGAAGATACGAACGAGAGGTAGGGTTTTAGGAGACAAGACTGATGTTAGGCTGATACCATGATAAGATCAATATTATTTACTTCAGAAAATAATGTTTAGTAGGAAACAACGATCAACAAAATAAGAGAGAATATTGCTTGAAGATATGAAGATATCTTATGCAGATATGAAACAGTTTCAAATATGTTTTATCATGTTATATAGACGACGGATGACTATTTGTAGCATCATTATACAATTTTTTGTATCTTTATTTATAATGTAATTGTTTGTGTGTATATAGAAGAGACCAGAGGTGGTGGTAAAGTAGTGCCAAATCCATAAATATTTATTAAGGGGTTTCATTGAGTTTTTACGTAACAAAAAATATAATTAAGTAAAAATTGATGCTCATAATAATAATAATAATAAAATATATAAAAAATTCATCCACTAAAATTAATCTATCTATATAATATGTGAAAAGAAAATAGTCAACATATAATTGTTCCCGCCAAAAATTTACTCTATTTTATATTTTTATTATCTTATTATAATATATATATATATATATATAATAAATAATAATAAAAATATAACAAAATTCGATTTGTTTATTTTTTCCTTAAAACATTATATATCACCAATTTGTTATATATATTATTTTAAAAATAATACATATATAATATCTTTTATGAGATAATATTTAAATCAAATCCAATATATTTTGTATTTTACATACTTATTATATATTTCATTAAATTTATGCATATGATTTGATGTTTAATATCGAAATAAATTATACTATAATATATTAAATGTATGAACAATATTAAATATATTAAGAATTTCTAAAAACAATAAACAGCATAACATTGCTAATTGTATCTTATTATCATAAAATAAGGCACCGCTCATAGTGCGGGTTTAAATTATCACATCACATCAACTTTATTTTACTTCATATATTTTTATATTATTCCATCTGTCCCGGTCAATTAGTCACATATTGATCGGACACAGTAATCAACATTTGTAAGCGTACTGAAATTAATATTTTATTAGTGTGTGTGAAAATTTTGGCATTTTAGAAAATATGACTAATATAGTAAGACGGACTTAAAAGAAAAGCGAAACTAATATAATGGGACGAATGAAGTATATATATACATATCTTTCAATAAACAATAATAATAATTTCAACAAAATCATATATGTCGTTTTTCAGTAAAACATTACATTTTTACTATTTTATCTTATTTTACATTTTAATGCAATACAAGTATAATGCTAAAATAATTTTTTTGTTAGGTTAATTTTGTAAAACAAACTCTTATTTTATAAGCTTTGTGTTTTATTTACATGCTTACACTTTATTAAATAATTAAATAAGATATTAAATATGTAATTCGTGCAACGTACGGGTGTAAATCTAATATAATATATGAAAAGGGAATAGTCTCATAAATGATAAAACTGTTCCTGCTGAATATATAAAAAATCATGCATATATATTTTTGCTATTAAAAACTGTCAAAATAGTTTCAAAGCATAAAATTCGCAAATTCAGTTTTAAATTTTCAAGAGAATGCCGAATATAACGAGGAACAAAAATTAGACAAATACAAGTCAATACAATGTGGATATTAAATTCATATTTTATGTTCTTAATTTTCTTTGGTATAATTATATTTAATTTTTAATGTTTTCCTATTTTTGCTAATATAATCGAATGACTTATGAAATTGATATTTAATTTTTTTATTTTAATAATAAAATTCCTATTAATATTTATGAAATTATTTTTAATTTTTAATATCTACTCATTTTTATAATTTTCTCCTAATATTTATTAATTTTTGTGAAAATTACTTAATAGTATATAATTACAAAATATTCATAATGCAAGTTTGTAAATACTAAATATCATACTCCCTCCGCCCCGTCTAAGTAGTTCCACTTGCTTTTGGCACAGTTACCAATATTTGTGAGTGTAGTGGAATTAATTTTATTGATGAATGTGAAAAAGTTTATTAGTTTAGAAAATGAAACAAATAGATGGAACAGACAAAAAAAGAAAATGAGACAACTTAGACGGGACATAATGAGTATTATTTTTATAAAAATGATTAAAAAATAGTTTAGAATACAATTTTTTTGTCCAACAATTTTTTAACATTATGCTCAAAATAATATGTACAAGAAATTCTTTTGAATTATATAATGTGAAGTTCAATTTTAATTATCAAACATTTTTTTATAAACTATTTTATTGTGTCGTACATTTACTTGCTATAATTAGGGGTGGTAACTTGTGTGAATCGGATCCATTTATTAATGATCTCATCTATTAAACTTCCTATTTGTATTTGATTCGTTAAGGAAATATTTAATTCGTATTTAAATTCCATGCAATGCATAGTAGGGGTGTGCACGGTTCGGTCGAAACCGGCCAAACCGGCCAAACCAAATTAATTTGGTCGGTTTGGCTGGTTTGAGAAAAATGATTGGCCGGGTTGGTTTGAAAATTTTCAAACCGGATGATTTGGTTTGGCCGACTGTTTGAAGGATGAAACCGGCCGTTTTGGCCGGACCGGCCGTATAAATAATATAATTTTAAATATAATAATGATAATAAAATATTATTTGATAAAAAGCTAAAATATCAATTATATTGATATATATGTCCGATGCTTATATTATTTCGAATTGTAACTTTATAAATCAACTTATATTTAATTGTTTCTTGCAACCATAATATTATTTATTTATTACTTATCTCATATTTATAATTAATGACAAGCGAAATATATCTATATTAGTTTTATTTTGTGTATCATTATTTCATTAATATCTAATAATAAAATTGATATACAAGTTTCATTTTTTGTAATATTATCAGTTGAATAATCTTCAAACCATATAAACCGGCCGAACCAAACCGTTTTAATATGGTTTGGCCGGTTTGGTTTGAAATAATTATTTGGCCGATTTGGTTTGTGAAAATTTCAAACCGTACCTATTGGTTTGGCCCGTACTTTGCCCCTTAAACCGGCCAAACCGGACCGTGCACACCCCTAATGCATAGGCATTCGATTCATTAAAGAGATGTTTAATTCGTATTTAAATCCCGTGAAATATATAGATAAAATATTAGTACTATATTATTGAAGAAAATTGATCTATTAACTATTACAGCCAAAAAAAAAATTTTAAAAAAATTATTTTTGTTTATTTAATATTTATTCGATTATAACATAAGTATAGAATAATCAGTAATAAAAACATAATAAAACTATATTTTTCACTTTTTAAAAAAATATCACAACTCAATAATTTATTATATTTAATATTTTTTAAAATAATACAAATATAATATCTTTTACAGGATAATATTTAAACAAAATTCCATAGATTTTGTGTTTGATATATTTCTTTTTATTTACATCAAATTTATATTATATAGTTTGGCGTATAATATAGAAAATAATTTGTATTATGATATATTAAATATTATTGCGGGTGTTTTTGTGTTTAATTAGGAGCCCAAGAACGATTTATACTTTTGAATTTGAAAATGACAGGATGGCTAACGAAAATACAATTAACAATAGAACCTAATAACTACAAAAAACAGAGAATGAGTAAAGGGAGAAATTTCGGGTGGATTAAATTGATTCGAACTGTAATTCTTAAAATCTTCAGACTGAGCTCAGTGATTGCACGTTCTTTCCTTACTTCTCGATCACCCCCAAAATGCGTCATTCTCAAAATATATATATAGAGCTCCATATAACAGCTCCCCCCTTAATTTCGTGATTCTCGTTGGCTTTTATTCCTGATTTCATTTCGTTGGGGCGTCAGTTTCTGAGAGATTCTTTTTTCACAATTATATTCTCCTTTATGGAGACTGCATTTATTTTCAATTAACTCCTCGGATTGCCCCTTGTCGAACTCTGCCCATCGAACTGCTACGATAGATTTCCATTTCTGTTCCTGGACCTATGGGCCAGACCCACGGTATTTTTGGGCCGACACACCGGGCCCCTATTTTTCTGGGCTTTCATATTTTCTATCCCAACAATAGCCCCCTCGACTTGGCAAGTTACTTCCAAAAGAAGCTTGGTAATTCGAGTCCGAACCAAAAAACTATCATTCCCAGATGTACGGCTCGTCGGATCCTTTAAAAGAATCCGGATTATTTATGAGACGCCTTATTTAGACATCCTCTCGGATCGAAGGATCAATTCCTCTATGGGAACTCCCTCTAATTCGTACTCCTCCGTAAAGTCGTGATGAATGCCGGCGACCATGGCCCGATTCCATAGTACGCAATTTAGACAGTTCGGGTTCTGCCTTGATTTTAGCCATCTGGTTTTATAGGTTCACCGTAACGAATTCTTAGGACGTCGAACTTCACTGAGTACGATTGATATCGAACTATTTTAAGTTCGGATGACGTCGAACTATATGGAGTTCGAGCGATGTTGATTGATTTGAAATTTTCCCGCCAGTGGTTTAAGGCATCTGCTTAATTTTTGCATAAATTGGGGTTAATTGTTGGAATTCGGACGGTCACCCCTTTTTATAACGTCTCCTCGGGATTCAACACACCCACTCATCATTACTCCTCTTTCTAGCTAACATCGCCTCTCCCACCTTCAATTCCCGAACGAAAATGCCGGCCTCTTGAGATTCAGGTACTGAAGTCGTATATTATCCCTGCAATTGTGTTTTTTTTTCTTTTTCTTTCAAACTACTGCAAACTTCTACTTTTCCGTTTTTCATTTTTGTCGAGATTAGTGTAGGGTTTTCTAGATATCTGATCTTTTGTTTTTTGAATCTGATTTCTCCGATCATTTGCTATTTTTTTATTAGGTTTAGTCTCATCTTTCAATTCCGCCGTTGATCCCGAAATCCCATGGACAACGATTCTGATACCCGCATCCCTACACCACCTTTTACTCCTTCCCCCGAAAGGGATTCTTCCACCTTTCAATCTATTCACCCGAACTGGGATTTGATTTTTCAAGAACCGGAAGCCTTTGGGCGCTCGGGAAAGAGGAAAATTGTAGCTGACCCTTCTGAGGAATCTCCGTCATCATCAAGCTCCGAGGACGATCGTCCTATTGTCGAAACTTTTTGCCGCCTCGAGAAGGCTTCAGGCACTGGCAAAACCAACGGGCCGGGCTGTCAGACCACATTAAGAGAGACCGGCAGAACCTCTTCAACTCCCGTTCCTCTCGATCCTCCGATTGTAGGCAGATGGACTCCCCCCAAGGGATGGTCATCTCATAGGGTCCTCGGTGCCGTCTCCTCTGTCACTAAAGAGGATATGCTTGCCCTAGCTGATACTGTCCCATGCCTCAGGGCTACATACATTCGACCCAAGGCGAACCGCCAGTGCTTCGATCCTCCAGTCGGATTCGCAGCCTTCTACACCGTAGCTATGGAGAACGGAGTTTGGCCTCCCAATCCATTCTTTTTTCAGTGAAGTCCTCGCCTCTTACAATATCTCCCCTTTCAACTCGCACCAAATAGATGGTGCCACCTTGTAGGAGTATTCCTAGTCTGGATGGACCTCGAGCTAGGCCTCCCCACAGTCTGTGAATGGCACTATATCTACAGGATGTGATGGGTTTTGTATACTGAAAGCATTTATGACAATGAGTATACAACGGTTTATTTCTCCTATCTGTTAACAATCTTACATGTATGAACAATGGTATCCTCTTGTCTCACCGATAGGGACGATCATATGGCGTGTTGTAGATCGCAGAAGATAGTATGATCACTTGACCTAGTGAGACATAAACCTGATCACAACCGAGATAGCGTATGAGGATACGTCTGTCCGGATGGCTGCGGCATTATCGGAATAAGTAGTCTGTCTTGGTTACTTGACGTGCTGGTACGCAGAGGTGGCGTATTGATGGACCGCAGTGAGATGTATTCGTCTGTCTGACATCAGCGAATACAAGATCTCGTTATATTGATTGAGTCCAAACCCTAACGAAGGTTCAGGGGTTTGCACGGGTTGACTGTTGCTTTGACTTGCCATGGTGGAGAGCCTAAGTAACGTGCTCGTATATCCGCATCTTGGGTAACAGCAGTTCGTGTAGTACCACCTGAGATTGGGTTTAGGTAACCATATCCGAGTAATAGGATGGGGACATTCCCTGAGGAGCTCAATAACATTCATCGTGCCAAAGTCCTGCAGGCTGATTAAGTTCAGGCACGAGTGATAAGGTTTGAGTGGTACTACTCAGGAATTATAAGATATTAATTAATTGTAGTTAGAGCTTGTCAGAGGCTCCGATTAATTAATGGATGTCCGGTAACCTTAAATATGGGGAATCTCAATTAATGCAGCCCGTTCTCATAACGTGGTAATAAAGGGGTAGGTCAGTATTAATTCTGTGGTGAAAAAGAAATAATATTAATTAATTAATTGTGTCCTGGGTTGTGGACATGGGAATTAATTAATTTATAGGCCCACTTTATTATTTGCATTAGGTCCCAGGTCTGGCCCAATTAAATATGCTGAATTGAGCCCAAAATGGCCCATTAGGGTTTACAACCCTAGGTCTATAAATAGACAGCTCTCTCTCATAAGTTGTAACATAGTTGAAACACACTAAACCTAGAGAGATAGAGGGGCGCCATTTTTGGTAGAGAAAGGAGGGGAATTTCGATTCTGGTCCTGCTCAGAATACAGTTCTACGGAGTTCTCACCAGTAGTAGATCTGAACAGCATTGGGACACAGCCCTGAAGATCTAATCTGGAGAACAGATTTCTCTTTTCTTCTCTCTTTGTTTTTCAATTTTATTCTTGGAAATTAGAGTTCTAATTTCTACTTCCGCAGATAAAATCGAATCGCGTGGTTGAATTGGAATTTGGAATTCAAACGCAAAAGATCGGTTCAGACTCGACGGAGTTACGGTAAACCCTAAATCCACAAATCTATGTATTAAATTCATAGGAGCATGCTAGGGTTTTTTGAATTTTAATTATGTGCAATAACCATAAATCGATCCGGTTCAAATTGGTTTTGGTGATTCGGTTCACGGGAAAACCCTACAGGATGAACCAGTGCCGGGACAAACACTACTACTACTTTACCAGATGGAAGACGGGACGGACACCCTTAGTTCAAAAACCTCCAACGAACTCACTGAACTAGTGGACCTCCTTCTTTTACCTCAAACTTGATCCCTCGAATCCCGAATTCATTAGCCATGGTGGAGCACCAATAAGTGGGTCTCCCTATTAATATCATATTTATTAATTATGCCTTATTAACAGATTTCTTCTTTGCAGTGCGCGAGAGGACCGAGCTCACTGCCGCTGAACAAGCGCGGATCGATCGGGCATACGACGTTAGTATCAACGATCGTGAGTGGCCCAAACTCCAACTCGGCCGATTTGTAACTGCTCACCACTTCCTTGACCATAATTGCCACGTCAACGATCTCCCAGAAAGCATGAAAAGCCACGGTCCATTCGCCGAACAAGTTGCACAGGCCCTTCGCGAGAAGAAGAGAGCTCGTGAAGAGCTCAAAAACTGAAGCGCCGAGAGGAGAATCCTCCCAAGAGACTTGCAACTTCATCGAGCCAGCACCCCCGACACCTCCTCCGGTCAAGCCCACTGATCTCCCCAAAGATATCCAGACTACCCACCAATCGGACTCCTCCTCTCGCAAGGAATCTGACCACAAAAAAGATAAGGATGGCAGGAGTTCGGATCGCCGACGCCGCTCCTCCGACAGGGATCTGGACCCCAAGGAGAACTTGGAGAGGGCCGTTAACAAGCCCCAAACTGCTCCGGCCAATGCCAGAGCGGAATCGTTCCTTGTACACGCTCGCAAACTGCTGCTCAATCCCCCTCCTCACGATCCTCTTGCAGGGCGCTCTTTAACAGGCTCGGCCGTTACAAACGGCGTCAACTGGAGGTAATATCCAGTCACTAACTATACCTTTTATTTTTCTTGCTTAACGTACAATTTTGTTGTAGGACGCGGTGGAGTTCGATAGAATCCACCGCAAAATCAAGGCTTTCGAAGATAAGTGCGCCAAGGAGATTCTCCAGCTTCGGGGTGAGATCGAGGCTCAGAAGAAGAAGGCTGCGGCTATGGAGGAGAAGTTAGATGAAACTGAGGGTAATGCCGCTTCGCTTGCTGTTAGGGCGGACAACGCCGAAGCGGAGCTGAAAGCGAGTCGGTTGGAGTTAGAAAATCTGAAAAAGAAGTACGAAGCCAATATCGCTATGCTCTCCGACGATATCCAGAAAAGGGGAAATCAACTCAAGGCCATGCACGAACAGCTCCGAGCCAAGGAGGAAAGCTACAAGGCCGAGTTGAAGAACTGCCAGGATGAGATCGAGTGCCTCAAATCCGGAGATGGTCTTGACTTTGAATTTTTCTTCGGATGTTTAATACGCCCGTGTTATACTTACAGACTCTCACCGAATAGGTCGACCAGGAGATTAGAGGGAAGATATCTTCTCGATTCCCTGACCTCGACCTGAGCATCCTGGATGCTGAGGAACTGATCGAACAGGAGCTTCCAAAGCAAGACCAACCCATCCAATCCTCCGGCAGCCCCAAGCAGTAGCAGACTAAGCAGCAGGTCGAGCAGGCAGGCGATGGGCTTCAACAGCAAAAGCAGGTCGATGCCTCTGGAAATCAGCTATTGCAGGACATTTGAATTCCCAACAACTTTTATTATTTCTTACTGAACAATTCAAACTCCCTGCACTTTACTTTTTACCGCTCTGTTTTGGAAAATTACTTTCCCTTTTTTTGTTTCTAAATGATTGCGTGTTTTCTGCACAGTTCGTATATTTGCATGTTACGCGTTTCTTTTGCATGTCCTGCCTTCCTGTACAAAAATTTTAAGATTAGGGTGGGCGATGCCGTAGCACCGCCCCTCCGACGCTCAAGTTAGTATAGGTTTCTATTGAGTTAAAATTTTAAGAAATAGCTAAGATAGAATTGGCTTATCTGGCACGATCGACTCGTACTGGAGCCCCACTGCACCAAGAAATATTTTCCCCCTTTTTATGTCTAAAAATAATACATCTTTAGATGCCTGACGTTCCAACTGTTGTTGATCTCCCTTCCATCATAATCTTCCAAGTGATACGCGCCTCGCCCTACTGCCCGGGTCACATTATAGGGTCCTTCCCAAATTGGTGCAAGCTTTCCCACACTCTTGTCCTTAGTGTTCTGAAACACCCTTCTCAACACCCAATCTCCCTCCTGAAAAGTCCGAAGCCTAAGCTTCTGGTCGTAAATCCTTTCTTTGATCAGTTCTAAATTCTTAAGCAACTTATCATTATTAGACACTTCGTCGCACAGTTCGACCTGCAAATTCCTTGCTTTGATCTCGACAGGTATTATTGCTTCCTCTCCATAAGCCAACGCAAAAGGAGTGTTCCCGATTGCAGTTCGCGGAGTAGTTCGGTACGACCAAAGTACCCCTGGGAGCTCATCGACCCTGTCTTGAGCGCATGCAACCGTTTCTTCATCGTAGCCATTATAGTCTTGTTTGACGACTCTGCCTGGCCATTTTCCTTCGGATACCGGGGCGTCGAAAAAATTAATTTAATCCCATAATGATCGCAGAACTCATGAACTCTCCTTCCAGTGAACTGAGTCCCATTATCTGTTCTTATTTCTTTTGGTATCCCAAATCAACATAGTATGTTTGTCCAGAGGAACTTAATGACTGCTGGTTCTCGTACGTTTTGGAAAGCTTCCTCTTCGACCTATTTTGTAAAATAATCTGTCGCGACGAGCAAGTATTCTTTCTGTCCTGCGCCCTTTGGAAGTTTCCCCACGATATCCATTCCCCATGCCATGAAGGGCCATACGGGGATAGTTGCATGGAGTGGCTCTGCGTGACTTTGTATAGTAACTTCGAACCTCTGACAGGCCTCAAAACTTGATGCAGTATTTTTATCAAGTAAAAATTATCGAACACGAAGACTCAATTCGCCCGTTGTTTAAGTAAAAGGTATTGATTATGGAACTTAATATCTAGACGTGATAAAATGACTTTGAATGATCGATTATAAGCTACCTAAAATTCTAAAGATTAATGTAACAATTAAATAAAATACCAAATAACTGCCTTAAGATCACCAAAGAGAGAATAGTTGAGGACATAGGATGGATTAGGGTAGATTATGAATATGTTTGGACTTGCTAACCTTACGAACCAATTTCAATGAATAATTTGGGTTAATTCACCGAACTCTAGTTATTACCCTTAGTACCGGTGCAACAACCGTAGATTAATCTCGATCTCAACCTAAGTCTAGGTGTATTAATCTCGATTAACTCCCAGAAGCTCAAGAATTTAATAACCTAGATGCCAATTCACCTATCTTCTAAGTGAAACAACACCTAATTATTATTGCAATCCCCTCTAATTAACAAACCTATCAAGTTAGTTCATTGAGACATACTTTCCAACACATGGTGATCAAGCATGAAAGGAATACACATTCAAATCCACATAATAATCAAACCCTTGAAAACATCTGTAGACACATAAAAATTCACGGCCAATTAAAACGTGCCACGTGGATTTAAAATATTAAATACCAATTTATTTATATTTTAGGGATTTATTTAAAAAGAATTCCTAAATTAAAATAAATAAAAGGGATATTTAATATATAAAAGTCATTGCCCAATGAAAGGCCGACACGTGGCAAGCTCACCCAAAATGAGATACATGGGATCACCACTTGTCCAACCAATCAAATGTTGCCACATGTCTCAAGTTTGCCTATAAATACAAGGCATAAATTTGAAGAAAAATGATAAGTGAAGTGAAGTGAAGAAGACAAATTGAAGAGCTCAAGACTTGAAGAATTCTCTCAAAGATTCAAGGCATTCCTTTGAAGATTTGAAGGCGTTCTTCGTCATCTTCAACGCGTTCCATTGTCAACAAAAGAAGAAGTTTATTATTTTTTTTTAGCAAGACTTCCAACTTAATCAACTTCCACCAAGAAAATCTTTATAAAGATCAAATCAAATTGTAATTCATAAGAACCAATTTGATTTAAGCAAGGAGTGCCGTACACAGTTTATACCCATGCGGGCCAGGAGTGACAAACAGTTTAGGCTCGTGCGCCATGGAGCTTTCTTCTTGATTTGGGTCTTCCCGTTTTTCTTCCGTCTTTCCTTTTTCTTTTTCTTTTTGTTTCTCCATCCTAATTTTCTTTTTTTTTTAATTTTTTTTCTCTCGTTCTTTTTTTCTTCTTTTTTTCTTTCTTTCTTTTTTTTTTGTTTTTGTTTTTTTTGTTTTTTTTTTATTTTTTTTTTCTACAAGATTTTTATCATGCTTTGAAAACTTTCCAAGCATTCTTGACATCTTCTTCATCTTCATTTAAGGTAATATGATATGAAGAAACACCTTTCTCTCCTATGGGTGGATCATCTGATGACGCAACACTTTCTCCATCATCCTCATCCTTCGAAACTTTTGTCAGAATGACAGTCCGCTTTGTAGCTTTCAATTCTCTTTTACAGGAAATGGTTAATGTGGTTTGCCTCTTCATGCAGGAGGGAATTAAACTTCGCAGCTTTGTGAACTGCGAATCATCATCAGTATTTTTCTTGAAAATTGTTGGTCTATGATGACTTCTTTTTCCATCCTTAAGCGGTCCCAGTCTTTCAAACACAGATAGTCGAGGTTGTTTTTTCTTTCCATCACTGATTGCATCTTTTGTCGAAGACCTTTCTTCTTCAGTGATATAGCAAGTGTTAGCCCTTTTAATCACAATACGAACTGGAGCTTGCGGGGCAAATCCTAGTCCTTTC
>JAPKLW010000509.1:339876-424126 GCA_026898455.1 Plectranthus barbatus
TAGAGCATTTACTGTTTGTCATGATATTTATTTTGATATCCATAAATCGAATCCGGAGTTTTAATAAATGGCGATTCATGTCGCCTATTGTAGACTCAGTTCCTACATATAGACTACCTAAAATTCTAAAGATTAATGTAACAATTAAATAAAATATCAAATAACTGCCTTAAGATCACCAAAGAGAGAATAGTTGAGGACATAGGATGGATTAGGGTAGATTATGAATATGTTTGGACTTGCTAACCTTACGAACTAATTTCAATGAATAATTTGGGTTAATTCACCTAACTCTAGTTATTACCCTTAGTACCGGTGCAACAACCGTAGATTAATCTCGATCTCAACCTAAGTCTAGGTGTATTAATCTCGATTAACTCCCAAAAGCTCAAGAATTTAATAACCTAGATGCCAATTCAAATATCTTCTAAGTGAAACAACACCTAATTATTATTGCAATCCCCTCTAATTAACAAACCTATCAAGTTAGTTCATTGAGGCATACTTTCCAACACATGGTGATCAAGCATGAAAGGAATACAAATTCAAATCCACAATAATAATCAAACCCTTGAAAACATCAATTACTCAAATCCAAACAATATTCAAATCAATCCCAATCACATCCAAATCCTCAACAATGAGTTTAGGGACTCATGAATACAATGAAAAACATCAAAATCCCAAATTAAATCATAGAAGAGAAAGTGAAAACAAGAAAGCTTAGTGTTTTTAAGATGAATCTTCAATTCTAGCTTCCAAGACTTCCTTCCACCTTCATTCCCAGCCTTGAGACGTGAAATTCGCTTCCCTTTCGTGCCTTTTTCTCTCTAGGGTTTTTAAGAGTCGAACCCTTATTTTGTGACACCCCTTGGCCTTTTATAGTTGAGAAATCCGCAGCCCCAGCAATTCGATCCCGAACGGGATCTTCCTTTGAAAACTTACATCCCGAGTGGGATGGATGAAAACTCTCGCAGGAAATTCCCGACCGGTCCCGAACGGAACAGCTCGGTCCCGAACGGGACGGGCTACGACTTCCCATTTTCCTCTCCTCAAATCACGCCAAAATTCCGAGTTCCGAACGCAATGAAGCCTTCCGAGCATGGGTCCCGAGCGGGACCGAGACGTCCCGAACGGGACGGACTTCGTGATTCGTCTTTTTCTTCCTTTTTCTGTCCCGAACGGGACATATGTGTCCCGAACGGGATTGACTTCGTCCTTAGCCACAATTTCGCTCCAAAATACGAATTTCTAACACATTTTATGTCCTGCACACTCAAAACAACTCTAGAACACCAAGTGAAGGAAAATCAATGAAAAGAATAGATATGTGTGTGATTTGTGCACCTAATCCTCCAAAAACAGTACAAATTACGCACATATCAGCAGCTCCTCACGTACTCCCTTGCATCCTTACATAGGGTTGGCCAATAGAACCCTGCTGATATAACTTTATGAGCCAGAGCTCGAGCTCCTTGATGACTTCCACAATTGCCTTCATGTATCTCCATTAGAATAACCAGAGCTGCATCATCACAGATACACTTCAGAAGCGGTCCTTCTAGTGACCGTCTGTACAATTCGCCGTTGTAGATGACGTACTTCGCAGCCGTCTGTGCTATTCAAACTGCTTCAGCCCTTCCTCTTGGCAGGATTCCATTTTTAATATACTGCAATATGGGGTCAATCCAAGTGTTCGCTGACTTTATCTCGTTTACTTGTTCATGCATGATTACTGGTTCATCCGCCCACGTTATAGACACGAATTTATCACGCCTTTCCTGTTGAGAGGAGGCCAAGTTTGCTAACGCGTCGGCTTCTGCGTTCTCTTCTCGAGGTACATGTTTTATCTCAAAATCATCAAAGGTCGCACTAATTGCCCGGGCCATCTCGTGGTACTTCAACAGTCGAGGCTCTTTTACTTGATACTGATTACCCACTTGTAGCACCACCAATTGCGAGTCTCCTCGAACTTGTAAATGTTGAGCACCCAATTCCTTCGCTAGTTGCATTCCTCGTACTAGTGCTTCGTACTCAGCCTCATTGTTTGTTGCGTCGAAATTAAGGCGGATTGCTCGCTCGAACTGCTCACCCCACGGACTCTTTAAGCTTAGTCCGACGACATTCCCATTCATGTTACTGGAACCGTCGACCTGAAGAACCCATGGCTCTCTTCCATTCTCTATTGCCTCTATCTGTGCGACGTCTTTTTCGGCATCGACTTGCAAATTCACAGAGTATTATGCCACGAAATCTGCTAGAGCTTGAGACTTTATCGTCGTCCTTGGCTCAAACTCTAGCCCGAAAGACTCGGCTTGGAGAACACGCTTCGGAGCAGTTACGATGTTACCACTTTGATCGGGTGTGCTTCAAAGTATGGCCTCAACTTTCGCGAGGCCACCACCAAGGCTAGAGCCAATTTCTCCAACGCGGTATACCGCCCCTCCGCCGCGAGTAGGGGTTTACTTGCATAATAAACAGGGTGCTGCCTTCCTTGGTATTCTTTTACCAGCACGGCACCCAGCGCATGATCTGAAACTGACAAATACAGCAACAACGGCTCTCCTTGCTCTGCCTTGGAGAGTAGCGGAGGGTTCAACAGATACTCTTTAAGTTGTTCGAAGGCTTTCGCACATTCATCCGTCCACTCGAGCTGTTTTCCTTTTCGTAGGACCCGAAAGAAGTTATACGTCCGGTCAGAATACCTCGATATGAACCGGCTCAGTGCCGCCAGCCTCCCAGTAGCTTCTGTACCTCTTTCGGATTCCGTGGATGCGCTAGGTCTTTTATCGCCTTTATCTGCACCGGGTCAGCCTCTATCCCTCGATTAGTTACCATGTAGCCCAGAAACTTTCCGGAGGCTATCCCGAATGTACACTTCGCGGGGTTCAGCTTCATATTATAACATTTCAGAATATCGAAGGCTTGTTCCAAATCTCGAACATGCTCGCAGGCCTTCTCCGATTTCACCAGCATATCATCAATGTATACTTCCATAGTTTTGCCAATGAGTGGCTCGAACATCTTATTCACCAACCGCTGGTAGGTCGAACCTGCATTTTTGAGTCCGAAGGGCATCACCTTATAACAATAGATCCCCTTATTTGTCATAAACGCTGTCTTTTCGTGGTCATCCGAATGCATCATGATCTGATTATAGCCCGAGAACGCGTCCATAAAACTTAACAATTCGTGACCAGTGATAGAGCTGTAAAATACAGCAACAAATAAATTTATAATAACCCGAAGGCTAGTCGAACCCACAGGGATAGTGCAACGAAATCATCTCATATACTGGACACAGTTTATCAATTCTTTGTTTGAGTGAACCAATTTTTAGAAGAGTTTTTGTTTGTGAATTTAAAAATGACAATTGCAAGAAAGTAAAGAGTTTTGAAAACAATAAAGAAAATCACAGATCCTAGGGCAGATATTCTAATTATCAACATGTAAATATCAATCAATTCAGCAATGGGGAAAACATAGATTTTTGTGGATTAAATTCCTTGGTCAGGCAATTAAATCCTAGAATATTAATTAGTGACTATCTCCTCTCGATCTCAAGAACACCAAATTAATCAATCTCATAATTATCTAATTATTCCTATGTAGGTTTCTTCCTTTTTGAGACAAAAAACAAACATATTTAATTCTCTCTTCCTATTAACAATCTTCACCTCTCGGTCCATCGATTAATTAACTTTAAACCTAAATCTCAATTCACGTCTCGGTCCTTCTTTTGATCTAGATTATTAAATTAAATCAGAGAATTAAACCATGCCAAAGAGTTGATATCAATTAACATGCATAAAAAAAAGAAATCATAACCCTAGAACCTGTTTAGGGTTCTAGCCACAAATCATGACTAGAATGAAAGAAAATATTAAATTAATTGACTTACAATTAAAGAGGAACCTTAAATGTCTTGTAAAAACTCCAAAGCTCAATTATTCTAAGTGTAATAATGAATAAAAGAAGTCTAAAAACCAGTGTAATTTTCATGCCTAAGAGTTCATATTTATAGAGGGAGGAAAAGACTTAATTTGAGTATTGGGAAAAAATAGCAAAAACTGCCAAAACAGGCCAAAAATAGCCTTCTCGGACATCTGTGTCGATCGACAGGCTGCCTGTCGATCGACACAACCTTCCAATCAAAATTCGGGGCTGAATTTGTGTCGATTCTGCAACTTTGACCTCTGTTTCGATCGCTACAAATCCTGTCGATCGACAGGAATGCACGCGTCGATCCCCTTCTGCGCAGTCTCGAAGTTTTGGCCATAACTTTTGCTCCCAAACTCTGATTGACCCGATTACAGTTGCTTTGGAAAGATAATTAAAAAATCTTTCTCTTTCCATGCTCTATTTGCTCGGATTCCACGTGTGGAAGAATTCGTGACTGTCCCTTTGAACATCATCTGCTTTCGGTATGGATTTCCAATGAATTCGGCCTAAAACCTGCAAAAAATACCCATCAAAGGCATAACACCCTCTAAAGTAGACTCATGCACAATAATAACTAAAAACATACAATAAAGCACTTGAAACAATGGAGAAAAATATAGATAAGTGAGTATAAATATGAGCTTATCAAACCCTCCAAACTTGAATATTAGATTGTCCTCAATCGAAGAAAAGAAGAAAGAAATCTCAAGCAGTTGAAAGTGCAATATCTCACAAGATTCATCACAATCAAGGTTCATCAATCCTCATCCCACAAGCAATTGGAAGAGATGAGATATTCATCAACTTCGGAAGACTCACAGGAAAGTGTATCGCTCAATCACTCAAGTGTTTAAGTTTCAAATGAAAGCACTCATGACATGTATGAAGAAATTTCTACCATAGGCTTGCAAGATTGTGTACACAATTCAAGAATAAAAAAGGACTTTGATTGGGTTGTAATGAAGGCTTTTTGTGAAGGGTAGAGAAATATGGCCAAGTGACTAAAAAGAAAATATTGAGTTCATGACTTTCAACAAATTCAAAATCACCATCTAATCATCATCTATCCTTCTCCTTAAATATTACAATTTCAATCACAACACAACCTTTCTCTCTCTTTTTTTTTCTTTCATTTTTTTCATTTTTTTCTTTTTCTAGCCCTCTTTTGAATCTCTTATGCTCTTATGAACATTTTGTATAGGGAGCTTTTGAGAATTCTAATATCTTTCAAGCTAATTATTCACACATCTTGCATACCACTATTTACAAATTTCTTTTCCAAATCACATATCTTACCACCCTTATCCTCCTTAAATCTTATAGACAAGACAAAAACCATTATAACTCCATGAAAATCTCATAGACAAGACAAAAAAATGGAGTTTAGGCACAATGGGGCTGACTATGGATAATTTGATATGTAAAAGGACAGGGTTTAGGATTGGGCTAACAAAGATGGCCTAAGATCATTTTCTATCCTTGCGCACACTATGCAGTCTCAAAACAGAACAAAAGCAAGTTCTAGAGAAACGAAAACATACATGCGAATCTCTCATGAACAAATAAAGGCTCGAAAACTCACTTGGGTTAAAATTTTCTTCCTTAGTCAATTTTAATCCACTCAAATCAGACCCTATCATGAGGTATTCTACATTCACGGGCAAATCAACCACAATCGAAATCATCTCAACTAATCGAAGATCGATTCTAAACACTGCGTATAATGCTAGAGGGTTCAATTACTTAAAAAATTTCCTCACATAATATCTATACTTTTTTTATTAGGCAAAAATATAAACACACCAATTCAAATAAATGCAATAAAAAATAAAGCAATAAAGGATAGAAAGTTCGAATTTCTTGTCCACATCCCCCCAAACTTGTTTCGAACTCGGAGAGTAAGAAAAAGTTTGAAAATCAGACAAGAAACAGAACTGTACCGGACTGTCGATCTCAGACATCGACATTTTTATCCACCCGAGGAACTCAGCGTTGCGCCACGAAGATTTGGTGATGAGCATGGCACTCTGTGTCGATCGAAGCAACATTTCGTCGCCCTCGGGACGCGGTATCTCACGTCCTTGACAGGAATGACCTCCGCTATGGCTGACATGGTACTCCGGGTAACCGTCGACACGACACCCAGCACTCTGTGAGTCCGCCAATCCGCCGGAAGAACATAATCCCCGGCCAACTCGGGTTCTGCAACCACACCCACAGGTTCTGCGGCCGCACCCTCCGTTGTCCGACCAGACCCACTGGCCTCACCACTGGTCAGCGTCTGCTCCATCCCCCCGAAATGCCTCAGACAAAAACCTGTTGTTCGCTGAATCCGAGTCAGAATCCGAACCCAAGTCCACTTGACTCGCACCCAGACCAGCCCTCTCAGGTCCCTGCAAAACCAAACTCCAGTCCGGACCTACGAAATCAAGGGGATTCGGAAACCTAGAAGGAGAAGGAGTAAAGGGTGGCATTGAATTCGAGCCCCCAGATTCAGAGCCCTCGTGATTCTGGGAATCGGAGCCCGACGAACCCATCACTTGCACAATAAACAAGATCTTGGAGAAAAAGGGGGTTAACCTAAATAGGAAAAGGGAAAAGAAAGAGCCTCGGTCAGCCCATTGTTCCCCATACCAGCTAGAAACCCTAGAGGGACTTCGAGTCGCGAATCGCGCACCCTCATAACTACCATGCAAAGAAAAAGAAAGAGACGAGGACTACCTGGTATGTGATCGACAATAGTTCACAATTGGAAGAACAAGCGATCGCTGGAAATGCAGTGAAACTCCGAGAAACGCAACAAACGATCGCCGGAAATCGCAAGCAAGAGAGAGGGAAATGAAACAGAAGAGCGTATGGGGAAGTGAGAAAACTGCCTAGTTGAAGCGACATTTATACCATACGTCGTTCAACTGCTCCCAACAACCCCCAAATTTTGAGGATATTATGTAACTGCCATCGGGTTTTACCGCCTAAAATTCGAACACACTTCGCCACAAAAATGGTTCGATAAAAGCAGTTCGACGAATGCAGTCCGACAAAAATGGCTCGAATACACAAAGGTCCCAATGAAGACCCCGGACGAGCCTCTAGGGGCTCCGTACCCAGAAACAAACCGCACATCAAACACAAGACCCCTTACCACAAATCCATTGAATTCGTTGGGGCTCACCGAACGGTCATAATTGAAAATAGAACAAAACCCGAACTGTCCCATCCAACACCGCAGTTTCGGGCCCGTGGAAACGGCATCCGCAGCAGCTTCCCAGAGCTGCGCGGATGAGGACCCCTACAGAGGAATTGGTCCTCCAAGCCGGGAGGTGTTCATAAGCACCCCGATAGTACCGAACCACCCATGAGGGAGTTCGAAGGGCCACAATCCAGAAAAACCATATCGTAGAATACACCCCACCGGGGTTCGGTTATCTTTTTTTTGACTTGACAGGCCTCGCCCGGCGCAGCCAGCCAAGCCAAAGGGGCTATTGTTGGAGTCCGAACCGAGTGCAGCCCAGCAAGGGGTCCAACACACGACAAAATGGGCCCCAGTAGGGAAGTAGTGGCAATAGCGATCCAGTAAGATCGCAACATCCCAGCCCAAACAAACCAAGAGTAGTCCGAGAAATCAAAGGGTGGATCGATTGAGAGAAGAGACAGTTCGATCATCAAAAAGGTAGTTCGATACACGTATAGCGAACTGCATTGACGGTCCCCAACGGCCAAAATGGAGTGATGGACTTGCAACGGCTAGTATGCAGGATTTCCGGATAGCTCAACTACCACGTGGATTAACCACCCCGATCTTCCCGGAGACGTCCCCTAACTGCTTAGAGAAAACTACAGAAACCCTAGATCACAACCCTCCTCTATAAATATCCCCTGAACACGCCCATTCACGGCATCTAACATTCGGAAGGCAAAAACATTCAACCATACTAGTAACAACGATAGTGCGGGAGATCGGAGAACTTCATTTATTTGTCGTCGCAGTTAGATAGGACTCGATCAGTTTATACAATTTAATTTCGCATTAATCGCGTTCCCGTTTTTTGTCATGCTGTTTCTTGTTTATTCGAGTTTATAGCTCTTTGGGCTCCGTGTTCAATACGATTTCACCCTCAACACAATTAATTCTCAAATTTGAAACCACTCACACTTTTTCTTATTTATTCTCAACTCTTTTTTTTTTTTAATTATAGCCAGTAAAAATAGCTATTAGACTATCTCTAGTAATGATATTCTACAACCCAATCTAATAATAAAATAATGATTTCTCTCTCATCTACCTACACAACCACAATTCAACTCAATTTCTACTTACAACAATGACATCCATCCAACCTAAAATTCATTTTATTTTCATATTTATACTTCAATATATATTATTTATAATATTATTTATTGGTTTTTAATTATATAATTATAATAAAAATATTACATACACTATAAAAAATTAATATTTGACTCAATAATAAAATATGAACTACAAAAATTGAAATAGAAATTAAATACAAGATATCAAAATGAAGAAATACTAGAGAAAATAGAGATTTTGTATGAATATTAAATTCATTTTATAGAGAAAAAAATTATAAATTTTGATATAATTTTTATTTTTAATTTATAATATAAAATTTAGTGTATTTATACAAAAAAATTAGAGTATCCAATCACATGCTGCCAAGTGGCAGCATGTGATTGGATAACCTGTGGATTGGATGACACACTAGTGTTATGACTTTTGCTACCAATTTTTTCTTTTTTGTTTTTTTTTATCACAATATTTTTGTCTTATTCATGACACTAAGGTATAGTGTTATTACTAGAGATAGTCTTACATAAAAAAGTGATATAATCTTATTATTAAATTAAAAAATCAATTTATGGGTTGAAATCACCAAAACTTTTAAATAAATCTACTGATATGACATAATATTCACCTTAACTCACAAATCTCAATTTTGATGTAAAATAAATTGAATTTTAATATTTCATTATTATGTATAATTTATAATAAATTATTAATAAAGGTAGAAAACTAGTTTCATTTACAATCTCTTTCCCTCTATCTTCACATGAAATAACAATAATAAATATTAGTAATAATCGAGCTTTGTAAATATTAATTAATTTTCTTTTATTTTTATTGTAGGGAGTTAAAACTTAAAAGTATTGGCGTAGCAGTAGCTTTAACAATTAATACTGATAATATAGATACAGTAATTTCAATATGGATTCTGGTTATTGACTTGTTTCGGACTAGACGGCGTCGGCGACGACCCAGTTCTCAAATATGGGCACTCTAAACCACACCGGAATCCGAATTCTTTGCCGCAATCTCATTCTTTTGAGGAAAGAATCCGGCGTCCAATGGCTCATTGGCTCGCCCTTCTTCACTTCACCCACCGTCGTCTCCACCATCCGCTGCCTCCACACTCTTCCCTCCAACCCCCTCTCTCCTGACCTACCTAAAGAATCAGGTAATTTCACTTCTACATCCATTTCTCATTCATTTAATGCCTAACTTGGGGAGACATTTGCGTTGTGTCGATATTGATCGTGTATGCGTGTTGAATATTTAGGTCGAAAAATAAATTGCATTTTTAATGTAATTCTTGACAATAGCGGGGGCAATGTGGCATGATCTGATTACTCCTGCATTGGTTTGGTGTTGTATATTGTTGAATGCAGCCTCCTTTTAATTTTCGTTTTGGAACAGAAATGATGTTTAACTTCGTGATGATGTGTTTAGTGGATGGTGGTTAAGATTTAGTATATGCAATTTGTGGCTTACGAAATGATGCTTGACTGACAGATGAAATTAGAAGTCTGATTCCGAGGGGTTTTGAAGTGATCGGGGCAGTCATTGTTCATGATAAGAGTGACATGAAGGTAGAAAAGGTTGCGGCTGATGCTATTTCAGTGGCTAGGGATTTTAGAAAAGCCCATTATGTTGATGACAGCGAAGATCAGCTTTTGATTGGAGCGGTGCTGGATCTGAACGATGGCAGTAGTGAGACTGATCTTCAGTTTTTCATATCAAAGACGGGAAACTCATATATGTTGGATAAAGTAAGGAGTGTTGTTTATGAAGATCAGCCTGAGAAAGAAGTGTGGGATAATGGTTGCATAGTTTGTTGTGAACTTCCTCTGAAGTTGCCTCTGTATTACGCCTCAGACAATCCTAAAGGTGAATCTAGCTGCCTCTGTATTTACCCAATTTCATTCTTATTCAAAGTGATAAATGTGTCCTCTTATGATATTGAAATTCTTCAATAGCATAATTATACTTATTTAAAACTTTCCCGAACTATTCAGATTAGAATAAGTATAGAAAACCAATAACTAAGAGGCAAGTGCGTAATATTCATCTTTGTGAAAATATTTCTATTTTCAGTTCTTTGGCACTTCATTGCTTTGATACCTTTTTTTTTTTTTTTTTTTTTTTAATTTGTATTATTTTGCCTTAATAAAATATGATGAACAAAATTGATAGACTAATATTAAGAAGTAGTAAGACTATTGTATTGGTGCAGGTAAAATAGTTTGTTTTACTGAGACAACCTGGAGTATTAGGATAAATGATTCTTTGATGTCAAAGGTTGCAACTTAAAAATGTTTTTATTGATGCGATATTAATTGGAGAAAGACAAATAAACAACATGCTTAAAGATTTAGGCTAAATAGTCAAGACCATGGAAATCAGTATTTGCTTGTTTTCATAGTGATACCCTTTAAGAGTTTTTTGCAAACACGATTCATCCTTTTCATAGTTGATAAGAGTTTTGCTCCCAAATCTCCCATTCCTCTTGCTGGGGATGCTGATTTCTTCATAGCTCTGGAAGGTGCATATGAACAAGCTATTGCAGCTGTGGAAAAAAAACTTAGAGATCCACAAGTTGCATACATCATTGAAGCCCAAAATAAGCCTTCATCTGGTGGACCTGAGCCTGTCATTTTTCATGGATTGGAATTGGATCTTCCAGCAGAGGAGCTCCCACCAAATGCTGTTATACTGGAATCGGAGGAAGAGTCCCTCGCAAAATCTCTTGCCTGCTCATATTTTTTCTCAAAAACGAAGGATATTGCATCCTTTAACTCCGTGGAGGAGGTAATTTGTCTTTTCAGTGATATTACTAATGGTCTTGAATTTGATATTACTGGTGGTCTTTATTGATATCTATGAAGTTTTTTTCCTGCTTAGAATGCAGATAAAATACTAGTCAGCATCATGCTTAATAGGTCAAAAGGTAATGCCCAACCTGCTGCGCCGATTGCCGAATATCTCCCAGGTAAAAGAATGGCAGCTCAAGTGTTTGTGTGTGTGTGTGTATAGGGTGTGAATCTGGTGTTTATGATTCACCTTGTATCTGTGTTTAAAAAAGCGCGCCCCAGGCGCGCCTAGGCGAGGAGTCGCGCCTCCAAATGGCCGGATCGCCTCCCAGACCCTGATGCACGCAGGGTCCGTGAGGCGCGACGGAGGCGCCCGAGGCGCGATGAGGCGCGCGAGTCGTGCCTAGGCGACGATGCGGTGGATTCAAGGATATTCCTTTTTTATTATTATTTAAAATATAAAAACCCTAATTGATTTACCTATCGCACACGAAACTCTCATTACACATTCGAAGGGAATTGGACCCTCTAAAACCCAACCCACAGCGCCGCCGCCGGCCGGTCCTTCTCGCCACCGCCGCCCGCCAGTCCCTGCGCGCCACCGCCGCCGGTAATCCAGCCCGTCGCCGTCAATCGCCTGTCGGTCTGTGATTTTTTATTTTTTATTTTTAAACTGTCGCTACTCGCCTCCCTTTCCCTCACCGCCCTGCTTCTCAGATTCCTCGCCGGCCGCCGCTGCCCACGCCCAGGCCCTGCTGCCCTACTACTTACGCCCCAGCCCCCAGCCCTTATTTTTCCCCTTCCTTTAATTTTTTGCTTCAATTATTCCAATTATTTCATAAATTATTTGTTCAAACATGATATATATAATATGACTAATAAATTATATATATATATATATATATATATATATATATATATATATAATTTATGTATTTTTTTAGGGGGTATATGACTAATAAATTATATATACATATAATTTATGTATTTTTTTTTAGGGGTCCTTGAGGCGCTCGCCTCGACCTGAGTCGCCTCGCGCCTCGCGACTCGCACCCTTGTCGCCTCACCTCGCCTCACGCCTTTTAAAACACAGCCTTGTATTAAATAGGAACAAATCTACACCCTTTATCTACACAATTGATAGTCCGGATTAAAATTTATCCACAATCAATGTTTTTTCACTGTATATGTTATGCTTAATATCTATTGAGCTTGATTGTTCTATTTATTATGCTTATTTTTTTTAATAAATAATGTGTTTTATGTCAACCACTGATGTAATCAATTTAAAGACACAGATTCATTCCTATTTAGTATAGACTTTATTTCTAGAACTAGATCTCAGCTCTATCTCTATTTCATTTCTATCTATGTGTGTGTGTCATTTAACAGCATTGAAGAGCAGGATATAGGAATTCTTCTTTATCCTGTTTTAATTTGATAAAAGAGATGGTTTCACCTAGAAAAATTCTCTTGATTGTTTCCTAAATTTATTCTGTTTCCAGCACTTGGAGAAGCCAGACTGCTGGTTATAAATCACAAACTAGAAGTGTTATCCTTTGGCACAAAGAATCTTCTGTTGAAAGACATGGTATCAAAGTTAATCATCCCTGGATTGGTTGACCAGTTACACTCGCTAAAGAACAAGATATTGCCAGATCTCCTAACACAGCAGCTACAGGTACGATGATCATATTATACACAAGCTGATGTTCTTGGAAATCTGTAGAACATATATATAGGATGTTTTTTAGCACTGACCCATCACCCACCACATAAGCATACATGTGGGCCAAAGTGCGAGAACCTGGAGAGTTCTGTGTTGCTGGCAGTCATTGAACATTTCATGTTTAACAAAACACCACATGCAACAAACCACTTGCTAATAGGCACATTACATTTTTTAAGTTTTTTGATTAATCTGTTGATATTCTTGAGACTACAGTAATATGCTGATGAAAGGGCTTTAATCTTCTGCAGTTAAGGCCATACCACTTCATGCCTCCGGGCTTTCTACATCCAATCATTGCTATATATGAGCTTAGCTATGGGGAGACGGAAATGAAGCAAGGTACTCTTTAAGTTGACAAACACAAATATGTCCAGGAAATTCATGATTCATCCCTTGACTTCCAATATTTCTCGTTGACTATTTAACCTATCGCACGCATCGGTTTCTGAATTTCATGGTTTGTCATGGTTTCAAGTGGTCATATGACTTACCATTTTACCATCTATCTCCTGTAAAACTGCAAGATGGAAGGATCTCATGAATAGATGATGGGCGCTTTAGTCTGATCATTTAAGAGTGCTATGATCCAGCACATATTCTGTAAATAAGCACAGCAGAATACTTCACTCTAGGGTTAGATAAGCTAGACGCCATTCAAATGCCAAAACACTTTATGCTAGTTATGTTTTAATTGTTATCTAAGTACTTCAAGTCTTGCAGTTGAAACGCGAAAAGCTCTTCACTTGAGGCTAGGGCTGCCATTTGACCGCCCTCTTTTGAGGATCGCTAATGTGATAAATTTTT
Source organism: Plectranthus barbatus (assembly GCA_026898455.1). Taxonomy (NCBI): domain Eukaryota; kingdom Viridiplantae; phylum Streptophyta; class Magnoliopsida; order Lamiales; family Lamiaceae; genus Plectranthus; species Plectranthus barbatus. Next base: position 353,465 of record JAPKLW010000509.1, read on the forward strand.
TTTCAAGAAACGACAGCAGAACAAATCCTAGGGGTAAACACATATTTTCATAATGTACCTTCAGTTGTTACTAGTGGAGTTTGTTTAACCTTTAATTCATTGTTTATAGTGGGCTCCTCTTTGCTGAAAGATGTTCATCTTGGTATTCCAAGCAGCGGAGGTAATTATCGTCATGAATGTTACACATGTACTATGTTTTTCTATCTCTATCGGATCACAAATTTGAAATTACTTTGCTTTCTTGGTGCTGATGTGCCACAATCATAATGTATGTGCAGTCTCTGGTGGTCATGTCTCTCTAATTCAAGGCTCTTATGAATATTATCATTACCTCCAAGATGGATTTGATGATTCGGTAAACCACCTCCCTCTTCGAAGTTTCTACTTTTTTTTTTTTTTGCTAAAATATTTCTGTTTGAACGGGATATTCTGTTCTAGATAACACCAATTTTGTGAATAACATGTGAAGGGATAGGCCTAGATGTTGATGGCCATTAACGCAGTGGCCTCGTTGACCTATTTTAAATAGTTGGAGGTTTGAATTGATTTGAAATTTTCTAAAGTTTTAGTTTTGTCTAGCTTCAATAGAAGTTTCTCAGTTTAATTATATAGTAATGGCTGTAAAAAAATAATGTCTATTTTTATAATCAACAAATAAATATGAAAATACTTTTAACGCTCAAATAACAAAAACAAAAGTATTCTGCTTCCTCACTTCAATTTGATTAATTGTATTTGATTAACATGGTGCAGGGTTGGGGTTGTGCATATCGCTCTCTTCAAACTATTGTTTCATGGTTCAAGCAGCAACACTATACTTCCACTGACGTCCCCTCGCACAGGTAAATTTTCGTTGGTGTCTTCAACTCACTTACCGAGCTCATGTGGTATACGTTCATGTCCTGTGGCTCAACTTTGATTACTAGTGTAAACAACATATCCAGTCCAAGTTGGATCGTCATTACCAGGAAAGCGGAAAAAAAAAATTGCACATATTCTTCCTCTCATCTAAATATAGCATCATAGAGTATTTTCTCTCATAAATAAAGCTATATTTTTTTTCAGAGAAATACAGCAGTCGCTGGTTGAGATTGGTGATAAGGACCCTTCATTCATTGGGTCACGTGAATGGATTGGTGCCATTGAGTTAAGTTTCGTTTTGGACAAGCTACTTGGAGTAAGTATCTATCTTTTTGCATTTTCATGAAGATATCAAGGAAATTATAAAAGTTGTTTCCGAGATCAATATAAACTCCAACCTTTAACAGGTGAGTTGCAAAGTGATTAACGTGAGGTCTGGATCGGAGCTTCCAGAGAAATGTCGGGAGCTGGCCTTGCATTTTGAGACGCAAGGAACACCAGTGATGATCGGTCAGAAACTGTATCTGGTTTTGTAGAATGCTAGTATAGTAGTAGTTGGTTTTGTTAAGAATGGTATGGTATTGGTATTTGTATTGGTACTGTTATGTGCAGGGGGAGGAGTTTTGGCATATACGCTGCTGGGGGTGGATTACAACGATACGAGTGGAGATTGCGCGTTTCTTATACTGGATCCTCACTACACCGGCAGCGATGACCTTAAGAAGATCGTCAATGGCGGGTGGTGTGGATGGAAAAAGGCGGTGGACAGCAAGGGGAAACATTTCTTCTTGCACGACAAATTCTACAATCTGTTGCTTCCCCAGAGACCTAACATGGTGTAGCATTCATTATCACACTGTTTATCTCAAGATCAAGATATCCCCTCCCACCTGCAAAATTTGTTTGTTCCTCTACTTTTCCATATCCAGTTTAGCAACAACTATTACTAGTTATTGTTGAAGCTAATGTTGTGTTTCTTTTTTTTCTTTTCCTAGGCAGTTGAAAGATTTGGTTGAGCAAAATAGTGCCAATGGTCGGTCTGTTTTTTTTTTTTTTAAATAAAAAAATAAATTATGGTAATTTTATTATTTTCAAATGAAAATAATATAATATTTTCGAAAATATCATTATCCCTGTTCATCAATATACATGCTTTTTATTTGAATTCTTGCTGATTAATTAAAATATATTTCGTTAATGTCTACACAAGCTATTTTAGCAGAGCATAATATGGAGTTATGAACAGCATCTCCGATGGCGCCTCCTCCACTCCGCCACCCTCACTTGTCTTCTTTTCGCTGCTTTCCCTACCCATGTAGCTCCCCTGTACTCAAGCCAAACCTCTTCATCTCACCAAATCCACCCTTAAACCCTAGCAAAACCTCCGTGTCCTTTTCCTTCTCATTTCTTTCAATCTCTCTCCAAAACAATGTCAGAGATTTCAAACACCTCGCCTCCACCTCACACAGCAATGATTCTATACGAGAACCGTGCGAAAATCGCGTTGACGAAGCAAGCGAAGCCATTATAGAGCATCTGGAAGAACATGGGGCTTCGCGAGAAGACGCGCTGTTCATTTCCTTAAACTGCCCTAATTATCTGAACATGCTGATTGAAAGCGTTGATGACCTCGACGATTGGAATTCGTTGGCCGCCGCCAGCTCGGAGCCAACTAGTGGCGGAGGCTACATGGAATTCAAGAAAAAAGTGATCCTAATGGCGGAGCAGAAAGGGGATAAGGGCGTTCTTCCCTTTTTGGAGAGCATTGGCCTTTCGCTCTCTTCGGCTTCTCACGTAGCTCGATACATCTCTTCTTCGAAAGCCATTGTGCTTCCACGCCTCATTGAAAAGGTGTTGATTGAATTATATTTTATTTATTTTATCTGACAGAAAAAAGCCGTTGGCAGCCAGACTCTGTTTTTCCTGATTTTGTGTTCTTGTTAATTATTATTATAGGTTAAGTATATGAAGGAAATATTATTTTCTGACAGTGATGATTATGAACTCGTCGGGAAAAATGCAAGACGAATGATGGGGCACCTTTCCATTTCTGCTGATGACGAATTGCAGCAAACTTTAGCATTTTTTGAGAAGGTTAAAAGTCGTAGCTTGTTTGTGTAGTTGATGTTAGATGCTCGAGTATGTGAAAATGTGTCGTTTCCTGTATAGTTTGTGTTTTTATTTCTTTTTTTTTTTTTGCTCGTGTAGATCCAAGCAAGGCGTGGAGGTTTGAATAATTTGGCTTCTGAGAGTACCTCTTTCCGGTGTCTCATTGAAACTTTTCCCCGTCTTCTGATCCTGCCTCTAGAATCTCGTATGAAGCCAATCATCATAATGTTTTCAGAAGATATTGGGGTCCCTAAAGAATGCATAAGAAACATTTTTCTGTTATTCCCACCCATTTTGGCCTATGACATTAACAAAGACATCAAGCCAAGACTGCAGTTCTTTGAGAAGGTAATCCGAATTTCCTGTCTCTGAAGTGTTTGAGATTTATAAATAGCCCTTGTTGTGAACTTGGTTCTTGCATGAGCTGATGATAGCCGTAGCTTCCATTTAAAGTGACTTACGAAGTTCTAAAGCTTGTGAATTATGGGTGTATAAGTTTTTAACTTATGTATGATGTTGCATTGCTGGTGGAATCTTGTCTATTTTATATGGCAGCTGACAATTGGTCTTTATGGATGCCTCGTAGATTGGTGTGAAGAATAATGAGCTCGGGAAGATGCTAGTTAAGTATCCATGGATTCTTTCAGCTAGCATCCTAGAGAACTTCAAGAAAACCCTCAATTTCTTTGATGAAGAGAAGGTAATACACGAAACCAGATACTGGATTGATGCACCTCCAGTTCCGATGGTTGTTATACCATAACTTAAGTTTTAACATACTAGATTGGATGCTCTCTAGGTTCCAAGAGCTTGTTCTTCCCAAGCAATCAAAAGCTGGCCACATATTTTGGGCTGTTCAGTAAACAAACTGAAGCTGATGGTGGAAGAATTAAGTGAAATGGACATAAAAAGTAAGAAGTTGGGTCATGTTATTGCTACAAGTCCGCAGCTACTACTGCGCAAGCCTCAGGAATTTCTTCAGGTTGGTTCAGAATTTCTATTAAAGTTCTTATTTTTATTGAAAGATTTATTTAGCTCACACTTTCACTTTCTTGTGTTTAGTTACATCATGATCACTTCAATAATATTAATGCCTTTGGAAGATCAAAAGCTCAATGACTCCAGTTTTTTAAAATGGGGCCTAATGCATAGCACAAACGATATTAGAATCTAAAAGGCCTTGCTTTATCTGACCCTTCCATGGAACGACTTAGTTTGTTGGGCTAATCAAGTTGGAGGCATTTTCTAGCTATACCATAAATAACTACTTGCTATACCATATATGTGAAACTTGTTGATAAAGGAATCATAAGGTCATTTTTATCTATGAAATTTATGAAATTGCCTTTCTTTGCAAATGGGTTTGTGTAATTGATTCCTTGTGGATCATGAACCCCTTGCGGGCTGCATTAGTTCATACGCATGATACTTAACGCAACAATGGTTGAATTCATATAACCAGCATGATTATGTATAAAAGTGATATTGATTCTCAATCTTATTGTATGGGCCCTTTCTTTGTTTTTTCAAATGTTGGAGTTCTCTTTATTTTGATGGGAAGCCGAAACTTCTTATCCGCATAATGTGTCTCCTTTAACAATCATAGTGAAGAAACTTGAATAAAGTGGCATTTTGGTGATGAACTATTTACCTTTTCGTTTATCATGTAATACAAAAACACTCTTTCTGTGTCACGCCATTGTTTTACCAGCATGCACATTTATTATACTCGCTACTTTTGCTCCCACATTCAGGTTGTGTCCTTCTTTAAAGATCTAGGAATGGAAGAGGATGCTATTGCTAGGACGGTTTGTCGTTGCCCTGAGATTTTTGCTGCAAGCATCGATAGAACTCTCGAGAAGAAGTTGCGATTTCTTTCTGACATTGGAATTTCCAAAACTCACATCCCAAGAGTTGTCAGAAAATACCCCGAACTCTTTGTTTGTGATGTCGACAGAACATTACTTCCGAGGTAAAGACTAGTACAATGGTTTCTTGAAGTATTACAACATACCCGGAAAAAAAAAAGGACACTCAACATTCATGCTCTCTTTCTTTTATTTTGGCAGAATGAGGTACCTGATGAAGATAGGGTTGTCAAAGAAGGATATAGGGTTCATGGTACGGCGGTTCTCTCCTTTGCTCGGCTACAGCATCGATGAAGTTTTGAGACCTAAACTGGAGTTCCTAGTGAAAACCATGGGAAGGCCGGTAAGCGACATCGTGGATTACCCAAGGTACTTGAGCTACTCACTGGAGAAGAGGATAAAGCCGAGGTATTGGGTTGTGAAAAGCAGGAATATAGATGTTACACTGAAAGAGATGCTGGGTAAGAATGATGATGAATTTAGAGATGTTTATTTAGTTGATGGACAAGTGTTTGTTCCTCCAAGTGTAGAGTAGTAGTTGATAACAGAGATCATACGTGCTATGGCTCATGTATCATAAGGTTCAATTTTCTATTGGAAGGATTATTTTCATGTGCATTTTCTTTGATGAGCAGGATACAAATAAAATCAGTCCGAATACTAACAAAAAATTCCTAAAACCCATTCCTACGGGGATCAGATTCTTTGAGTGGAGTGATACTGTTTGAGTTGAGCATTTATCCACCTTTAACAGCAAGAGTTGGCATCACGACTCTGCTCCGGAAGGCAGCTCGAATCTGCTTTTGTTCAGCAACAACCTCATCTCCAGTTTACATGGCAGAACCCTCATAATTATTTTACTAAGTATTTCAAAAATAAATTTACATTTCCCAAAAATTCAATTCAAAGATACTTCCTCCGTTTCGATCAAATTGTCCCAAGTTGATCGGACATGATAACTAATATATTTGAGTGGTATTGAAATGAATATTTTATTGATGAGTGTGAAAAACTTACTATTTTAGGAAAGTGGATTAATATTATGAGACGGACGAAAAATGAAATATGGACAATTTATGTGGGACGGAGGGAGTATATCTGTTAGTTTCTAAATTTGTGAAACCTCTTTAACAACTCTCTTAGTTGCAATTTATGTGGAACTAATTCCACATCCAAAAACCTCTCCAACGTTCTTATTTTTTACTCTATAAACTTCACATTTTCTAGAAAAATAGAAGTCCAGATTATCAGCTCATTATCGATTTTTCAAGCTTGCTAGTTTTAGTTTTATTGTTGTTGTTCGTCCCTCTTAAACATTAGAGGTAGGCTCATTTTATCCTCAAGAAACATTTTGGATTATCAAGAGTTGTTTCTTGAGGGCAATGTCTAACACGACTTGAGCGCTTCCTTTCTCTGTTCCCTCCTACATAATATTAGAATCAATCTTTTATCCCCCAAATTCTCCTACAATCTCAAGAAACAATGTCTACTGATTCTAATACACGCAATTCGTTGATGTTGTTGTCGTTGTTGCTGTTGCACAATTCGCCAGGCCGTTTCGTGATGTATCCAACATTGCGGTTTTTGTTAGTGAAGATTTCAAACGCTGGCAAGAATGTATCTCCTCGTTACTGGACGTGCATGAAGTTGCTTTTGCTCTTATAGAAAAACAACCTCCATCAACTTCAGACGCTGAACTTTTGGAATCCTGGAGTCATGCCAATAAGGTATGTCGACATACGATTTTACAAACGATTTCTAATGAGCTCTTTGATGTGTATTGTAGGTACAAAGATGCATAATTAATATGGGATAGATTGGTGTCTCAATTCATTGCTGAGGATGCCACCAAATAGAAATTTGTTGTTGGAAAATACTACCAATAGTAAATGTATGACGAAAAGGAAATGAAAACTCAAATTAATGAATATCAAAAGCTGCTGGAGAATTTGAAAAATGAAGAAATGTTTGAGAAAAAAAAAGGTTTTGATTTTGGAAATTAAAGATAATAAAATAGAATTTAAAAGGTTTTAAAACAGAATTAAAAGATACAGTTTCAATGTTTGAGCAAATGAAAATTAGGTTGATTTTGGAAATAAAAGATAATAAAACAAAATTTAAAGGGTTTTAAAACAGAATTAAAAGATACAGATTCTAGGGCAATCAATCAACCAAAATATATGCAAACCAATTAACTCAAATTCACTTACTTGCATAAGGTGAGAAATCAAATTCAATTATTACAATTCCGGAATAGACAATTGTAACCTAGAATACTAATATGTGATTATCTCATCTCGATCTCAAGATCACAATATTAATCAATCCCAATAAACATTAGATTTAATCCCTACAATTAATTCTTCTTTTTGAGATAGAAAACAATTATATTAAAATTCTTTTTCCCATTATCAGTTTTCACCTTTCACTCTTTCAATTGATAACTATAAACCTAGATTCAATTTCATCTATCGATCCTTCATTAAATCTTGATCCAATTGAATTAAACCAGGAAATTAAACCTTGCAAGTAAATGAATTAAACTCCATGATTGTTGAATAAACTCTAGAACCTTCTAAGGTTTCTAGCCACTTATGATGGAAAGAAACACAAAAGACATATTATTAAATTGCATAAAAGAACTTACAAAATAATGAGGAATCTTGAAGTCCAAAAATTCCAATGCTAAATTAAGCTCCAACAATAATTAGCTCTCTATAAACTCAAAATTCATGAAATGTATATAGAGGTGGATGTGTATCTCAAAAGATCTAGGGCTTAAAATATCAAAATTATCCAAAATTGGCAAAATCTTCCTTTTTGAACTTTCGTGTCGATCGACACATGACATGTCGATTGAGATTGAATTCCCATGTCGAGCTCTACTTTGACTCCTGTCTCGGTCGACATCCTCCTCCTATGTCGATCAACATGTGCCACATCAATCGACATGGAGGCCTTGCTCGAGTTTTCGACTTTGTCTTCAATGTCAGTCGACATCCCATGTATCGACCAAAACTACAGCTTCACCATTAGATGAAGAGGTGAGGAGGAATGAAAGATAAGGGAAAGACCCATTTCAGTAATGTGACGATGTTTGCGTTCAACCCAACTGTTTTGAGAGGGAGTGTAAGGACAGGACATAAGATGATGGATGCATGATTTTGCAAGATGAGATTGAAAACGGGAATTTGTGAATTCGGTACCCCCATCGCTTTGAAATTTCTTAATTTTGCATGAAAATTGATTTTTAACAAATACATGAAAATTAAGAAAAACATCGTAAAAATCGAACTTAGAACGAAAATGATAAAACCAGGTAAAACGGGAGAAATCATCGATGAACACAGCATAATAACGAAAACCAGAATTTGACTTAACATGAGATGGACCCCAAAGATCACAATGAAACAAGATCAAGTACATGCGATGCACGTCTTTCAGACAATGAAAAAGGAAGATGTGAGTTTTTAGCTAACTGACACGAAGTACACAAACTATTATGTGAGACTGAAGAAGTAGAGAGTATACTGGACTTGAGTAACGAGTTGATGACTTTAGCAGACGAGTGACCTAGACGGTTATGCAATGTCTCAAAGGTGGCGTGAGGGAGAGACGGCTGAGTGGAGGCTGAAAAAGCAGACACGGGTTGATGGAGAATATACAAACCATGCCTACGCACGCATGTGGCGACAGTCTGTTCGGTTTCCCAATTCTGAATATGCAGCTGTGAATCAGTAAACAACACATCAACATGAAAGTCGTGAGTGAGTTTACTAACAGATAAGAGATTCTTAGTAATTGAAGGAACAACAAGAACTCTATTTAAAGATATAGAATCAGAGAGAGGTAGAGAGCTCGTATGTGTAATACGGAGGCAAGCGCCGTTACCAACTGCAACATGATCAGAACCAGAATATTCAGACACATTATCTAGGTGTGAAGCATCAGCGGATATGTGAGCGGCGGCGCCAGTGTCCAAATACCAGTCAGAGACAGGAGGTGAGGAGACGGAGCACTGAGCGAAAAGAGCCTCGGCTAGGTGGGTTGTGGGCGCGGGGCGGGAGGACCGAACAAATGACCTATCAAAGCGTTTGGGACAATCAAACGCGTCACGATCATTCTGTCGGCATAAATAGCACCAAGGCGGTCGTTTCTTCGGTTTCCACCGTTCGAACGACCACAATTGCGCGATGAAGAATTCTTGCTGCTGGAATCTTGCGACTTGGAGGCAGCATGAAACGCGACCGACTGTGTCGAATGAGTCGAGGCCGAGGCTTTGAGAAAGAGCTCGTGGCTAAGGGCACGAGCAAGTAACGTATCAAAATCAGGAAGGGGCTCTTGCGCCATCTAAGCAGCTGTAAAAGTCCAATATGTAGAACTCAAACCCCTGAGGAACCAATTAGATTTGTCTGACTCATCAATTGACCGTCCGATGGCCGATAATTGGTCACACAGACCCTTGAAGCGACGCCCATAATCGGAGATAAATAGGTCGCCTTGTTTGGTGGAGAGAAGATCGTCCTTCAAACTCAACTCTCGGGCCTTTGAGCGGTGACTGTACGAACGAGAAAGGGCCAGCCATACCTTGCGCGATGTAGAGTATCCAATAATAACAACCATGGATTCTTCTGTTAATGTAGAAACGAGAAACAACTTGATCAGTTGATCACACGAGTACCATTTGGAGAATTCCGGATTTGCAGCAGTGGTGCCAGCGGCAGCGGATGTCGTGCGTGGAGGGGCCGAGATCGAGCCATCAATGTAAGGCATGAAATTTTGTGTGATGAGGAGGGGTTCTATCTGAGCATGTCAAACAAGATAATTGGCAAATGTGAGTTTAATGTTCACCATGTGAATGATGGTAGAGAGAGGCAACGTGGGAAGGTCGCCGGCATCGACGGGGGCAGCCATGGGAGGCGCAGGGAAGAGGTCGACGTGTGGAAGAGATAAAAAACTAGGGTTTAGCCAAGATTAGGTTGATACCATGTGGGAAATAATATCCTTTATTTCACTCAAATAAAAAAGGAGATACAACATGGTTTATATAATGTAAATAAACTGAATCTAGCTAATGTAATCTAAGATATGAAAAGATATATACATACTTGGTGTACAAGATTACAAAAGATATAAACAAATCTAATATCTATATCTCAAGAATTCTCAATATATATAATATAATATATAACATTGAGCTAATCACAATTTAACAAAAATAAATTAAACATCTCAGAGATATTTTATTTATTCGTTAAAAACTCATGAATAGAAACCATAACTTATACTCCTTCCGTCCTATTTATTCGATCCTGTTTTAACTTGCACGAATGTAAAAATTCATTTATGGATACATTAAATTTTTGAATAAATTTATTGAATTACCCTTATTTAGCAATAACTATTAATAATAACCCTATTAATTATGTTCAATTTATAAAGATAAATTTGTAAACACATACAAAATAATACTACCTCCGTCCCAAAACAATTGTCTGGTTTGGAAATGGCACAGATACCAATGCGAGTAGAGATAGAGGAAATTAGTATTTTATTAGTGAGTGTGTATTAACTTTCTATTTTAGGAAAGAAGACAATTGTTTGGGACGGACGAAAAAGGAAAACAAGACAATTGTTTTGGGACGGAGGGAGTACTAAATTTAGAATGAATCATATAAATGAGACACCAAAAAAAAAACATGGACCAAATAATAGGAACGAAAGGAGTATAAAGAATTGATATTTAAAAAGCTCAATTAATGGATTTATTTTAGATATATATATTGAGACAAATAATGCCTTTTGAAATCGAAAAGTGGGCCGGGGCTGGAACTGGGCCGGAAAGGGCTTTGGGTATTCTTTGAGATAAAATAATGATAAATAATTGTGTTAAGCTCGACTCCCGCTTCACTTGCACATCCTAGTTCCTACTGTTAACTAACGTTTGCTTGAAACAGTGTAAACGACAAACAAAACAACAGACGTTGTAAACCACGCCAATCCTCCGCAGTCCAGTCGGCTGCCACCAATCCCATAATGTTTTTAACTTGGACTTTGCCCAACTTGGCTGGAAACTTCACATTTCCTTTTCAAGAGTCAACACCATCCAGTCTTTCTTTATCATTATCAATATTTTTAATACAGAAGCAAAACTTCTTGACTGGAATAGGGGTTCAACGCTTTCACCCTCAAGTTTCCACGCTCATATAGTCAGTCACATATGCAATACTTGCCTTCGTTTTATATTATTTCCATTTCTTTTTTTCTGTGACTCTCCTTGTTTATCTCTGTGTGTTAAAGATTGTTTTTTTATATAGTGGGCTGAATCTTGAGCATTGACCACTCCATCACTCAGCTTCTTACATCAGGTGGCAATTTTTCTTATTCATCTTTCCCTTTCATTTTCTGGGTTCTTTTTCTTGTGATTAGAGTGCACTGTGCTGGTACTTTACATGGAAATTGATATCTTATTTTTGCTGGGCATGATTTTCTACGGATTCTATTTCGTCAATTTGGTCAACTTTATCTCTATTTAGTGTATTACTTGAATTACGTGTGGGTGTGTGTGTTGATGCTGCTATAGTTGCTTGTTTGCTGCTTCTCTGTCTTTAAAAGAAAACCTGATATCATGATTGCTCTTTTGGATGCTAGATGTTGTGTAAATTGTGAAATATTGGATGTTGGGACATTCTTGTGAAAGAAAAGAAAGCTTTTCCTTTTTTCTGGTTTCTTGTTGTAAATTATACCAAAAAACTAGATTGATTGTAATCGGCCATTTGCAAAATTTAGACTCAGCTAGAGTTCACACTGTGTCTACAATGTTTCAGAGCCTTAATATGAATAGCCGGCAGTTGATCGTGTGGAAGAAGAGAGAAAGGGAATGGTGAAAATTTCAATAAACTATGATTAGGAAGATTGGTGTGGGTATGTGTTGTTGGTCAATCAATGAGATCATGTCAGTATGGCATTTACTGTCATTCCAGAAATCTGAATATGGAATGATGGCTTGAATACTCAGCTTTCTAGAATTTCTGTCATAATTGTGACGCTTGATTGCTGCTCGTTGAAGTAAGAAATTTGCGAAAGCTGAAACTTTGTTCTGTTCAGTACTAACTATCTATCTTCCAGGTATATGTGAGAAATGGATGCTTCTGAAAGAGATGAGGTTCCTATGCTACCTGCTGCATACCTACAGTCAGATGGTCGAGATGGCTCTGGAAGAAGAGGCTTATCAACCAGAACAAGAAGTGCATCAATGTCAATACCTACAAACTCTATGGATTCCATTGAATACGAGCACAATCTTGTGGGTTTCACTGGTCCTCTGAGAAATCCAAAACGAGATCCTAATATACAGATGACTGGCCCTTTATATGCTAACCGCAACCAGGAGTTCATCTTTCAGCCTCCTCAAGGTGCATTGCGCCAAAAAGCTACTGACCTCAAACAAGAAAATAATGACTGGTCAGCAGAGGATCGTGTGGGGAGAAATGAGCACCTATTGAGGTCAGGGCAACTTGGGATGTGCAATGATCCATACTGCACAACTTGCCCAATGTATTACAATGTAAAGGGGCCCCAGAAACCTTCTAGAACATCAGATATATTTGATGCTAAGGTACTTAAAATTCTTGCCAGTTCTTCCTATCTGAAATGCAGTAGCAAGCAGCTTCTAACGTGAAAAATCTTTTGCTTGTCTGTTTGTATCTAAGGCTATATCTTTTGTAGAAATTGTAGCTGCTTCTTTATGAGGATGGTAGTAGGATTAAGTGATGCTTCCTCAGACCAGGCTCCTTGTTTCTTATGTGAAGTGTTCGTGATGAATTGCCAAACAGCCTTTGAGAATCATAGGTTGGAAATGGTTTTATGATACCAAAGTAGATGGCTATATATTTTTATTTAGTAGTAGTGCAATCTTTACCTTATAAAGTTTCCAAGATTACTTAACTCCTCTACGACACTTGTTTTGTCTCTAATGCCATTTTCAATCAATTATGATTTAGGCATAAATGTGTTCTTTGTGACAGACTACATGGCACATTGTATATATCCATTCTTTTTGTACCTTTTAATAGCAGAATTATGTTTTGACTGTTTCTCTTGATAACCCAACTTCTTGGTTTAGCAAATTGTCAAGTTGTTCTTTGAGTTTTAAGAGTTTTATTTATTAGTTTTTCATTTTATGATAATTTGGTTTTCTCAAGTCTTGGGTATTCTGTACAGGTATTTCTTGATGCATAAATGTTCCCAATATTTTCAATCACCAAATCACTAATTTTACCAAATGCACTCATATATCTTGAATATTCCGTTTGGTTTACAGTTCCATAATATGATACATGGAGATGCAAAAGGTTGGGCTAAGAGAAAGTGTTCATTTCTGATTTCTTATATTCCTGGAGTTATGAACCCCCACACGGAACGTGTTCAGCGGTGGAACCAGTTCTTCGTCTTTGCTTGCTCGTTTGCTGTTTTTCTGGACCCATTGTTCTTTTTCCTTTTAAATGTGCAACAGGTAAGCTGAAGAGAAATGCATCTTGTTTCATTCTCAACATTAAATTTATTGAGATGATATGTGACACTTTGTACCTTAAAAACATTAGAATGAATGTTCACAAGTACTGTTTAGAAGTTTGGTACATGCAATCTAATAGCCTTGATTTTCTTTTATTCAATAGCATTTATTTTTATGTGTTAGGCTTCATCCATGAAGTTATTGCCTTGACCTTTGCATATAAATACAAAAGGTCTCACTCGACCTACACATCATTATCTCTGCCCAGGATAACAAGTGTATCGTACTGAATTGGCCAATGACAACAGCATTGGTCGTCTTGAGGAGTCTGACTGACTTCATTTACTTGCTCCATATCCTCCTTCAGGTACACACTCCCTTGGAAGGCATTTCTTGTTCTATGCTTTATTTTCCTAAATTGGCTACTCAAACATTTTTTTTATTTGCCTATCCTTCCGCTGGGAATGAAAGAATAGTCAGAGTGTCTATAAGCTCATTTCTTGGACAATTACAGTAGCAGTTACCTTAAGTTTCTAAGAAAGCTATTTGGGTGGGTGGGGTATTTAAGTATTTATGCTTTTCTTTTGTTTTCAGCTACAAGTCAAGATACGTTGTCATTTTGCAGTTTAGGCTAGCTTATGTTGCTCCTGAATCTAGAGTTGCGGGATCCGGAGATTTGGTCGATGATCCTAAAATGATTGCCCGGAATTATGTTCGTGGATTCTTCATTATTGATTTCTTTGTAGTACTTCCCCTTCCGCAGGTAAGTAGTCTGTCCTGTTCCCGCATGATTGCTGCATGAGTGTATTATAATCTCTCTAAGATAATTTATCCGGCTTCTTTTGTTTATAGCAATATCTCCCCCAAGATGTAATATTGAAACTTAGTTATTCCTTTTGGTAGATTATCATATTATTGGTCTTACCTGGCTCCATTGGAGCATCTGGTGCGAATTATGCAAAAAATCTTCTTCGAGCAGCAATTCTTGTTCAGTATATTCCAAGGCTGTACAGATTCTTACCTTTGGTTGCTGGTCCATCTCCAACTGGTTTCATCTTTGAGTCAGCCTGGTCAAATTTTGTCATCAACCTTCTTACCTTTGTTTTGGCAAGCCATGTAGTCGGCTCATGCTGGTATCTCTTTGGCCTACAGGTTCAACTGCTATGTTCTTTCAAATCTCATTTGCATTATTGAGCTCTTTTTAGGCAGTGCGACTGACTTTCTCTTAATTTACTTGTACATAGAGGGTCAATCAATGCTTCCGAGATGCATGTCGCGACAGCACTATTCTAGATTCTGAATGTATGGAATTCATTGACTGCGGACATGGAAGTGCTGAAGCAAGGTTCGGGGGAGATATAAACTGGGATCCTTGGAAGAACAATGAGAATGCAACTGCTTGTTTCGGAAAAGATGGTTTTGACTTTGGGATCTATCAAAATGCCGTCAATCTAACCACTCACACGAGTTTAGTTAAAAGATATGTGTACTCGTTGTTTTGGGGGTTCCAGGTATTTTTATGCTTCAATTTCGTGTTATGTTTTTTTATCTTTTTCAAACATTAACAAATTTTACTGTGAAAAACTAGTTGATACTTTCTGGAGAGTATATGTGAAAAAAGTGATGGAGTAATGTTCTATCGTAATTTCATTCTTCTTTTCGACGTGTGAATCTTTATATAGCAAATCAGCACCCTGGCCGGGAATCAAGTTCCTAGCTACTTTGAATGGGAAGTTCTTTTCACAATGGCTATCATAGGAATCGGTCTTCTGCTTTTTGCTCTCCTCATTGGAAACATGCAGAATTTTCTGCAGGCTCTTGGTCGCAGGTACAACTTTTATCTCGTGTAGACAGTCCTGTTTACAGTGCAATGACATTCTTGAATTTCGCATTTTCATTTCATCTTAACAGTTTTTGCTCAAGTATGTTGATGAATTCTCATATCAGCTACTTGTCTTCTCCCCCCATACTTTCAATATAATGAAAAATGTATGTATGTATCAGGACATTCGAAATGTCTTTAAGGCGCCGTGATGTTGAGCAGTGGATGAGTCATCGTCGATTGCCTGAAGATCTACGAAGGTTCTATATTATTTTTATTATTCATTTGTCTAAAGCTCAAAATCTCTTTTGGAAGTGATCATCTGTCATCTTATGATGATGATTTTTCAGGAAAGAAATTAGTTTTTGTGATTTGTATGTGCTTTATATATATAAGCATATGAATGCAGGTGTGTTCGAGACTCAGAGCGCTATACTTGGGCTGCGACAAGGGGTGTAAATGAAGAAATGCTGATGGAGAACTTGCCAGAAGATCTTCAACGAGAAATAAGGCGTCATCTCTTCAAATTTGTGAAGAAAGTAAATAAGTTTGATTACATACATGTTTAAGAAAGATTGGATGATTTAAACATTTTGTTACAGGTCCGGATTTTTCAACTTCTGGATGAACCTATCATAGATGCCATACGTGAGAAGCTGAAGACGAGAACATATATCAGAGGCAGTAACATCATGTCTCTAGGTAGTCTTGTTGACAAAATGGTATTTATAATTCGGGGGACGATGGTGAGCAGGGGAGAAGATGGGATTCCTTCTTCCTTGTCCGAAGGGGACGTTTGTGGAGAAGAACTTCTCACGTGGTGCCTCGAACATTCTTCCATAAATAAAGGTACGTAGTAAACCCACAAGCATATCCAGTTCTGAAGGAGAGATGAGTCAGGGGCTTTGTTTTTCGAAATTTCAGATGGAAAACGAATAAGGATTCCAGGACATAGATTGTTGAGCAACAGGCAAGTGACTTGCTCCACAAACGTCGAGGCATTTGTACTGCGCGGTGTTGATCTGGAAGAAGTGACATGCCTGTTTGCCAGATTCTTGAGAAGTCCACGCGTTCAAGGCGCCATAAGGTAACAGACATTTATTTTTAAAATTTCCAATTTGTTATGTTATATTGCATTTGCATTCACTTTCAGGTACGAATCACCTTACTGGCGAGGGTTAGCAGCTAGGAGAATCCAGGTGGCCTGGAGATACAGAAAGAAGCGAATAAATCGGGCAGACTCATCAAGCCCACCGCGCAACTCAACTCGTGAGGTTTAGTTTGTTTGTGTACAGACAGACAGATGTGCTGTGCTGTGCTGTGCTGTGCAGCCCCAGTATTATTGTCTGCAATTAGTTAGTTTGCAGCCATTATTTGTTGTGGTGAATAAATGTTTTGGACCAGATAAGTTAGAGATTCATTATTGTAATTAAAGTTGAATAGGTGAGAAATTGTAATATTTGGACAGCCTCAACTTAATTTTAAGATTTTCTCTCATGTATCAGCTGTCAAAAACAATTATTTGCAATACTCTGTATGATATTGTGCTTGCAGTTATCTGTTCTGTTTGTCAAAGGTTTATTATGATCATGGTGAAATAACAAAACAACTGCCTAATCAATAATCGATACCGCAATTATGACTAAATCTCTACATATGAAAACTTTTAGTTCATAATGATTGTATGTACTCCATATATTTGAAGCTTCAGATGATTATGATGGCAGGATCTTGTGCTTTTAATTACATTAACAATTAATAGTTAGTTAGTTTTTTCTTTTTAAATATCTAATTATTCAATTCATATATTATAGCATAAAATTATAGTAATAATAAAATAATTGCAACATACATGTATTATCTTATATCCCTTGAATTAACAGTATGTGTATGTGCATGGCTCCCCAAATTAAGTTGTTTCTGGCGGGTTTACCATCCCTATTCCCTAAACTTAAAAGCTATCCAAATCCAACACTGCTCATCAATTATTCATTCTCTATTAACTACTACTACTACCACCCCTCATTTTATTTTTTTCTTTTATTAAATATAGAAATAAATGAATTTTCTCATGCATATTTGAATATTAACCAAAAATAAACTGAAAGGAGAGTTTCTTTTCGAGAATAAATTGAATATCTTTTAATGTTGTAAATAAGGTGGCTAGAAAAACAAGCAAAATTGGATTAATGTACCTAATATTCATAGTTCCTTATTTTTATCCTAATATTCGATTTCAAATGAATTAAAAATAGCACAATTTCGCAAAATATTATGAAAATCTCACGTCACTTTTTATTCGAAGATACATATTTACATCCATACCAAATAACCATTAGCCTACAATAATCAAATGCTTGCTTATTGGTGTAGACTAAAGAAGTCAATCTCTCTCTCTCCAGTGCTCATAAGTGATAATGCATATACATGCACATATATATATATATACATATACATATACATATGCATATATAGTACATAGGGTGTAGTAGTTGGAAGAAAAATTAGTGCAGCAGTAACTAGTGTGTACTTGGGTAATGGTTTTTGCCTCTCTTATTTCTCTCTCTTAATTGCTGCACACCTTCCTCTCCCACCTTTCTCTTCATTTCCATTTCCTTCTGTCCACCAACAACAACCACCTCATCTCTCTCTCTCTCTCATCACATACACACACAGTTATATATACCTATATATAGAGAGAGAGATGTGTAAGTCTAGAGCGTTACCCGAGCTGCAGGGAAACCATGGTTGACCAAACGACGCTACATTCGCTAATTCCACTCCCGAAATCCCATACCATTTCCTTTTTTAAATCGAAATCCATTCACACTATTTCTTTTTCGTTGCCGCTGTCTTTTTAATTGCGATTGTGTGTGTGTGTTATTATAGTAACCGCAGTTATTACAGTTATATTATGGGAATAGCTTGTAATCTGCAGCAGTTTCTTGAATACACGCCTGCTCATAAATCACACACCCAACCTTTTCTAGTGGCTGGCTGCTAAATCATCACACATGGAGTTCAGCAGCGGCGGCGGCGACGGCGATGGCCTCCCCGACTCCCACCGCGGCAAGAAGCGTTACCACCGCCACACCGCTCACCAAATCCAGAGACTTGAATCGTCAGTCTCCCTCTCCATGGTCCATGCACATATGCATAGACAAATTTCTCTTAAAGAAAAGATTTTTTTTTCCTTATCGTTTTCTTGGTTGTGATCCTAATGTTTGTTTGTGTGTGCTCGGTTAGGATGTTCAAAGAGTGTCCCCATCCAGATGAGAAAGCAAGAAATCAGTTGAGCAGAGAGTTGAATTTGCATCCTAGGCAAATCAAATTCTGGTTTCAGAATAGGAGGACTCAAATGAAGGTAAGATTTTCCTTCATCTTGATATTTTGATTTAATTGAATTCAATAAAAAGAATTAGACTTCTTTGATTTTAGGCACAACATGAGAGAGCAGATAATTGTTCACTCAGAGCAGAAAATGATAAAATTAGATGTGAAAATATAGCGATCAGAGAGGCTCTCAAGAATGTGATCTGCCCCAGTTGTGGAAGCTCTTCCGCCTCAGAAGATTCGTATTTCGACGAACAAAAACTGCGAATTGAGAACTCACATTTAAAAGAAGAGGTTTTTTAATGTTAATCTCACTCCTATAGACCTCTTTTCTATCTAAAGAATCTGTTTTTATTCAAGATTGCTTTAAAAATCTTGTGCAGTTGGACAGAGTTTCTAGCATTGCTGCTAAATACATTGGCAGGCCCATTTCACAGCTCCCACCAGTGCAGCCAATTCATGTTTCTTCACTAGATTTATCCATGGCTAGTTTTGGGGAGCATGGGATTCAAGGCCCATCTCTTGATCTTGATCTTGATCTTCTCCATGGCAGCTCATCGTCTGTGATTCCCAATTTAATGAGCATTTCTGATATGGATAAGTCCCTCATGGCTGACATTGCAGCCAATGCGATGGATGAACTGATTAGGCTCTTGCAGAGCAACGAAGAGTTGTGGACGAAGGGGGTAGATGGGAGGGGGGAGACTCTCAATATTGAAAGCTATGATAGGGTTTTTCAGAGACCTTACAGCCATATGAAAAATCCAAGTGTTCGGATCGAGGCTTCTAGAGACTCTGGTGTTGTGATAATGAACAGTTTAGCATTAGTTGACATGTTTATGGATGCGGTCAGTTTCTTTTACTCTGCTTGGATGAATGACATTGCCTTCAAAGTGTGATTATTAATGCTGCTGCATTGTGTTTCTAAATTGCCAGAAAAAGTGGGTGGAATTGTACCCCACAATAGTATCAAAAGCTAAAACTATTGAGGTGATTTCATCTGGAATGATGGGGAACCAGAGTGGCACACTGCAACTGGTAAGGAGAAATTAAAAATGTAGAAGAAGCATTGGATTGTATAGTGTTGCTGACTGTTTGTGGTGCATGACAGATGTATGAAGAAGTGCAGGTGCTTTCAGCATTGGTTCCAACAAGGCAGTTGTACTTGCTCAGATTCTGTCAGCAGATTGAGCAAGGGTTGTGGGCTATAGTCGATGTATCCTATGATGTTCCACTTCAGGAAGACCAGTTCCCTTCTTCTTCTTCTTCTTCATGTAAAGCTATTAGGCTCCCTTCTGGCTGCTTGATACAAGAGATGCCCAATGGCTACTCCAAGGTGCATCCCTACTTGATTTCATGAAACTAGTGGAATTTCTCTGACACAAATAAATTGATTAAACAGGTAACTTGGGTTGAGCACTGGGAAGTTGAAGATAAAGCACCAATTCACAGACTTTATAGAGACCTAATCCAGAGTGGAGAAGCCTTCGGAGCAGAGAGATGGGTGTCGACTCTCCAAAGGGTTTGCGAGAGATATGCTTGCCTGATGGTGTCTGGAAACGATCTTGGAGGAGGTAAGAGAAAATGTTTTGTTTTGTTTGGTTTTGGTAAGAAAAGAAATTAATGTTGGGTAAATATTGGCAGTGATAGCATCAGGTGAGGGCAAAAGAAGCATGATGAAACTAGCACAGAGAATGGTAAAGAATTTCTGTGGAAGCATAAACCCTGCGAATGGGCAGCAATGGACCACCCTTTCCGGGGTGAATGAGTTTGAAGTGCGAGCCAGCCTGCACAAGAGCACGGATCCAAGTGGCGTAGTGCTAAGTGCAGCAGCCACAATCTGGCTGGGGGTGCCTCCGCCAAGCGTCTTCAATTTCTTCCGGGATGAGAGAACAAGGCCTCAGGTGGAGTATTTATTATTAATCTTATAACACATGCCAATGCTGAAATAATATTATTTGTGCAGTGGGACGTGCTATCAAATCAAAATCCAGTTCAGGAAGTAGCCCACATTGCAAATGGCTCTCATCCAGGGAACTGCATATCACTCCTCCGGGTAATAAGTCAAAATCAAAATCATTTCTAGTCATGGTAGAGTATTTGTTATTGAATGAATGAGTGAATCTGCTGCAGGGGTTGAACAGCAGCCAGAACAACATGTTGATCCTCCAAGAGAGCTGCATAGATTCATCGGGATCACTGGTGGTGTACTGCCCGGTGGATCTTCCGGCAATCAACATGGCAATGAGCGGGGAGGACCCCTCCTACTTCCCGTTGCTGCCGTCGGGATTCACCATATCCCCCGATGGGAATGGGAATGGGAATGGGAATGGGAATGGATCACTCATTACAGTGGTGTTTCAGATCCTAGTCAGCAACTTGCCATCTGCAAGGCTAAGCCCTGAGTCAGTCACCACAGTCAACAACCTCATTGCCAACACTATCCACCAAATTAAAGCCGCCTTGGATTGCACCACACACCCACACCCACAGCCTGATACAGATTAATGGTTAATTAATTAATTAGTTTGGCAGTCAAGAACGCACCATGCACGCTCGCTTCCGACCATTCATTCCAAATGGTGAAGATGCAAGCAAAAGATATACTCTCTACTACTGTGTCTGTGTGTGGTTCGGGTATTGACTTCTTAATTTGTTATTCAAATTTGGGACAGCTTCATCCATCTCTCCCCTTCCAATTCCAATTGAATTTGAAATAAATACATCTTCAGAGCTTTAAAGTCATGGGCAGAGTGCACATGCACTTCCTCTTCCACTTTTAGGGTAGGGGCCACTCGCCAGGGTGTAAGTGTATTCTATTCTACTCGCCCTTCCAACTCTCTTTCCTTACTACTACTAGTTTTATCATTTTCAAACTCATTAATTCCTAAAATCCAAAATACTCTCTTTTTCTTTTTTTACAAGTCATGTGTTTAACTTGGTAGGGAAATCAAACTGATTCACAGGTTCGATCCAATTAATGTGTGTGTAGTACGTGTGACCACACCAAATTGCATTGATGATGACATAAACCGTAAACGTAACATTAAGATGGCCCCTTTTAGTGAATATTGTATTTTGCAAACATTTTTATAATATACAATTGTTGTGTTACTACAAGAAAGAAGAAGAAATTAATCGCAGCGAATACAATCGAAGTTTACACTTATGTTCCATCTTGGACTATAGATCATATACAAATTCATGGTGATGAAAATTAATAGTTTTTGTTGGGCCCATGAGCTAACTCGGACTTTCATAATCGAGCCATGCTGAGTCCGAATGCCAGTTAGGCCTGAGTAAGAATAGAATTGTTCGACCCACTCTATGATCCAAAGAAGCCAGCAGCAGAAAGAGCCGAATCAAGGTCGGCGATATGTTGATATATATGCATACGTAAATCTTGTGGAGAAATGAAGATATTTTTATTGCTCAACTTGAAATGATATGAATTACAAGTATTTATAGATACAAGAATTGTGATCTTCTCCTCAACAACTTATGGATGAATCTGGAATAATCTAGATCGGCTTCTCTACCGTGCTCTTCTAGAAACTCAGCTGCACAACTAACTCTTCATAACTAACCCTAACACACCCCTGTTGAAACCTAACTCGGTGATGGGCAAAGGCTAAGCTTCAACGTCATAAACTGATACCTGCTTTCATGGAGTGGTTTTGTGAGTAAATCAGCAACTTGATTATCTGTGGGTATGTAACGAACTTCCAACGCATGGGATATAATTTTCTCACGAACAAAATGCACATCAGCTTCGATGTGTTTTGTTCAAGCATGAAAAACGAGATTTGAGGCGAGTTGTTAGACACATAAGTAGAGAGTCCTAACTTCACCCAAAACCATGGTCAAAGGTGAAGGATTGACCCCCCACTTATATACCCATCCACATTGGGGTGTGAATCCAATGTGGGACAAAGCCCACATCATAACAATCCATCCCCCTTCAAACCGGACGTCCACGGACGGGAGCACGGGGCCTCACCACCACGACGGGCCCTCACCACCACGACGGGGCCTCCTCGCCACCTCGGCATTCATACCCCCGGCAGGTCTATCCCCGGCGGGTCTACTCCCCACCCCCCTTTCCGTGGAAGGTCCGGGCGGCAGGTCAGACCAAATTGTTAGACACATAAGTAGAGAGTCCTAACTTCACCCAAAACCATGGTCAAAGGTGAAGGATTGATCCCCCACTTATATACCCATCCACATTGGGGTGTGAATCCAATGTGGGACAAAGCCCACATCATAACACGAGTGATATGGTCATTCCACAATATAGATGGAGAGGATAACGAGATTTCCAGCTCCTCAAAGACAGACTTGAGCCATACCATCTCAGCCAATACACGATATTCGGACCGCACTACTTCTTGCCACGACTATCAGCTTCTTGGACGACCAAGCTAACAAGTTTGGTCCGAGAAAGATGCAATAGCCACCATTAGATCGTCGGTTGACCGGGTTACTAGCCCAGTCAACGTCATAATAACCCGTGAGAGAGAGAGAGTAGGTACTGGATGAATGAACAACCCATGAGTGAGCTTTCCTTTAAGATAGCGCAACAACCATTTGCAAGCAGCCCAGTGGCCATGTATAGGACCCTTTAGAAGCTGACTTAGCCTATTCACAACAAGGCTAATATCTGGTCTAGTGAGAGTGAGATATTGTAGTGCTCCAATGATACTGCGATACAAAGTGGGCTGAGAAAATGGAGTACTTATCTCATAAACCCATTTGGAACTCGAGTTGGGGCTCATAGGAGAGCCACATGGCTTGCAATCAATAAGATTAGCCCGGTGCAATGGGTCCCTAACATACTTTGGCTGCTGAAGAATAACACCACTGCTTGTGTGCACAAATTCAATTTTAAGAAAATAACTGACTTGGCCCAGCATCTTCAACTAGAATTCTGATTCAAGATCTTTTATTAGCTTTTCTATACGCTTGATAAGTTCGTATTTTCACTAACTTATCAATTAGTTTTTAATGCATTTTACTTGTTTTATCATGCATGAAAGGGTCTTCGCACGTGTTATGCTCGTGGTGGTGTGTTTTGCAGGTTGAGGGTTGAATTTGGTTAAGTCTTGAGAAGGTGGCTTTGCACAAGCCTCGGTATTGACCGACGCGGGCCTGCGTCGGTCGACACGAGGGCCGTATGTCGATCAAGGTGAGGCTAACGCGGGGTTGATGTGAGAAGATCCATGTCGGTCGATGCCAATCTGCGTTGATCGATGCCCACAAGCTTGTGGCGATTGCTCTCGGACCGAAGTGAGGATCGAAGCGAAATTCCACGGTCGACATGGATACACATCGGTCAACGTCAACCATATTTTCCAAGATTTTTGACCGAGACTTGGAGATAGAGATATATCTAATCTCCTGGGCTTAATAGGATACATCCACCACTATTATAAATAGCCCTATAGTTCGAAAATTAGAGACTCATGCTTTATTTTGAGACTTATTTTCTAGCAACAATTGTACACCTTTGGAGTCGACTATTGGAGTTTTCTTTGTAGAAATCTGGCATCAATTTCTACCATTGTTTATGTTATGCAATCCCAGAACAAGTTTTATCTTTCTCTGATAATTATTATTATGGGTGCGTGTAACTAAATTCTCATCAGATTCTAGGGTTTCGAATTATCATGTCTACATGTTTGACTAATTAAATTAATTGTCATTTCGTGTCATAGTTTATGAAATCTCGTGCTTAATTTGCAATCTTGATTTGCTGGCCACATATTAGGGTTGATTAGTTGATAATTAAAGACTAAAAAAGTAATAATTTTCAATTGAAAAGGATTTTGATAATATAATTTGATTTCTTGTCTGAAAAGAAAGAAATAGGTTATAGGAGTAAATCTGTGGGGTTCTAGAGTTAATTAGATTCTTCTCAAGATCGAAAGGATAAAGATATTTAATTAATCTACTTTATGAATTGTCTGACCTAGAAATTCATAATAGTTTTCTGATGTTCCACTAAAATTAGGAATTGAATTCGTGTTAATTAATTTGTCATTACATGTAAGGCATGATATGCAGAAAGCCCTGGAATCTGCGTTTTCCCATATTTGACTCCTAAAAATCTTTTCAATTTTCAGTTTTAATTTTAATTACAAGTTATTTTGTTTTCGGATTATAAAAACCCAAAATTTGATTTTCCCTAGACACTCTTTCGAGAAATATATAAGGTTTTCGCAATTTCCCTCATGGTTTGATAATTTATTTGCTGCTATATAATTAGTTTTTGCTAAATTGCTAATCAAAATCTTTAGGGATCAAATTTTGGCGCCGTTGTCGGAGAGTGAATAGAATTAATCTTATTATTAATTCTGTGATTTGAATATTGATTTAGGTTTTAATTTTTTCACTTTAAATTTTTGTTTTTGATTTTCGTGTTTTTTTCTCGACATCGACCAAAATAAAGTCCAGTCGGTCGATGCAAATATTTTATTTGCGTCGGTCAACTCGTATCTACGTCAGTGGACGTCGAAGTCGTGAGTCAGTAATTTCCCTTATTTCAATTTTGTTTTGTTTTGTTTTATTCGCAGTTTTAATTCACTACCTTTTTTTTCCTGTATAGGTAGTGTATGATTACAAAAGCAAAGGGCAAGGAACTAGTGGAATACGATCCGAAAATCGAAGCCACTTGCCGAAGGAACAACCGAAGGAAAAATCAAGACATAGGAAACTCAAGTAATCAATCAATGGCTGAAAACGTGCAACCGGATCCACCACAACTGACTCCGGAGGAACAAGCTGAACTTGTTCGAGAAGTTCATGATATGAGGGAGAAACTACATCAGCTGAACCTTGAAAGGAACAATCGGAATAACCGGAACCTTCGCTGCAATCCGCTCTTTGATGATGATCCTGATGAGGACGAAGATCAGCCAGAGGGACTCGATGATGATGAGGATGAGGACGCCATTCAGAAGAGATACCCGCCTCGGTTTCAAGAGACGGACTTCAGGGTTGGCATCAATGCTAACAACTTCGAGCTGAAGACCGGATTGGTGCAGATGGTGCAACAAAATCAATTCGGTGGAAGAGCTATGGAGGATCCATATGCACACCTTGACAAGTTCATCTTACTCAGCAACACTGTCAAGATCAATGGAGTCAGTCGGAGCGCGATTTGAATGCCTCTGTTCGCATTCTCCATGCGTGATAAAGCGCAGTCCTGGTTTACTACACTATGTAAGAGCAGCATCAGCACATGGGCATAATTAAGGAATGAATTTCTAGGGATTTCTTCCCTCCTAGCGTCATCAGACAGAGACGAAAAGACATCACAAGATTCGCCCAATGACTTGATGAGAGCTTCTACAAGACATGGGAGCACTATAAGAATCTGCTAAGAGCTTGTCCAGGACATGGACTGTCATTGGGAGAGTAGGCTGAGACCTTCTATGAGGGGTTGAATGACAAACCGTAGAGCTGGTGGACGCTACACTGGGAGATGATAAGCTTATCTTTAGTGCAATTAGAATTAGTTATTAGTTATTTTCGTGCATGAGTGCATTATAGAGGATGTTATGCTTGTTATGCTAAGTTTTGTAAGTTTTTGAGGCTAAAAGTGAGAAAAGGAGTGAAAAGAGCCGAGTTTGATAGAGTTGCCACTTCGATTGACACACGGGAAGTCGACCGACGAGGAAGACAAGCCAAAACTCGAAGCTAGACCTCTGTGTTGACCGACACAGAGGTTGGATGTCGATTGAAGGCAAGGCAGGAGAAGGGCTCGACATGTTTGCATGCATGTCGATCGACACAGATGTTTAAGATGGATGAATCGACAAGGAAGCCAAAGGGGATTTCAATTTGCATCCATGTCGATCGACACAGAAGCTGGGAAAGGAGATTTTTCTCAATTTGGTTATTTTTCAGTATTTTAGCCTAATACCTTGTATAGATGTTTTCACTCCTCTATAAGTACTATGTCTCTAGGGCACGAAAATATCCTTTTCAGTACTTAGAATATCATATCATTGGAGTTTTTAGAGACTTTCAAGGTTCCTCTTTTCCTTGTAAGGTATTTTTATGAATTTCAATAATATGTGTTCTTTGTTTCTAAGCATGTTTAGTGGCTAGAAACCCTAACAGGTTCTAGGGCTTTGATAATCTTTTCTGATGCATGTATGAATGAATCAACTCAATACATGGTTCAATTCTTGGTTTTTATTCAATCTAATCTAGAATTAATGAATGATCGAGAGATGAAATTAATCTAGGTTTGCAGTTCTTAATTGAAGGAGTGAGTGGTGAAAATTAGTAATAGGAAAAAGAATTGAATGCAACTGTTTTCTATCTCAAAAGGAAGAATCAATTTGTAGGATTAAAATTAGATAATTATCGAGATTGACTAATATTGTGTAATTGAGACTGAGAGGAGATAGTCACATATTATTATTCTAGGGTTTAATTGTCTAACCAAGGAATTTTATCCATCTGAATCTAATTTATTCCCCATTACTGAGTTGATGAATTTTGCATTGTTGATAAATTGATTATCTGCCCTGAAATCTGTATCTTTAAATATTGTTTTAAAAAAACTTTACTTCTCAGCATTGTTATCTTTAAATTCCAAAAACCAAAAACCTTATTCAAATTACTCAAACAGCTATGATTTGAAAACTATGGCTAGTACATAGGATAGTCTCGTTACACAGTCCATGTGGGTTCGACAACCTTAGGGTTTACAAATTTATTTGCATCACTTCATTATAATTTATTTGTAATTTTTAGAGTGATCAAATTGGCGCCGTTGTCGTAGACTGTTAGATTCTATTTTATTAATCCCTCTGTCCCTTGACATTAATCCCATTTTCCATTTTCGTCTGTCCCGCGGAATTAGTCCCATTTCCTAAAATGGAAAAAATCTCCTCACACCAATAAAATATTAATTCCACTACACTCATAAACATTGGTAATTGTGCCAAAAGCAAATGGGACTAATGCCAAGGGACGGAAGAAGTATTAGTTTGTTTTTAAATCTATTGGATTGAGTTTTTATTTTTATTTTTGCTTTAGTGTCCTTTTCTCAGGTTGCATGGACATGAGGGCTCCGGGCAAACCACTCGAAGTTTTCGAGCTATAAATCGAGGCCACAGTCTGGAGGATGAAAAGTAAAGAAAAACAAAGTACAAACATTAACATGGAGCCACTACAAAATCAGAATGAGGAGGATGACCGTAACATGCCACCCTTGGAGGATCCCGACACACAAATCATAACTCAAGGGAATGCCCTTCTTCTAGTCCAAGAAGTCAACCACATGAAGGAGATCATAAAAAAATTAATGGCTGAAAGAGAGGCAGACATACTCGAGGCTGCAAGGAGAGAAAGAGAACGAGAAATAGAAAGGCGTCGCCAAGAGGACTCCGATAATGAGAATCCAAACGCCATGGCAAGGAGGTATAGATTGCAGCCCGACAATGAGGGATTTTTTATTGGTATCACTGTCAATAATTTTGAACTCAAAATCGGCTTGATTCAGATAGTTCAACAGAACTTATTTGGTGGCCGAGCAGTGGAGGATCCATACACTCATCTACGAATGTTCGTGGAGGTGTGTGAGACCATCAAGCAGAATGGATCAGCCAGGATGTGATCCGTCTGCGCTTGTTTCCCTTCTCACTGCGGGATTAGGCTCAGATGTGGTTTACAAACCTGGATTGCAGCATCATCCGCACTTGGGCAGATCTCCAAGTAGAGTTCCTTGCCGCTTTCTTTCCACCTTATGTGATCATTCAGAATGATATGATCCTCGTCGGAAAGATTTAGATTGCAGCCCAGAATCGACAAACTAGAAACACACGATGACACGACTCGAACTGATACGATGGGAAATCCAACGCTTATGACTCGAACCTCAAAGAATGATCGATGCAAAATCTGCACACATATTATAACAAAGGGCAAATAAATTTATAAGAACCCGAAGGTTGCCGAACCTACAGGGATAGTACAATGAAAGTAATTTATGTATTGAATGTAGTTTTTCTATCTTTTGTTTGGGCTAATCCAAATTTCAGGGGTTTTTGGGTTTTTTTAAGAAAATAACTTTAAAAAAATTCAAATATACGAAAGCACAGATCCTAGGGATTTCAATCTGATCAACATGCAAGAAATATATAATTCAAACCCATAAAACACTTTTGGTGGAAAATCTGGAAAAGTGAAATTAATTCCTTTGTTGGGCAATTAAAACCTAGATTATTATCTTGTGATTATCTCCTCTTGGTCTCAAAATTTCAAGTTAATCAATCTCCTAAAAATTAGATTAATCGTATAATTGACTTTTTCTTTGTTGGACAAAAAATCAAATGTATAACTTCCTATTACTAATCTTCACGTCTCGGTCCATCAATTAGTAACAAAAACCTTTCCAATTTTCATTTCTCGATCCTTAAATTGAAAATAGATTTGAAATAAAACCAAAGAGTTTAAACCAATTTAAAGAGTTTGAAGAATTTGATTCAAAACACGTATCACAGATGGAGAAACCCTAGAATCTGATGAAGGTTCTAGCCTAGCATAATGAAATTAAACATTAAAACAAAAAGTAAAGAAGTAAAGTACAAGAAAAGTAAAGAGTTTTGGTTCCAGCTCTTGAATACTTGAAAACTAAAGAGTAAAAATTAAAACTCAAACTGGAACTCGGACTGGAACCCTTGACAATGAGCCAAACTAGAGTTTATATAGAGGTAGGGTTGTGCTCTTAGGTGGTAGGGGTTGATATAACTTGGTATTTTCTTCTCAAAATTCGACCAAGGCTTCAATTGGAAATTTTCCTCTTCCAATTCTTCAACACGTGCTAAAATATAATTTTCTTTCTCCAAAAACACGCGCGTTGACCGACATGAGTGCTATGTTGGTTGACGTGCAACTCCGTGCCTCGATCCCTTGAAATCCCGACTTGGCCTTGCGTCGACAGACTCCCATCGACCAACACAAGGGTTGTGTTGGTTGACACTGTTAGGTATTGATGTAGAAATCCTACCTTAATTTGATGTTTTGATGTGTCAAAATTGTATACCAAAGTCTAGGTCTTAGAGTTATTACCTCATGTAATCCTTGTATAGGATGATCGAGTTGTAATAGTCTAGGAAGAAGGAATCCATCAAAACCGTGGAACAGTTTTGAAGAAGACACCATTTAGACATTAAAACTTGAACCTTTGATTGTCCTCAATCAAAACAAAGTAAAGCAATCATTTGACCTCATGATATACCTCATAGCTCATCTTAATTATCTTAGCATGTCCTAATCAAACGAGATTATCACCTAACTTTGTGACACGGTTAATGCTAAAGACTTGAACCACTCATCAAATATGGATAAAGCAATAAAATCACTCCCTCACGTGTTTAGGGATGATGAGAATCACTCAATCACAAGATATCGAGCTCAATTTCCATAAGCTATCATCAATTCTCACCACTATACTACAATGAGTTAGCTTTTAGAATCAAGAAGGTCTTTGCTTTGGTTATAACGTGGCTAGCTAATTGGTAGGTGGTTTTGGGCCAAAGTAACTAAACTCCTCAATTTCCCAAGAACCCCCCGAAATTGCATCCATCGACCACGAAACTCGAGGCTTATTCATATTCAAATCTCTTTTTCTTTTCCTTTTCTCATATTTTTTCCTTCTCTTTTTTCTTCTTCTTTTTCAATGACACCACCATTCATTCATTTTGTAGATGTCTTTTCTCTCTTTTTTTCTTTTCTTTTCTCTTCCAAACACTTGCACCAATTTTTTCGTAGGTGCCTAATTTTACAAGGATTCACATAGATCCTTTATTTCCTTTCCTTTCATGCCTCATTCATTGCAAACCAAATACCAAACAATTCCCAACACATCTCACATCACCATATTCACCCTCATTCTCTCTTTCCCCCCAAACTTGGTCCTAATAATATCAAAGAAAATTCTCCAATAAAGCTCAATCACGGGGTCAAAGATATGAAAGGCAAATGATTTTCAAAATAAACACCTTATACTCCCGATGTGTAAGGTAGGACTAAGAATCGATGGCCTAATATCATTTTCTAGTTGCATACTCATGCTAATAGATCGAGAATAGATTCAAGATCTAGATTTCTCGCTCTCAATCTCACCTCTCTCAAACAAGTTAGATATAACAATATCAAGGCTCAACACTCACAGCTTTTTGTCAAGTCTCATGCATTAACCACACACAAAACTCGACAATTCAAAAGTAAGACTCAAACATGCCTTGAAAACAAGATTCCGCCCTATCATTGGTTAAGGTAAAATTCAGGCTTCACTAAGTAAATCATGGTCCAATCTCAAGCCAAATTTGGGTTCATCACACACACACAAGCACACAACAACCTACAATTACAACTAAATGCAATGAATCTAAACGACAAGAGAAACGATAAAATGCGTTACCCATCGGTAGCCACGATCGAACCGCTTCTATATTGCCTTATGTGCCTACTCACATAGACACAAAACACCACCAAACTTGAGCATCATTCATATCTTTAAATTCTTATTTCCACCAATCGAACCACAAACCAATCAATCAAATATAGAACATTATCCACCAGCACAACCATTCAAACCAAACCATTAATCGAAACCACAAATCATGCATAATTGGAAATATTCAATCATGCCAACTCATCAATGGTTCCATCCAAAATCATAATCAAACTATAACAATCATAAACCACATTCACTTCCAAAACCTCTTTCCACCATCACTCCACTATCCAAAATCTATACAAATAAATCATTTTTCAAATAGCACCACCAACATACCATCAAAACCAATGTTCAACCAACAAACAAAATCAAACCCATGAAAACATCCATTCATACCATCAAAAGAAGCATAATCCAAAACATCCATCCAAGGTAAAATATCAATATTAAGTACAACCATATCGAATTCAAATTTAAGGAAGAAATATCCATCAACTAAAACTAAACTAAGGATAAGATAGAGATTGGATAAGGAAGAGGAACAAAACAAGACATCGACTACCGACACATCCCCCTAACTTAGTCAAGTGAGACTAAGTTTGTAAAAAGGTAGACGGTGCTCGTCACTCCTCTTAGTCCTGTGGTGGCTGGTCACTGTGGCGGCATTGGACAGAAATGGGAACCTCGTCCTCTCGCCGATCAACAATCAATCTAATAACATCCAAATGCTCCTCAGAATCCATCAACCAATTAGATCGATCCTTCATATCATCAACTTCAGTCAATGCAGAGTTAGGCAACTCAATTCCCATCTCCCCAAATTTATAAAAATATCATTCTCCAAATTGAGATGGAACCAAAAATGCCTTGGCAACCAAAGTAGTAGTATTAAGAAGCAGTCCAGGAGCAAAAACACCAGACACATCAACACCAAAGATTTCAAAAATAGGCATCAACAAACCGCCAACACAAATCAATGCAGTGTCCGACTTAAAGGTGTTGTTCCAAACTTTCCATCAACCAACCTCCAATGGACAATTTCTTTCCATGCAACAAAGCAACCATCAAATGGAAATCTAAGATATCAGCCACACCAGATCCATCAGAACCACAAGACCATCCCCTATCACGTAACGAAGATATCAGATAACAAGATTCTTAATCAAAGATGACCTACAAGACTTAATATCCAAAATATCCAAAGTTTTAATTCCTAAAATTGACTCCCAAAATTCAACAGGATCAAGATCTTCAAAAATAAATTCAGACTCCTCATGACAACCAAAAATTCTATCAATTTCTTGCCTACTCAAGAAAAATTCCTGACATTCAAGTTTGAATTTTGTAAGTACCGGAAGACCATTGGCGCTCCAAGTAACACGAACCGAAGCCAAAAATTCATTTGTCAGCCTCATAAGCCGGCCAATTCCCATAAAGTAATTTCCTCCATCCGATGCCAGTGAATAAATTCCAAACATCCTTCTTCAAACCCAACGCTTCTAAAGTTTCCCTACATGGATATGTAGTCCCCACAACTTGCCTTCTAGCCAAACTCCTATATCTCGCAAATTCTTCATCATCAAATCCTTCCGGGCAACGTATCGAGGTAGAAGAACTCCTCCTTATTCCCTCATTGTTCATGATAAACAAAATCAACGTTTAAGACCTTTCGATTTAGAGAAAGAAAACACCAGAAAAGAGTTCAGAAGAGAAATTGCGACATAAATGGAAATGGAGCGAAATGAGCCCTAGAATTGTATTAATAATTGCGCGCAGATCGGCTGGTCCAAGGGAGGATCGACCGATCCGAGGCTCTGTCCTCCAAAATTTCGGCCTGCCTGATCCAGATCGACCGAGCACTACAGCAGCTCGGTCGATCTTCTCCTCTGTCTGCGAAAAATTTGAATTTCAGTCTTTCTCAGCCGATCCCACAGCAGCAAGGGTTGGGATCGGCTGATCCTCCACGAGCTGAGTTGATTTAAAACAGCCTCGGTCTGAAATTTCCTCAATTTCGTCCCAAACATCCTTCCTTCAGTTCTTCAACTCCAAATCAGTTAACACCTTCCCAAATCTGAGCTCTCAACCACAAAACCAAGTAAGTCTTGCAAAAACATCCACACATCAAGAATCTTGTATCCATTATTATCAAAACATAAAATCAAAGAAATTAAACAACCTACACAATTATTCCAACTATCAACATAACCCAAAACAAATAAACATTGGGTTGCCTCCCAACAAGCGCTTCTTTATAGTCAATAGCTTGACTTCTTACATCGGATTTGTCAATCATGATCAAAATGGAGCTGATTCGAAACTCATACCTTGTGCAAGAACCCAATGTTCATCTGGAAAAATCAACTTCCGCCTTGCACTTCGAGGTGGCTCCTCATCTACTCGAGCCTTTTTTGTTCTCCCTTGTTCTTCATCCAAGTAATCCCCCGGATCCACATCAATTTCCTTGCCTTCATCCAAGGTACCCATTCTCGGATCATTGTCATCCTTAACTCTCTTTTTCAAAACTCCTTTATCAACTTCAACTTGCTCATGAACTTTCATTTCTTCAAGACTTCTTGTTGGTTAAGAGAATATAACCTCCTTTCCACAACACCGAAAAGTCAATTCACAATTCTTCATATCAAAGAGAGCATCGGCCGTATGCAAGAAAGGCCTCCCAAAAATGAGGTGAATACCTCCCTTATTCTCCATATCTATAATTAAGAAGTCACCCGGGAATGTAAAGCTAGAAATCTCCACATGCACGTCTTCCACAACCCCTCTAGGGCAAAACAAAGCATGATTAGCCATTTGAAGAACTTGGCAAGTGGGCTTCAATTCTCCAACATTCAATTCCTTAAAAAACCTCCAAGACATGACATTCACACTAGCCCCAGAATCACACAAGGCTTTCTCGATATTGATGTCCCCTATCTTGCAACTTACAATAAAGCACCCCGGGTCGTTCTTATTTGCAACTCTTTTTTCTCCTTGCTCATCTCTTCCATTTCTCAATTCTTCCTCATCTTTCAACTCTTCCTCAATTAACTCATCAAGCAGTGGCACATGTTGTATCTCATCCGGTTTAGACATCTCGATATCCCCTTTTCTAATGTAATCAAAGAAAAGAACTTCTTTATCTCGTTTTTCCTTCCGAATCGTGTCAATTTCCTCTTCAGCAATTTTCACTTCCTCCTTAGCCAAGACTTCTTCTTCCACTTCGAATTCCACATTCTCCAATTTAGGTGTCATGACCAATGTCATCTCATCACGTGTTTGCTCACCTTCAACCATGCCACAACTTTTCTTTTGAATGACCTCCTTGTCACTTGGGAACTTCCCAGCTTGGTGCTTCCCACTAAGTTGCTTAGCAATGGATGATATTTGCAATTGAATCTCAGCAAACATCCCGTCATACTTTTTGAATTTCTTCTCCAACTCCTCATTAGGATTCTTCCTTACTTCTTGGTTGCCATATCTACCACTTCCACCTACATAACCACCTTGACTACTACTTCCCCCACCCTCCAATTGCATCAGAGGATTGAGAGCACTATTGGGGTTCGCGTAGAGAAGTTCGGATGAAAGCGGTTAGAAGGGTGATACAATATATTCCCCAGAGGGTTGTATTGAGGTCTCATGTTGTTGTACCCCATTCTTGGATTTACAAAGTTCACGCTCTCCGGGTATCCTTCCTCATACTTCATCATCATCATCACATCTCCCCTTCTACCTCCTGAAGTAAACAATACATCAAGTTTCTTTTGTATCATAGCTATCTCCTCTTTTAACTCATCACTTTACTTTGTCTCATTTACCATCTTGACCGATCGATAATCTTTCCTCTCTCTTGGCCAATGATAACTATTTTCTACCATCCTTTCGACCATTCCCCAAGCTTCATCTTCCTCTTGATCTAGGAAGGCACCTCCCGAAGAGGAATCCATCATAATCTTCGTCTCATAGTTCAAACCCCCATAAAACTGACAAATTTGCTGACTCTTTGAGAGCCCATGCCTTGGACACTTCTGAAGTAGCTCCCTAAATCGGTCCCATGCTTCATAGAGTGGTTCGTCATATCTCTGACCGAACGATGTGATCTCAGCTCGTCTCTTCAATGTGAAACTGGGAGGAAAGAACTTAAACAAAAACTTCTCACGAAGTTCCTCCCATGTAGCTATATTCGACTTATCCAGCCCTTCAAACCAGTGTCGAGCACCATCACGCAAGGAAAAAAGATAATAACCTCAACCGGATTTGGTCCTGCGGTACTTGATTAATCTTAATCGTATCTGTGATCTCCAAAAACCTTGAGATGTGGACATTCGGTTCTTCGGTCGCATGTCCCCCAAACTGATTGTTCTGGATCATCTGGACCAATTGCGGTTTAATCTAAATTTGTGTGGCGTTCACTCCCAAACGGAACCCATCGGTTGCTTACTCCCTTTGCGGTCTAAATAAATTTTAAAGCGGTCTTCTCGGTTCATTCCTTCCATTGATTATAGCCCTCCTGAGTTCCAATTGCCTCTCCAACTCATCAATCCTTCCTGTCTCTTGCTGGTTCTCCATTTCAATCTCTATTCCCACTCTTTCACCTTCAAATATTTCTCGGAATTTTTGTTCTTCTCTCAAACGAGCCTTCGACCTTGTTATCATAAACTACCTAAAAAATCCAACAACAATTCTCAAATAAAAGACACAATCCAACAACAAAATAACAAACAACTAATCAAACAAAAGTTAGCAATCACCTAGACAATTTAACAAACACCTAGCCTACAATATCCACACTTTCACCAATATCCAATAACCTACTAATTAAGATCCCCGGCAATGGCGCCAAAAACTTGATGGCACTAAAATTGATCACTCAAAATTATTTTTTCTCAAGTAATAAAATATCAATCTAAGGATCTTCTTGTTTCGCCCAAAGGAATACCATTTAGTCGTGAGGATTCTTATAGCTAGGCAAATTCGAGTCGTCGAGTATTTGTTTTATTTTCCTAAGCTCAAATTTAAACTAACTAAATCAACACTGAAGCAACAATCAAACTCATCATTCATCAATTGTGATTTCAAAACAATTCTTCAATTTCGTAATCAAAATGGTAGAACAAGTCTCACAAATGCTCAAAGGACAAAGAACGAATGTTGATTAGAATGTAGGTGTGATCCAATTGAGTTGAATTATGGTGCAAACCTTTTTAATTCCTAGATGGATGGATTATTACCCTACACTAGCCAACCCCCTATCACGACGAGTTGACCGTAGATGAGACTAGACCCCTCAAACAGCTACGTTATCGGCTCCTAATTCACTCCTAAAAGCTCGTAAATCATTATCCAATGCCCTTCCTCCGCACAGGGATTGGATCGAGGAACACAAGAATTCACACTATTCATGACACTCCTATCCGCGTGTTGGTTGCAATATTCATGTCAATTAACACCTAGATTGGCTATTACCTATACCTAGGTGCATATGAACAAGCTCTAGTGTGATTCAATCTCAAATAGGAAAGTAAACATGCATAATTCAACCTAATTTTCACACACCTTAATCCAAATCAACATCCAAGGAAGTTTGTAATCCCATACCTATCTTGTTCAACATTACAATATCCATTTGAAAGAAAAACATTACAGGAGATAGGTTTAGATGAATTTCTTCCCCTAATTGAGCACTTTGATCTTGATCTACCCCCTTGGATCTTCAATTCTTCTCCAAGGATGATGGATTAGTTCCCTGACACCTTGGGTGAGGTTTGGAAGGAGATGGTAGAGGGAATCATAAAGAGAATTTGGGATATTTTTTTGTAGATTCGACAAAAAGTTCTTAAAATAACTGTTTTCCCCCTTTTATAATGAGCTAGCAGAGCCTCAGATCGCCCGGAATGAAGAGAGATCGCCCGAGATGTCCAAAAATAGAGATACTGTTGCTCAGCCCGGCCAGGATCGACCAAAACGAGAACTGCTCGACCGAAATTTGCCTTTGAAATGGCAGATCGGTCGAGCACTGCTTGGATTGCCCGGAATCTGCCTCTGAAATGCTTGGATCGACCGGTGTTCTGCAGGATCGATCGAAATATGCCTCTGAACAGCCCAGATCCATTGAAATCTGCAGGATCGAGCGACTTTCCTCCAAAATCAAGCCGAAAATGCTGAATAATGCTCAAAACCTAACCTACACCATCCGAAACACTCAAAACACGAAAACACAACAAATAGAAGACAAAAACATATGATATGGTAGTAAAATGGACTCAAACATGCATGCACAAACATCAAAATATAGGTCATTTTACGCACATATCAATAGTAGTGGAGAAATATGAATCCTTCAAACTACCTGGAGAGACATTCAAATCGATGGAAGCAAGGTTCAATGCCATCGTCAGCGAAATGAAGAACCTCGGAAGAGAAGAAAAAGTGGCAGGTATGAATACCAAAATTCTTTCAAGACTGTCAATGGAAGACTGGTTCGTTAAAACCACCAACCTGAAGACCATGGGTCTCTCAAAAGTGTCCACCAAAGAATTGTTCGCCGAACTTCAAGCCCATGAGTGGGACATCCAGATGGTGAACAGAAATGAAGTTGTTCAAACTCCGAATTCAGCAGCTGATGGTGCCTCAGCATTCTTTGTAAAGAGAGACTTCCAAAGGCGTTCAAAAAGGCCAGTTTACTTCGAGAAAACTACCTATCAATTGCCAGCAAAAGACGCTACCAACACAGTTCAGAAGAAAGAAACTGAACTGTCAGTTGCCAAACTGGAAGAACAGTTGAAGAACCTGACCATGCTTCTTGAGAAAGCAAAAGGAAAGGATAAGGAAACACAATCCAGTGAGCAAAGGTTCACGAAGAGAGAGCCACGCACATGCTATGAGTGCAACTCTCCAGATCAGCTGAAGACTTGAATTAATTGACTTAAGTATGCATTGATTGTGATAGTGGTTGAGTATGCCAATAAATGTAGAATACCACATGATTATATGTTTTGAAATTTACATTGGCATGATGATGATGATGATTTGATGTTTACTCTGGAAGAAGTTGTTGTCCCAAGTGTGAGATTTGAGCTTTTAATTTCGTTTGTGAGTGTGTCTGCATTATTGAGTATATCTAGAACTTGATTTGTTTCTGTTTTGAGACTGCTAGTGCACACAAGTTTAGGAAGTGATTTTAGGCCATCTTTGTTTAGCCTATTTATCCCATACACTGGCCTAATTGAATATTTATCCCTAGTCAGCCTTTTTGAGCCTATAAATTTTCTTTCTTTGTCTTTAGGTTAGAAAAGATAGGGAAATCAACTCTTGTCTATGAGAGTGGGTTGTGAGTTGTTTGAGGAAGGATAAGACATTGTTAGAAGGGTGAAAACAAAAAAAAAAGATTGGGCTCCAGAAAAAGAAAAAAAATATATTTATGTGTTTGTTAGTCCTTATAAGCTCAAATATATATTCAAATTGTTTAAGAGCATAAAAGGATATGTTAAAAAGTTGTGAAAAAAAGAGAAAAAAATTGTATAAATAAAAGAGCCTTGGTTGATGATTAAATATTATAAGAGAATGGAGGATATCAATAGATAATAGTTTAGATTAGTTGGGAATGATCAACTCAATTGATTTTAGTCACTTGGCCAAATATTTTCCTACCTTTCACAAAAAAGCTTACATTACAACCTTGAATAAAGTCATTTTTATCTTAGACTTGTGTACACATATTTGCTGTGGAGATTTATAATATTTGCAAGCCTATGGTAGAACATGATTTGCATGACTTGTGTGATCTCATATTATCCTAAACATTTGAGTGAATGAGTGAAACACTTCCCTTGTGAGTCTTCCATAGTTTACAGATTTTCTGATTCTTTCAAAGTGTTAATGTTTTGTGGATTTACAAGTTTGAATGTGATGAATCTTGTGAGGCATTGCACTTCTCTTCTACTTGAATTTTTGATTTAATTCTTTTGTTGATTGAGGACAATCAAGTGTTTAAGTTTGGGGGGTTGATAAGCTCGTATGTTGCCTCACTTAGCACATTATTTTCTTCTATATTTCTTACATATTTATTAGTTTTTTAGTTAATAATCGAGCATGAGCCATTTGTAGAGGATAGTATGCTTGATGTGCTCAGTTTTATAAGTTTTTTTAGGCTAAAAGTGAGCAAAAGGTGAAAAGAGCTGAGTTACACAGAGTTGCTGCTTCGATTGACACACGGGAAGTCGACCAAGTTGGAAGATCTGCCAAAATCCTGAAGCAAGACCTCTGTGTCGATCAACATGGTGCATGTCGATCGACATGGAGGTCGGATGTCGATCGAAGGAAGGCAGGAAGGGGAGGCTCGACACGATCGGTGTCGATCGACACGGAGGTCAGGCATGCCAGATCGAAAAGGAAGAAGAAGGGAGCTCGATGCATGTGTGTGTGTCGATCGACACAGAAGTCCGGAATGGAAATTTTTTCTGTTTTGGAGATTTGTGATATTTTTCCTCATTGCCTTTTGAAGATCAAATTCTTACCCTATAAATAGGACTTAATAGGCTCGAAAATAATGTCTTTAATTTTGTGTTTTTACTTTAAATTTCCAAGTTCCCTTTAGATTTTCCAGTACTCTTTAGTTTCATTGTTGCATTTTGGATTCAAGTACTTCAAGGTTCCTATTTCTTTAATGAATCAAGTAAGTTTCTTTATGTTTCTTGCAATGTTGATTTTCAATATGTTAGGCTAGAAACCTTAACAGGTTCTAGGGTTTTCTCCATCCTTTTTAGCATGTGTTAATTTGATTAATTCCAAAACCTAACTAACTTAGTTCAAATTCTATGGTTTTGATTTTAAAATCTATTTTCAATTGAAGGATCGAGAGATGAAAATCAGATTAGGTTTATAGTTATTAATTTGAGACCAAAAGGAGATAATTAATAACAGGAAAATAGAATTTTGATTCAATTATTTTCAGTCTCAAAAGGAAGAATCAGTTGTAAAGTTTTCAAATCTGTATTTATAATGAGATTGATTAACTTGTGTTTTTTAGACCGAGAGGAGATAATTACTAGTTAATAATCTAGGTTTTAATTGTCTAACCAAATAGTTAATTCCAAAATATCAGATTTCCCACCTAAGTAATTATTTTGGGTTTGAATTGATTGTTTATGCATGTTGAATTGGATTAGTTGATATACCTAGAATCTGTGCTTTTCATTTATTGAATTTTATTTCGAAAAGCTATTTCTACTTTGGAAAACAAAAACTTCTTTTCAAAATTGGTTGACTCAAACAAAGAATAAAAAAACTATATCCAGTACATGAGATGGTTTTGTCGCACTGTCCCTGTGGGTTTGACCACCTAGGGTGTTATTACAAATTCATTTGCCTGCTATTTTACAGCTTGTCAAATTGACGCCGTTGCTGGGGATAGTCAGATTTTATCTTGTTATTGGATTGTTTTAATATTTTTTGGATTGAGTTTTTTTTCGAGTTTGTGTGCGTGCATAATTTTCAAGTTTTGCGCTCTATTTCGATCGACATCGTGTGTGTCGAATCGGTGTCGAATCGACACAACTGCATCACTCATGTCGATCGATAGAGCCCCTGTCAATCGTCACAGAGGCTGTTTCCTGCCTTTTGTTTTCTTTCCAGGTGCATGAATACAAGAGCTCGGGGCAAGAAACTTGAAGACTTTGATCCTGAAATCGAAGCCACCTATAGGAGAAACAAAAGCCAAGCAAGGGGGAAGGAGCAAGAGAAAGAAGTAGAGATGGAAAAAAACCAACCAAAAGAACCGCTACAGAATATGACGCCCAAGGAACAGAGACAGTTTGTCGATGAAGTCCAAAGACTGAGGGCAGAACTCCAAGCCGCGCAGGCTATCCAAGCAGAGCAAGCTGCCAGACTGGCAGAACTGAACAGGAGGAGAAACAACAACAGAGATGTGGGGCTGCCGCGAAGATCCATATTAGATCGCTTCCTACCACAACAAGAGGAGTCAGGGTTCTAGGTTGGCATCAATGCCAACAACTTTGAGCTGCGCACAGGCCTGATCCAGATGGTTCAATAGAACCAGTTTGCAGGGAAGGCGGTTGAAGACCCGTACGCCCATCTCTCTCAATTTATTGAGGTTTGCGATACGGTGAAGCATAATGGAGTGCCCCAGGACACAATCAGGATGCGCCTGTTCTCATTCTCACTTTGAGATGAGGCTCGTTCTTGGTTCGCCAACCACAACAAAATCAGCATCGACACATGGGAGCAGTTGAGATCAGAATTCCTCACCAATTACTTTCCTCCCAGTGTCATCCTTAAAAGAAAGTCCGCTATCACCCACTTCAGCCAAAAGTATGATGAAACCCTCTATGAAGCTTGGAAGAGGTACAAGGAGCTCTTGAGGATGTGCCCCGACCATGGTACAGATCTTGAGATGCAGGTGTGCCATTTCTACGAGGGACTGACCCCTCATATGAAGGAGTTGGTGGATGCTTCAGCTGGATTCATCCTCATTAAGAAGAGCGGAGAAGAAAGGATGAGGCTACTTGCAGATATGGCTATGAATAGCCACCAATGGCCCACTAAGAGATAGAAGGCAGTCAAAGGAGTGATCACTATTCCGGAAGTTGATGTGGTAGCAGAAGTCAAGAAACTCCGAGAAGAGTTTGCCAAGTTGAAGGCTGGTAGAGCTTCGGTTGTAGCTGTTTCAGATCCCACTATGGCCATTGTTCCTGTTGAGGCTAACTATATCTACCGAGGAGGTAGTTCGAGCACCTCCAATACCGCTGAAGTGAACTACCGATAAGTTCATTATTTCACTCACTTATCTATAGTATTTCATACTATTTTATGTAGTATTGTTTCATTTATATATATAATTCATGCATGAGTCTATTATATGTGGTGTTACGCTTGTCATCGTGCGTTTTTGCAGGATTAAGGCTTAAATTCACTAGAAAACCGTTCCGAAAGAAGTGACATGCAAGAGTAGCAGTGAAGAGTTTCTCCACACAAAGAATTCGGGCTATTGGCGCATGGCAATGGATAGATCTTTGAATTAGCTTTCCAATGCAACTGGAATCGGGTCAATCGGAGTTCGGGACCGACACGAGAGTAGATATCGACCAAGGTGGAAAACACGTGCGTCGAGTGACGCTGAGCCACCTCGATCGAAGTCGATGGAAATTTGGTGAAATTTGCTCAAATTCGAATCAAATCGAATTTGCAGCCCTAGATATGATAGGATACACATCCCCCACTATAAATAGGCCCTAATTTCGAGTTTTATCCATCTTTTCATTCAGTTTTGGACCTTTGAAGCATTCAACATCCTTTATTTTCCAGCACGAACCTTTACTTTCTTGTAAGTTATTTTTTATGCACTTTAATAATATGTTTTGTTTTGGTTTTCTATCTGCTATGAGTGATTAGAAACCCTAGCCGGTTCTAGGGCAATGAATATCAATCTTATGCATATTTAATTGATTAACAATGATTGCTTGGTTTTAAATTCCTATTTGAATTGTTAAGATTTAGAATTAATCAGATCGAGAGATAGAATTAATTCTAAGTTTAAAGTTATTGATTGAAGGACTGAAAAGTGAAAATTGATAATAGGAAAAGGATTTCAAATACAATTAACAATCTGCCCTAGGGGAAGATGACAATTGTAGGGTTTAATCTGAGGAATTATAAAAGATTGATTAGTATTGTGTTATTGAGGCCGACAAAGCATATACATTCACATACTAGTAATCTAGGCTATAATTGTCCGACCAAGAAGTTATAGTACATTAAGATTTCCCACCAAAGCAAGTTAATTGATTATGTGTATTTTGATTGATAGTTCGCCCTAGGATCTGTGTCTCTTTAAATCTGCTTTCAAAATCTTTAAATTTCTGTTTTGTTTCTTTAAATTCCAAAACTCAAAACCCCTGTTTTCTGATAACTCAAACAATAGATTCTAGAATTATGGCTAGTACATGAAGTAATTTCTTTACACAATTCCCCTGGATTCGATAACCTTAGGGTTCTTTATAAATTTATTTGTTGTTGTATCTGCAATGAGTCTGTAGAATTTTATAGCGATCAAATTGGCGTCGTTTCCGGGGAATTGTTAGATATTATTTTGTTATTAGTTTATCCTTGGATTAGTTGGATTGAGTTTGTATTTTTACTTTATTTTTGTGTGCGTGTGTGCGTGTTTCGTCTCGACTTCGATCGATGCCCCCACGCGTCGATCGACACCCACCCGTGTCGGTCGACGCTGAGCTAGTTTTTCCCTATTTTTCTCTTTCAGGTGGTGCATGAACACTACGTCTCAAAGGAAGCCACTTGAAGCCTTCAACCCTAAGATAAGAACCTCCTGCAGGAAAAAACAAAATGAAGGGAAAAGACAAACAACAATAGATGGAAGATAATCTTGAAGCACCACTGCAGAATATGACTCCCAAGAAGTAGAGGCAGTTTGCGAATGAGGTACAACAACTGAGAGCACAACTACAAGCAGCCCATGCTACTCAGGCAGAACAAGCTGCAAGATTGGCAGAGTTGAACAACAGGCAGATAGTGGTTCCGCAAAGGTCCATCTTGGATCGATTCCTTCCACAGCAAGAGGAGGCCGGATTCAGAGTTAGCATCGATGCCAACAACTTTGAGCTGCGTACAGGCCTTATTCAGATGGTGCAGCAAAATCAGTTTGCGGGGAGAGCTGTAGAAGATCCATATGCCCACCTCAACCAGTTCATTAAGGTGTGTGACACTGTGAAGCAGAATGGAGTACCTTTAATCAGAATGAAACTGTTCTCGTTCTCACTCAGAGACGAGGCGCGATCTTGGTTTGCTGGATTGGATTAGAGTTTGATAGGGACATGGGGGGAGCTTCGATCAGAATTCCTCACCTACTACTTCCCGCCGAGCCTGCTGCTAAAGAGGAAAGCTGCTATCACCCATTTTAAACAGATGTATGATGTATCACTACATGAGGCATGGAAGAGGTACATGGAGCTCTTGCGGCTCTGTCCTAGACATGGGATCGAT
Source organism: Plectranthus barbatus (assembly GCA_026898455.1). Taxonomy (NCBI): domain Eukaryota; kingdom Viridiplantae; phylum Streptophyta; class Magnoliopsida; order Lamiales; family Lamiaceae; genus Plectranthus; species Plectranthus barbatus. The sequence continues at coordinate 397,465 of JAPKLW010000509.1, forward strand.
TTAGAGATGCAGGTCTATCACTTCTATGAATGGCTGACTCCACACATGAAACAGTTTGTTGATGCATCCGCTGGTGGAATTTTGATGAAGAAGAGTGGAGCTGAGGGAATGAGACTCCTGGCAGATATGGCTCTGTATAGCCATCAGTGGCCGACCGAGAGGTAGCTACTAGTCACAGTAGTTGAGACTAAGCCAGAATTTGACGTGGTTGTAGAAGTGAAAAAGCTCCAGGAAGACATTGCAAAATTGGAAGCAGCAAAAGCCACAACTACCGCTGCTGCAGATCCATGCATGGCCATAGTACCCGTGGAGGCTGACTACATCAACCGGGGAGCGAGCAGTTCATCTGGAGTTGCTGGAGCGGAGGTGAACTATATTGGAGGTGGTTATCAGAATAACTACCGAGGAGGCAATCAAGGGTATCATTACATCCATGGGAGAACTCACCCTAGTTTTTCATATTCTAACCCCTTTACAGCAGAACACCCTCAACCTGGTTTTGAAGTAGGTACAGGAGGAGAGATCGTAGAAAGGAAGAAGTCTGTGCTAGAGGAGACGCTCGAGAAATTCATCAAGAGCTCTAAAAATTGGTTTGGGAAAGTGGAAACCGAGGTGAAGGGGATGGCCAACCACATGCAGCTGATGACGAAACATCTTCAGATGTTGGACACCCAACTGAGCCAAATCGCCACTACTCTCAGCAATCAGCACAAGCCAGGACAACTTCCAAGCACAACAGAGACAAATCTGAGAAAGAAAAAGTCAGTGAATGCTATTATATTGAGGTCCGGCCAAGAAGGTTCGGGATGAGGATGGAGCTGATGAGGCGCAAAAACACGCCACTGAAGGCTCGACTTTGATCAACGCACATCCCACGTTGATTGAAGTCAAGGGAAATAAGGAAGAATTGAGCAATGTTGAAGGCTCGATTTCGATCGATGCATCTGGCATCGAACGAGGCGCCCCTACATCGGTCGAAGTCGAAGCCCACCTCGGGCAGGAATCCTGCAAAATCTGAAGACCCTGTACAGCCTATGCCATTCCCTCAGAGGTTCGCGAAGCAAAAGGAGGACTCCAAGTTCGCGAGATTTTTGGAGAACTTGAGGAAGGTTAGCATAAATGTTCAGCTAATCGAGGTGCTAAAGGAAATCTCGGGATACATGAAGTACCTCCAAAAACTTTTGAGTGGAAAGAAGCAGTTCGTGGAGAATGAAACTGTGAAGATCCACGAGCAGTGCAGTCTGCTACTGCAAAAGCAGGTGCCCATCAAGAGAAGCGATACTGGATGCTTTTCTATACTAGTTGAGATTGGGGGATGCACATTCCAGCGAGTACTGTATGATACTGGGGCCAGTATCAACCTGATGTCGTACTCCATCTACAAGCGTATCAACATCGGAGAGATGAGGCCCACTACTATAACTATGCAGATGGCGGATGGGACTGTATCCCACCCAAAGGGACTTCTGGAAGATGTGCTCATTCGATTGGGCCATCTGATCTTCCCAGCAGACTTCGTGGTGCACGACATGAAGGAGGACGAGAACATGCCCATGATCTTGGGATGTAACTTTCTCGATACTAGCGCTGCTCTCATTGACTACCGAGGGGGCGAGATCACACTATGGGCCAACCACGAGAAGATCACCTTTGTGATTGACAAAAGCAAGAGAAAGGCGGAGTGCAACCGGATCACAACCACTCATAAAGAAGATGAGTCCGAGGAAGAAGAGGCCGCGACAATAGATTGGGAGCGCGGTAACGAGAGGGTGAAATCATCAACTAAGCCTCCTTAACCCGAGCTTACCACCATCATCAAGGACCACAAAGTCTATATGGTGGACGCCAAAGGTCGGCGAGTCTGGCCCCGACCACCTTGGTTCTGATTCGAGGTATCATCGAGCTACGACGTTAAACAAACACTTGTTGGGAGGTAACCCAACTCCTTCCATATTTTTCCTTTTTATTTTCATTTTTCATTTTATTTTTGAATTTTTTTTGCACTAACTCTATTTTGCAGTAAAAAAAAGTTGAGCGAGGATTGCTCGACTTTGATCTACGCAACCTGGCGTCAATTGAAGTTGAGCCCGGCGATGTGTTATACTTCAACCCATAGAAGGAGTTGACAAGAAGGCTTCGATCGACCGAAGCGGTCGATGCGAAGTGCCAGCCGCCCAAAATTCACGCCGCGCGAGTTCCAAAGCCTCCAGGGATAAAAAGTTGATGTCTGAGATCAACTACCAGGTATTATTCGTCCCCTTTGTCTGATTCTCAAACTCTTTCCCACTCTTGAGTTGGAAATAAGTTTGGGGGAATGTGGACAAAGGAGGAATATTTTATCTTTTTATTTGCTTTCAGTATTTCAATTTTTGCATGCATAAATTTTAAATTTTTTCTATTTTTGTGAGGAAGATTTTTGAATTTTGAGATAACCCGAACGAGAACTAAGACTAGAATTGGTTGATAGTTTAGTGAATTGATTGAGATTGTGATTAGATGCCTATGAATGTAGAATACCGCTTGATAGGGTTTATTTGAAACTTATACTTGCATGCTGATTGAGTTGAATTGAAATTAACTGTGGAAGAAAATTTATAACCCTTGTGTGAGAATTGAGCCTTTTTTCGTTTGATGTGAGATTCTCATGTGTGTTTCAATTTCTCTAGAACTTGCTTCTTTTCTTTGTTGAGACTGCATAGTATGCACAAGTTTAGGAAATGATCTTAGGCCGTCTTTGATAGCCCAATTACCTAAACACTGTCCCTTCACAATAAAATTATCCCTAGTAAGCCCCATTGTGCCTAACTCCATTTTTTTGTCTTGTCTATGAGATTTTTATGGAGTTATAATGGTTTTTGTCTTGTCCATAAGATTTAAGGAAGAAAAGGGTGGTTATATGTGTGATGTGGATAAGAAAGTTGTAAGTATAGTGGTGAATAAAAGATGAAAGGTTGTATAGCTCAAAAAAATTTAGAAGACTCATAAGCCCTTAGAAAAAATGTGTGTGTCAAATGTTTGCAAACTTTTGGAAGGGTATAAGAGTTTCAAGAAGAGCTAGAAGGAAAAGGGGGGGGGGGGAGGTTGTGTATTTGTTGATATATTTGAGGAGAAGGGGTAAATGAAGAGAGATGGTGGTTTGGATTAGTTGAGGATGCATACTCAATTTAATTTAGTCACTTAGCCAAAATTTCCCTACCATTCACAAAAAGCCTACGTTACAACCCATTGAAAGTCCTTTTTTATTCTAGACTTGTGTGCACATTCTAGCAGTGGAGATAGTAGAAAATTTGCAAGCCTATGGTATAAATTTATTCATCCATGTGTTGAGTGCTTTCATCTTTATCCTATACATTTGTGAGTTGATCGAAACACCTCCTGTGAGTCTTCCACTGTTAATGGATTTTTTGTCTCTTTCAAACTGCCTGTAGATAGTGAATTTTTTACCCTTGACTGTGATGGATCTTGTGAGGCATTGCACTTTAATTACATGACCTTTTGATTTCTTTCTTGCCTATTGATTGAGGACAATCAAACGTTCAAGTTTGGGGGGTTTGATAAGTTCATTATTTCACTCACTTATCTATAGTATTTCATACTATTTTATGTAGTTTTGTTGCATTTATATATATAATTCATGCATGAGTCTATTATATGTGGTGTTACGCTTGTCATGGTGCGTTTTTGCAGGATTAAGGCTAAAATTCACTGGAAAACCGTTCCGAAAGCAGTGACGTGCAAGAGTAGCAGTGAATAGTTTCTCCACCTAAAGAATTCGGGCTATTGGTGCATGGCAATGGATAGAGCTTTGAATTAGCTTTCCAACGCAACTACAATCGGGTCAATCGGAGTTCGGGAGTGAAAGTTATGGTCAAAATCGTGAGACCGCGCAGACGGGGCAGATCGACTTCGACCAACATGAGAGTCGACATCGACCGAGGTGGAAAACACGTGTGTCGAGCGACGCTGAGCCACCTCGATCGAAGTCGACTGAAATTTGGTGAAATTTGCTTAAATTGGAATCCAATCGGATTTCCAGCCCTAGATATGATATGATACACCTCCCCCACTATAAATAGGCCCTAATTTCGAGTTTTATTCATCTTTTCATTCAGTTTTGGACCTTTGAAGCATTCAACGTCCTTTATTTTCCAGCACGAGCCTTTACTTTCTTGTAAGTTATTTTGTATGCACTTTAATAATATGTTTTGTTTTGGTTTTCTATCTGCCATGAGTGACTAGAAACCCTAACGGGTTCTAGGGCAACGAATATCAATCTTATGCATATTTAATTGATTAACAATGATTTCTTGGTTTTGAATTACTATTTGAATTGATAAGATTTAGAATTAATCAGATCGAGAGATAGAATTAATTCTAGGTTTACAGTTATTTATTTAAGGACTGAAAAGTGAAAATTGATAACAGGAAAAGAATTTCAAATACAATTAACAATCTGTCCTAGGGGAAGATGACAATTGTAGGGTTTAATCTGAGGAATTATAAAAGATTGATTAGTATTGTGTTATTGAGGCCGACAAAGCATATACATTCACATACTAGTAATCTAGGATATAATTGTCCGACCAAGAAGTTATAGTACATTAAGATTTCCCACCAAAGCAAGTTAATTGATTATGTGTATTTTGATTGATAGTTCGCCCTAGGATCTGTATCTCTTTAAATCTGCTTTCAAAATCTTTAAATTTCCATTTTGTTTTTTTAAATTCCAAAACTCAAAACCCGTGTTTTCTGATAACTCAAACAATAGATTCTAGAATTATGGCTAGTACATGAAATAATTTCGTTACACAATTCCCCTGGATTCAATAACCTTAGGGTTCTTTATAAATTTATTTGCCGCTGTATCTACAATTAGTATTTAAAGTTTTACAGCGATCAACTACGCCAATGGAGGTTACAACAACAACTACCGGGCCAATCAAGGGTACAACTACAGTGCTAAAAACCACCCTGGTTTTTCCTATTCTAACCCTTCTGCAGCAGAACACCCTCCACCGGGGATAAATGTTGGTGCCGGTGGAGAAATAGTGGAGAAAAATAAATTTGTGCTAAAGGAAGTTTTGGAGAAGTTCATCAAGAATCTCGACAACAGGTTTGGCAAAGTGGAGACTAAAGTGAAGCATATGTCTATTCACATGCAGCACATGACGAAGCACCTTCAGATGCTCGATACACAACTCAGTCAGATTGCTACCACCTTGAGCACTCAACATAAGCCAGGCTAACTTCCTAATACCACAAAGATCAATCTAGAAAAGGCCAAACAAGTGAATGCAATTTCTTTGTGGTCTGGAACAAGGTACGATGGTCCAAGCATGCCCGAGGATGATTTTGGGGGCGAGGAGGATGAAATTCCTGCAGGAAATGCCTCTATTTCGATTGACACAACACCTGTGTCAGTCGACACAGAAAATCAAAGGAGAAACAGAGCAGTTAACATCGAGGACAAATCGATCGACAGGGGGGATGCAGCCGTGTCGATCGACACCCCCCTGTCGATCGACATGTAGGACAGGGAGCAATAGTCAACATGGACACAATTCAGCCGACACAGAGGCCACATGAAGCTGGAAATTCAATGAAAAAAGGTGATCCAACTCCTCCAATGTCCTTCCCTCAAAGATTTGCAAAGAAGAAGGAGGATTCCAAGTTTGCTCGGTTTGTGGAGAATCTTAAGAAGGTCAACATCAACATCCCATTGATCATGGCTCTCCGCGAGATTCCCGGCTACTTGAAGTTTTTTAGGAAGCTGATGACAGAGAAAAAGCAGCTAATAGAAGATCAAACTATTTCAATTCATGAACAATGTAGTCTTCTTTTGTAGAAACAGGTACCACCAAAGAGATTCGATCTGGGATGCTTCTCTATTCCGATCGAGATTGGGGGGACGGAGTTGAGAGATTTCCTCTGTGACACAGGAGTCAGCATTAACTTGATACCCTACTCCATTTTTCAGAAGCTGCAGATTGGCGAGATGAGGCCAACCTCAATCACTCTTTAGATGGTTGATCGCTCAATTTCTCGACCAAGGGCAGTAGTTGAAGATGTCTTAATTCGTGCTGGTCACCTTATTTTTCCTGCAAACTTTGTTGTGTTGGATATGAAGGAACAACATGGAATGTCGATGGTCCTTGGAAGAGAGTTTCTAAAGACATGTGGTGCACTAATAGACTGTCGAGGTGGGGAGATTACACTCCGAGGGAATGATGAGATGATCACCTTTGTGATCGATCAAATCCAGAAGGAAGCTGCTTGCAATCACATCTCCACCATTGATGAAGAAGCCGTTGAGATCGAATGGGAGCGCGAAAATGGGATGGCAAAATTGACAATTACATCATCCTCTTTCGAGCTTACCACTATTATTCGAGATTGGATGGTTTACATGATCGATGCAAGGGGCGGCGTGTCTGGACCTGACCACCTTGATAAAGGATCATTATCATCGAGCCACGACAATAACTAAGGCACTGAATGGGAGGTAACCCATATTTCATTTATTTTATTTACATTTTTCAATAATTTTTGAATTTCCTTGTTTCTGTTTTCTCTTATTTAAAAAAATAAAAATAATAATAATAATTTGGAGCTCTGTTTTGATCGATACATAGGGTGTCAATCGACACAGAGGCAATTGGTGGAGTACAATTTGACCCGAGCATGGAGTCGACAAGAAGGCTCTGTGTTGATCAACACAAAGTGCTAGCCGCCCCAAAATTTTGCCTTTCGCGTTCTGCAGTCTCCAAGGGATAAAAAGTTGGTGTCTGAGACCAACATTGAGGTACTCTTTCCCTCCTAGTCTGACTTTCAAACTTATTCCCTTTGTCAAGTGAATAAGTTTGAGGGGAGAAGGACTAGGAGTTGAAACTTTTTATTGCTTTCTATTTATTGCTTTTTAGTTGTTTTATTTCATGCCCTAGAAAAAAATTGCTTAGGTTTTGCATTGTTTTGAATAAAAATTGTGATTGTGTGAGTAAATTTGCGAAGCTATGAGATAACCCTAACAAGAATGTAAGATTTGAATTAATTGACTTAAGTATGCATTGATTGTAATAGTGGTTGAGTATGCCTATGAATGTAGAATACCACATACTTACTTGTTTTGAAACATACATTAGCATGATGATGATGATGATTTGATGTTTACTATGGAAGAAATTGTTGTCCCAAGTGTGAGATTTGAGCTTTTAATTTCGTTTGTGAATGTGTCTGCATTATTGAGTATCTCTAGAACTTTCTTTGTTTCTGTTTTGAGACTACTAGTGCGCACAACTTTAGAAAGTGATTTTAGGCCATCTTTGTTTAGCCTATTTATCCCATACACTGTCCTAATTGAATATTTTAAGCCTATGAATTTTCTTTCTTTGTCTATGAGTTGGAAAAGATAGGGAAATCAACTATTGTCTATGTGAGTGGGTTGGGAGTGGTTTGAGGAAGGATAAGACATTGTTAGAAGGGTGAAAACAAAAGAAAAGGTTGGGCTCTAGAAAAAGAAAAAATAGATGTTCATGTGTTTGTTAGTCCTTATAAGCTCAAATGTATATTTAAATTGTTTAAGAGCATAAAAGGATATGTGAAAAAGTTGTGAAAAAAAAGAGAAAAAAAATTGTATAAATAAAAGAGCCTTGCTTGATGATTGAATATTATAGGAGAAGGGTGGATATCAATAGATAGTGGTTTAGATTAGTTGGGAATGATCAACTCAATTGATTTTAGTCACTTGGCCAAATATTTTCCAACCTTTCACAAAAAAGTCTACATTACAACCTTGAATAAAGTCCTTTCTGATCTTAGACTTGTGTATACATATTTGCAGTGGAGATTTAGAATATTTGCAAGCCTATGGTAGAACTTGATTTTCCTGACTTGTATGATCTCATATTATCCTAAACACTTGAGTGAATGAGTGAAACACCTTGTGAGTCTCCCATAGTTAAAGATTTTTTGAATCTTTCAAAGTATTGATGTTTTGTAGATTTAAAAGTTTGAATGTGATGAATCTTGTGAGGCATTGCACTTCTCTTCTACTTGAACTTTTGATTTAATTCTTTTGTTGATTGAGGACAATCAAGTGTTTAAGTTTGGGGGGTTGATAAGCTCATATTTTGCCTCACTTAGCATATTATTTTCTTCTTCTTTTATTGCATATTTATTAGTTTTTAGTTAATAATCGAGTATGAGCCATTTGTAGAGGATAGTATGATTGTTGTGCTCAGTTTTATAGGTTTTTTAGGCTAAAAGTGAGCAAATGGTGAAAAGAGCCGAGTTACACAGAGTTGCTGCTTCGATTGACACATGGGAAGTCGACCAAGTTGGAAGACATGCCAAAATCCTGAAGCATGACTTCTGTGTCATTGATGTGGTGCATGTCGATCGACACGGAGGTCGGATATCGATCGAATGAAGACAGGAAGGGGAGGCTCGACACACATGCATGTGTGTTGATCGACACCGCCAGTGTCGATCGACATGGAGGTCAGGCATGCCGGATTGACATGGAAGAAGAAGGGAACTTGACGCGTGCATGTGTGTCGATCGAAACACTCTGTGTTGATCGACACAGAAGCCTGGAATGGAAAATTCGCCTGTTTGGGAGATTTGTGATATTTTAGCTCATTGCCTTTTGACGATCCAAATTCCTCACCTATAAATAGAACTTATTAGGCTAAAAAATAATGTCTTTAATTTTGTGTTTTTACTTTAATTTTCCAAGTTCCCTTTAGATTTTCCAGTACTCTTTAGTTTCATTGTTGCATTTTGGATTCAAGTACTTCAAGGCTCCTATTTCTTTAATGAATCAAGTAAGTTTCTTTATGTTTCTTGCAATCTTGATTTTCAATATGTTAGGCTAGAGAACTTAACAGGTTCTAGGGTTTTCTCCATCCTTTTTAGCATGTGTTAATTTGATTAATTACAAACCCTAAATAACTTAGTTCAAATTCTATGGGTTTGATTTTATTATCTATTTTCAATTGAAGGATCGAGAGATGAAAATTGGATTAGGTTTATAGTTATTAATTTGAGACCGAAAGGAGATAATTAATAATAGGAAAATAGAATTTTGATTCAATTATTTTCAGTCTCAAAAGGAAGAACCAGTTGTAGGGTTTTCAAATCTGTATTTATAATGAGATTGATTAACTTGTGTTTTTGAGACCGAGAGGAGATAATCACTAGTTAATAATCTAGGTTTTAATTGCCTAACCAAGGAGTTAATTCCAAAATATCAGATTTCCCACCTAAGTAATTATTTTGGGTTTGGATTGATTGTTTATACATGTGGAATTGGATTAGTTGATTTCCTAGAATCTGTGCTTTTCATTTATTAAATTTTATTTCAAAAAGTTATTTCTGCTTTGAAAAATAAAAACCACTTTTCAAAATTGGTTCACTCAAACAAAGAATACAAAAATTATATCCAGTACATGAGATGATTTCGTCACACTGTCCCTGTGGGTTCGACCACCTTAGGGTGTAGTTAAAATTTATTTGTCTGCTATTTTACAGCTTGTCACACCATAAAACAATATTTTCCCAATTGAGAATGAACTGAGACTTCTCACAAAGCTTTAGAACTTTCTCCAAGTTATTTAAACGTGCATCAAAATCTTCCCCAAATACTGAGAAGTCATATATGAAGATCTCTAACACATTATCTATCATTTCTGAAAATATGGCAAGCATGCAACGCTGAAAGGTTGTTGGAGCATTGCACAACCCATTCTCCTAAAAGCAAATGTCCCATAACGATAGGTAAAGATATTAAGCTCTTGTGTTCTGGGGCTATGGCAATCTGGTGATACCCTGAATACCCATCAAAGAAGTAGAAATCTTGCCCAGCTAACTTATCTAGCATATAATCTACAAATGGTAAAGGAAAGTGATCCTTCTTTGTTGCATCATTCAGCTTCCTGTAATCTATGCAGATTCTCCATCCTGTTACAGTCCTAGTTGTTATCATCTCGTTGTTTTCATTTTGGACTACTGTAACTCCTCCTTTCTTAGGGACACACTTGACCGGACTTACCCAAGAACTATCAGAAATGGGAAAAATGATCCCTGCATCTAACCATTTGATAACCTCCTTCTTTACTACTTCCTTCATGTTGGATTCAACCTCCTTTGTGGTTGACTGGAATTTTTACTCCCTTCTTCTATCAGAATCTTATGCATGCAGATTGTAGGACTTATCCCCTTAATATGAGTGATAGTCCAACCTATTGCCGCTTGTGTTTCTTGAGTAATTATAACAAGCTCTGCTCATTTTCCTTCTTTAAATTAGCAGCTATAATGACTGGCAATGTATCCGATTCACCCAAATAAGCATACTTCAAATGGGCAGGGAGAGGTTTCAAAGTTAATTCTGGAGGTTCTTCCATAGATGGCTTAGACTCCTTCATCTCTCTAGATAACATATCCAATGGCTCAAAAGGTTGCCTAACTCCCCCAAACTTTCACCCTAGATCTACCCATGTTATAGCATCATCAGGTGATTCTTCACTGTCACAATCCTTTCCAGAATGATTTTCTAATATGAATCCCTCTATTACTGAGTCAAGAGCTCCAATAGATAAACAATATTCTGAATCGTAAGGAACCTTCATGGCATTGAACAATTTAAAAGTAGCTTGCTCATCTTGTACCCTCATGATCAGTTCTCCTTTTTCTACATCAATTAAGGTCCTCCCTGTGGCAAGAAAGGGTCTTCCTAGGATGATAGGTACCTCTCTGTCTGCTTCATAATCCAAGATAATAAAATCTGCAGGGAATATGAACTTATCCACCCTCACTAGCACATCTTCTAGTTTTCCTTCAAGATGCACAGTAGATCTATCAGCAAGTTGCAGAGATATAGTTTTAGGTCTGGCTCCTCCAATGCCTAACTTTTGAAATATTGACAGTGGCATCAGATTCACACTAGCTTCTAAGTCACAAAGAGCTCTGCCTACATCTCGCCCTCTAATAGAACAAGGAATAGTAAAACTTCCTGGATCTTCGAGTTTGGCTGGAATCTGTCTTCTCAGAGGGCCACCTACTTCTTCAAAAAGTGAGACTGTTTCAAACTCCTTCAACCTCTTTTTCTTAGACAGGATGTCTTTCAAAAATTTCACATAGGTGGGCATTATCTCAAGTGTTTCTACCAATTGAACATTGATGTGAATTTGCTTCAGCATCTCCAAAAATTTATTGAACTGCTCATCTTCTTTTTGTGTTTTGAATCTGACTGGATATGGTGGAGGTGGCACATAATCATACTCATCTAAACCAGATTTCCTCTTGGTATTGGTTGCATTTCCCTCAGAATTTTCCACAACTTTCTCCACATGATCTTTTTCCATCCTTGTTTTAGGGAGCACCTCTTCATTCCCTACCAATTTTTCTTTCAATGGATCTTCTTTACTTGCAGCAGTTCCTGAACAAGATCCTTTTCCAACTTCCAGAGGTCCAAATCTCATTTCCTCAAATTGCTTTCCATTTCTTAATGTAACAACCTTGCATTGTTCTTTTCCTCTCATTGGGTTTTCAGTGTTGCTAGGCAAGGTGCCTTGTGGCCTGTTTCTCAGCTCATTAGCCAACTGTCCCATCTGCACCTCTAAATTCCTTAATGAAGAGGCCTGACTCTGAATAAGAGCATCTTGAATTTTTAAACGCACCTCATTTTGTGTCATAAACTCCTTCATCATCTCTTCAATAGATTTCTCTTGTTTAGGAGGTGGTGCCTCCAAACTCTGTTGCTGATTGGTTGACTGTTGATTGGAGCCTCTCTTATTGTAATGCTGCTCCCTTGCTGCAGCATTATGATTTCCCTGTCCAGATCAAGACGAATTTGGATGATTCCTCCATCCAATGTTATAAGTGTTTGAATAGGGGTTATTGCTCTTATGGTGTTGATTCATATTACCCAAATAACAAACTGAAGCTAGATTCGATGGATAATCCTCAAATTGGTGCACTTCCCCACAATAGATACAACTCAAAGCCACTGTAGATTCTAAAGGTACTGAGGTAACCACGGCTTGGTTGGTGTTCTTCTCCATGTTCTTCATAGTTGCTCCCAAAGTCTCCATTTGTGTTGTCAAAGCAGTGAGAGAGTCTTTTTCTAAAATACCAGCTACCTTTGGAGTTGAAATTATTGCAACTCTTGAATTTGACCAATAATAATTGTTTGTAGCAATTTTATCCAGACTCTCTCAAGCTTCATTATATGTTTTATCCAGCAGTGCTCCTCCAGCAAATGCATCCACAATCATCTTTGAATTTCCACTCAGACCATTGTAGAAAGTCTCAATCTAAATACAATAAGGTGTCCCATGATTAGGGCATCTTCTAAGCAGCTCCTTAAACCTTTCTTAGGCTTCACTAACAGATTCATCCTCCTACCTGAAAGACATGATAGTGCTTCTACATCTAGCATTTCTAGTTAGAAGGAAGTATTTCGTAGGAATGTCTCAGCTAGCTTGTTCCATGTTGTAACAGACCCTGGTGGAAAATTAGTTAACCATGTTTTAGCACTGTCCCTTAAAGAGAAGGGAAACGATCTCATCCTCAAAGCCTCTGGAGTTACTCCTTGTAACTTGAAGTTATCACAGACCTCCAGAAAAGACCTCAAATATAAATGGGGATCCTCAATAGCCATTCCCCCAAACTTTCCCAAACTCTGTAGCATTTGAAACATAATAGGCTTCAGTTCGAAATGTTATGCCTCCACATCAGGTCTAACCACTCCCGGATCAAACTCATTCAGTCTTGGAGCTATATATTGCCTTATAGCTTTGTTTCTGTCATCAGCTAAAGCTACCACATTCTCTGGATTTCCTTCTCCATTTCCTCCACCTGGTGGATTACCCTCATCCATTTTATTAACTCTCTATTTTCTTCGGTTTCTTTTGAATGTTCTCTCAATTTCTGGATCAAATGGAAATAATGTTCTCTTAACTTCCTCACTCATACACAGTTAGCATCCCTACAATTACATAAATGTTTAGTTTCCAGCAACTTCAGTCAGCTAAATATGCATGCAAAACCAAACAATATAACAACATTCAGACTTAATATCAATCACTCCCCGACAATGACGCCAAAGACTTGTTGTGTATTATGATGTGTTATAATTTAATACGCAAGTGCACGTAGTCCACAAGTAATATAGATCAAAGTCCAGATATCGTACCCAAGGGAGTGAAAGTAAGTCGTGCACGTAATATTGTTTGTAAATAAGGGTTGTGATGTTTTTCTAAACTTAAAATTTCAGAAATTCGTAAATAATAAAACCAATTAAAGCTAAAACGAGTAACAACTGTTCTTCCCAAATTATAACCATAAACACCTCAGAAATATGGTTTAACAAGGAGAGAAAACATGCTTAGGTTGTTAACTTTTGTTTATCCACTTTCCTATATGCTAGAGCATCGCCTCTGGGTCTTTTAATCTCTCTCAAGTGCATAGCAGGCTTTCACACTACTAGATTTATATCTTCTTATTAATCTTCATATGCCTATGTAAGATTTAATATTCAAATATAATAAATCAGAACATGGGTATCTTAACAAGCCTTAAGTTCTTTGTATGTCTACACAAGAATCAAGGTTGATTATATTTCCTAAGCCTAGGTCTCCTTTCGGTATCCCTAGGTGAGATATTATTTCCCACTATCGTGTTCAAGGAATCAAATAAACAAAAATCATAATCAAACACCAGTTTTGAGGCAAGAACAGACTTTAAAATATATTCAAGTAGATAAACGAGTCAACAACCCAAGCATAAAGAGTTTAGTTCATATTCGAAAATAGAAAATAGAAAATGGTCATCAAGTTCATCTTCCTAACCATTCTCTAACACAAAATACTTGTTTAAAATCAAAATAAAAATCAAGACAAATCCTTGATTCCATGGTTTTCAGCTCCAACTTCGCACGAACTCCTTGCTTCTCTTGCCCGCTCTCCCTCTCTCAAAATGTGTCCATGTGTGTGTATACTATATCTCCCTTGCCAAAATATCTTCCCCTTGCCAAAATATCTTCCCCTTTTCAGCTTAACTCCATCTCTGCTCTATACGTGGCCTTCCAGCTCTGGCGGCTCACACGGTTAACACCTGTCCAGCTTTTGAGACATAATCTGAAAAGTGTAAAGATCATGTATGCAAGTGGTCCCAGGATTGCTTTCTCAGAATGTAATCCATGCAGTTCTTATGTTGCAGCGATACTTCCTCTCGGCATGCTTTCGCTAGGCTCCAACATAATAAAACCCGTGGCAACACTTAAACAATTCTTTGCAAAAACTCATAAATTAAACTAAACACCACCAAATAGATGAAGATAAGACACATCAACTAATTAACTTAAATTTTACTAATTATCCTATTTAATTGACCTAATCCTAGACATATTTAACCTAATTAGAGTAGAAATAATAACTCTTTACGAGAGTTATCACTACATTTCAGATGATGAGGCCGTGGAGGAAGCATTCCTAGTGCTGATGGCCAAGCTTGGAGAAGAAGAAGGAACACCTGAACCAGAAGAAGAAGGAACTAAAGCTGAGTTGCAAATCCCGATACACATTTCCAACTCAGTTTCAGTTCCTATAGCATGCATTGAAGAGGACTCTGAATCTTATTGCTCAGATTCAGAGGATGTTACCCTCAAAGTTTTAAATAAATAATTTTCTAAATTTTATGAATTAAAAAATGTTTTGGCCGGCAAGAATGCTTCACTGAAACTTAAAGTTTCCAAACTGACTAAGGAGATCCAAGAATCAAAGTCAGTAAGTGATGAGCTAGCCAAACTTAAAGAAGAGCATTCTACATTACTTCAATCTTTTAAATCTCTTTCTGAAGAATGTGAATCTCAAAAACTGAAAATAGCTAGTGATCAAAAACTTATATGTTCACTTTATACTAGCACTAGCAAAGTTTCAGAAGCCCTGAGTTTACAAAGATATCCATTATATAAGTCAGGACTAGGTTTTTCAGAAAACAATTTGAGCAATCATGCATCAACTTCTGAAACTAGAAATATTTCTAATCATCACTTTAAGAAGGATTCTAATTTAGAAGTCAAGCTGTTAGGTAGAGGAGCAGTCAGTATGGACAGAGACTCCTTAGTAGCCAATCAGGTCAAAGGGGGAAAGTCAGTTTCGAAACTTACTCCAATACCCAAGCTTAAAAACAATTTGATCCTTAAGTCAAATAAACATGAGATGAAGCCCGTTATACCTAAGAAGTGGGTGAAGTAGAATGTTCCTATTTTGAAAGATTTTTAATTTATATTGTATTATAAGTATTTTTATGGTTGTACAATGTTTGTTTTGTGTAACTTGTTATTGTATTTTAATTAATGTGATTTTTTTTAATTTTAATGTTCCTTATTATTAATGTAATTTTAATTAAAGTGATTTTAATTTATGTTTTATTAATATTATTTTTATTACATTTAATTATTTAAAAGACAGTTGAATAAAAAAAAATTGTGAAGTAGTGCAACATAGTGCTACGCTGAAAATTAAGCAGTTTTGTGCACCTTCAGCAATTGTGGCACGGAGTTTGGAGTGGACGGTAGGCTGCTGGAGACGGAAGCTTCGCAATTGATGCGTAACAATTTTTGGATTAAAATAACAGTAAATATCATGACGCGACTTGGCTGAACAATCTATAGGACATTCAATCTCACTTGACAGCATGTGATTGAATCCTATATAGATAAATACATACATTTTATATATTATAAATAAATAAATAAATAAATAAAATAAATATTATATTAAAAATCATAATTTTTGTCTCTATAAAATGAATTCAATATTCATGAATCATTCATTTTCATTCATAATTAAAATTTCTATTTTCTCTAATATTTCTTCTTTTTAATATCTAGTTATGGATAAAATGATTCCAATTAGTTCTTCATTTCCCAAAATTATTCAAGCTAACAAGATTATCCAATCTTCTAAAATTATTCAAACTATCAAAATTCGCAACAATTTTCAAATGTTGAATACGGTGATACTAGGAGCTCACATAACGTATTATTATTATTACTGAAGAATCTATCACATTAGATAAAGATTAAATGATTTTTAAATAATTAAATAATGAAGATTTAAAACCTTATAAAAAGATTATAAATTTGTTCATATAAGTTTAATTCAAGTTGCTTTTAAACCTTTGACATTAGATAATCTTCCTGAGAGCTTTATAGTTGTTCTAAGGGATGGAAGAAATTTAAATTATAAAAAATCACTAATGGGTGTTATTAGATCTTCTTTGGCCAAAGGATTAGTTTATATTGATGTTTATCCAAATTTACAATTATCTTTATCTGATAAAAATATTTTAAATGTTATAACATTAAATGTTAAAACTATTGGTTATGATTATAAACCAGAAACATAAGTTATGTACGTCTGTTATAGAATTTATTATAAGCCATTATTTACTCTTAATCCTAATTGCAAAAGGGTTGATAAAATGGTTAATGAGACAATTCTAATAGAAGCAAACTTTAGCAATGCTAAAATAACTACTAGAAGACCTATAAAATGGGATGAAATAGAACTCCCTAATGATTGGCAAATTGAACAAGCCATTCCTCCTAAACCAATAGAACAATCAAATTTGTTAGTTGTTTATCAAGGAAATGATGGTCTTGTAAAATTAAAATTTGAAAATCAAAAAATGTAACTAGGAAGTTCTAGTACAAGATCTTATATCTCTCCTCTTGATTATCAAGTAGAATTTCCTCCAACTATCCCTTCTAGCGCTAGTACTTCTTGTATAAAAGAAGAAATTTCAGATATCTCTGAAGAGAAAGAAAGAATAATGATGAATAAAAGAAATATTGTTAAACCAATAAATATTGTTACTCGTAATATGAGTGAGACGAAAATTATACTGTCAGAAATGGATTTTAATTTTTAATGATTAACCAAAAAATCGATTTTAATCCTGGTTCTTATGCCAGAAGCATAATAAATAAAGAATTTATGGATTCTAAATGGAATGATTTTAGAAAATGGTTCCATGAAAGCATTTCAGAAAATGAAAAAATAAATTTTAGAAATGAGTTTTATGAATTATGCAAAATTCAAAATAATTTAACACCTTTTGTACCTTGGTTTACTCAAACCCATATGAATTATATTTCACTATGGAAAGAAAATATAATATTATTGGCGGAAGAGTTTTGACTGCAAAATATCCTCCACAACAATCTTTTTCAATGAAAAAAGATGATACAATAATAAATTTTATGCCCTTTACAAAATTAATAGAAGATGGTAAATTACCAACTATTTATAAAAATATTAATGTTGCTGATATAATTTAGTGCCCGAGTATAACACAATGGTGTCAAAGACAGTAAAACACAAAAGTTTGACACACGCAAAACAGAGTATTTTAACACACGCGGAAGCTAAAGAGTTTGACACAGCGAAATTAATTGTTCGAATGTTTATAAATTATGAACCCTCGAGAGCCTCACGGCAAAATAGTTTTCACTTATTCAAAACAAGGTTTTTACAAGTGAAGAACAAAATACTAAACAAGATAGAAATTTTCCTAAGTTCACTCCATAGTAAAATTCCTACGAAAAGCAATCAAACACAAGAAACACACGATACAACCCAAATGTTCCTCCACCGTAGGATTCACTCTCCGGAGATGGATTCCACACCTCGATTGCAGACTTCGTGCGCTTGATGAATGATGGAAGAAGGACGATTCAGCCTAGAGCTTGTATGATTATGTGTTTCACCTCTGATCCGCACCTTCTCTAGTCTTCCTCGTCTCGAATATATAGAACTTGGAGCACACGAGCACTTCTCCCACTACTTGGTAATGGATCGTGTCTTCTTCCACGTCTTTACCTGTTCATACACCAAAAATGAACTCCCACTAACTCACGTGGGGATTAGATAAAGATGTAGAGGTGCTCCCTATTATTTAGGAACTAAAATTTCAACCTAGAGTAATAATATAAACTATATAATAAATAAGATATAATTAATAGGCATAATATATACAAATCCTAATAAATAGGACCAGTAAAAACGTCATTAAACGGATAAATATAAGTTTCCTAAAATGTAGGAATTAGTTGCAACAAACAGATTCGGAACTTTGACATTCAAGAGTCAAAGTTGTAAGCATATAAGGTTTGACACTAACCTGTTAATGCGAGTAAGTTTGACAACCGTGTGTCAAACTTACATATTCGCATTTTCGTACTTCACAATCTGCCCCTTAAGCTTATCCTACCTGTTTTCATTCCATATGGATCATCCATAACAAAATAGCATTCATTGCCATAAAAATATGGTGCAACCATAATAAAATCAATAAAGGAAATGGATCAACCATAAGCAAAAACGATCATTGCATAAGCAAAACAAATGATTACAGGGATTGTAATAAACTCCCCCTGAATCATAAACTATTCAGCAACAAAGAAACATTAAAGGGAAATTGTTTTTCAGAACTGAAATTTCAAATAAACAGGCAGCAGGGGTCAGAGTCCAGCAGCATCCACCATCTTCCATCTTCAGCACCACGTCTCCCCCTAAATGGAAGCAGGTTGGAAAGCTTACTCCAGATCCTGAAGTAGCTTTAAGGCCTGTTTGAGGAGACTCTTGGCCTGTCTGATCTTAGAAGAGCTAGCATCCACTTCTTCGTCCGCTGAAATGTCACTCGGAGCATACGGCAAGTCTTTGACCCTTGAATCTCCTTTCCTAGTCAGAGATTGCTCGAAGACCAGGGGAATAGGATTAGACTGCAACTCTTCGTCCAACGGAGTGACTCCTTGAGACAAAATGAGCGCATGGAGAAGGCAAGGATGCGGCAGGTAGGTGGAGTCGGCTTTGGTGACTGCACGGAAGATGTTAGTGAAAACAACTTGGCCAAAGTTGAATGGAAGACCGTAGCCCACTCTGTAGAGGAACTCGGCTTGCTCCTTTGAAAGCACGGAGAGATTCTTGTTTGGCATCCAGTTGTGAACACTGATCTTGAACAGGGCAACATACTTCCATGTCAAAGAAGAGACAGGAAGCTTGGTCACCCATGCCTTTGTCTTCCCACCCGTGAGCTCAGCAGCCATCTCATTATCTGCAGACTTTGACAACCCTTCGATTTTGACAGACTTTAACCCCAGGAAATTGTTTATGGTATCAGGGTCAAACTTAATAATTTTCCCCCGTACAAACGACTTCCCAAACTTAGGTTTCCCAGTATGAAAGACCTCATCCTTCAACATATTGGCAAAAAATTCCAAAACCAAAGACGGGCTAAAGGCAGAAAAATCAGTCACAATTTTAAGAAGACCCCTTCTCCTAAGCAGAATGTCTAACCCAAACTTAGTAAACATATCAGAATCCATCAATTTCTCCATTTTGAACTCCCTCTTAGAATAAAGCCCCTTAAGTGTTTTAGCATAGCAATGATAATACTTAACGGAGTATGATCGGCTAGCATCATAATCAGAGTTATCTTCATCAGAGGAGGACTGAGTACCTTTTCCTTTCGGGGGAGTAGGCTCCAGGGACTCAGATTATTCAACCTTTGGCCTTTTGGATCGTTTGACCTCAGATCGTTCAGGAGAGACGGATTTAGCTGGGCATTTGGTAGACTTTAACACAGATTTCTTTGGCTTCGGTCTGGGCTTCTTGACAGAAGTAGCTGCTTCGGTTTTCTTTTTCTTCTTCGCTGGCTGGTCTCCACTGGAATCAGCATGCTCCTCAGACTGCTCGGTGGCTTGAGGTTCCGCCTGGAAGTCCTCATCGTCAGAGTTGTCGGATTCGAAGTCTGACATGACGGTGTCAGACTTTTGGGACTGCTCCGGCAGATCGTCATCTTTGGTGAAGACATGGGGGGTGTCAGTCAGACTCCGTTGAAACTTTCTTGGCTTCACTTTCTTCCGGCGGGTGGCAGCATGCTTTTGGTACTTCTTCTTCACCGTTTCTTCGAAAATCCTTTCGGATCTCCGTTCTGGCATCTTTCCCTCGAGTTGTTGGACGGCGTCAGAGATGAGCTTTAGTTTCCCCGGTTCTTCAGCAATAATGGGGAAACCTTCTTGTCCAGGAAGAGCATACCGAAGTGGTGGCTCATGAATGACTTCAGTTGGGTTAGCTCCAACTGCAGAGATAGGCAGATCTTCAAAAGATTTAGAAGGAGGATCAGAGGAATCTGGTTGAAGGTCGGGTTCCCGCAAGATTTGCTCTGTTTCTTCGTCAAATGCCTTGTCTGACTCCTCAATTGAAAGCTCGGTAGGTGGGTTAGGGTTTTCAGTTTTTGATGGAGAGGAGTGAGAGGCGACGGTAGGTTCCTTTGCAGATGGCTCAGAAGGGTGAGAGGTTGAGGGTTCGGTGATTAGTGGAGGAGTGGGTTCGGTGGCACTGGTTGGTGGAGTTAATTCAGTGGTGGTCGGCGGTGTGGTGACGGTTTCAGAGATAGGAGTCGGAGTGGTTCCTTCGACGATGGGTTGAGAGGAGGAAGCTTGAGATGCTTTCTCCATTTGGCTCTCAAGAAGGCGTTGGAGGATCTTGGCTCCGTCCGGCGAGGATAGGGTTTTGGCAAGAAGGTCTTGGATGTTTTTGTCGGCCATGGTGAGTTTTTGGAGTGAGTTGAGGAGGTTCAGAGAGAGAGAGAGAGGGTGATAGAATGTGAGGGGTTGTGTGAGACGTGGGAGAGAGAGTGAGAATTGAAAGGTTTGTGGTGAAGGAGGTGCTTTGAGAGGCGTGAGGGAGTGATGTGACAAGGCTGCTGCAAAATACTTAAGTAGGGGGTGAGGTGTATAATAAACTTAACAAAATCGAAAATAAAGGGATTCAAATTTAAAATCAAACATAATGAGAAAAATATCTAAAACAAATTCCTAAAACTTAGGCAAATACCAATTTAAATCGGACTAGGTTTAATTAGGATTTAAAAACCATAAAATTCGCAACAACTTAAAACAAATTTGCAGAATAAAAGATAAGCTCGAAAAGATTCAAATTATGATGACTGCTACCAGGTTTGATATTGAGGTGTCAAAGTTACAAAGTGTCGTTAAAAAGCAATCTCATTATTCCTTCCACAAAGATTTTGTGCCTAATCACATCCAATCTTTAGTACTAAATGAGATAAAGAAAAATCAGCCCATTTATTTTCCAAATAAATTTTGATTCCACATGGTCAGAGTTCTAACAACGTGTTGTCCATAGTACTTTCAGTTAACTTGAAATTAAATAGGGCAAAATCACCATGTTTTACAACTTTGAGATCTCACACTTGTATCTCTTAGTTTTATAACATGAAAAAGTATAATCGACAAAGGAACAAACTTTGACAGTGTACAAACTTTAACATCACACTGTCAAAGTTTAGACAGCAGTCACACATAGTCAAATCATTCAGTAGGAGGGTTACACATCCCTAGAGATTTTCTCAAGTATGAGAATCTCTCAAAGTCAAGAGCTTTACTAAAAATATATGCTAATTGTTCTTTCGTTGTCACAAACTTTAAAGTGATTAAACCTTTTTCAACCAAGTCACGAATAAAATGGTGTCTAATATCAATGTGCTTGGTACGTGAGTGTTGAATAGGATTTTTAGCAATTTCTATTGCACTAGCATTGTCACACAAGAGAGTCAGAGTTTCAGAGGGCAAACCATAGTCTTCTAGCATTTGTCTCATCCATAAGAGTTGAGTGCATCCACTAGCTGCTGAAATGTATTCAGCTTCAGCCATTGATAGTGAGATGCAGTTTTGTTTCTTGCTAGACCATGACACCAAGTTTGCACCTACAAGAAATCCACCTCCACTTGTGCTCTTCCTGTCATCCACATCACCTGCCCAGTCCGCGTCACTATACCCTGTAATGTCAGAGCCAGACTATTTTGTATACCAGATACCCAAATTAGGAGTGCCAGAGATATATCTAATTATCCTTTTAACAGCTTTTAAGTGTGACTCCTTGGGGTCAGACTGGTACCTTGCACATACACCTACACTGAATAAAATATCAGGACGACTGGCAGAGAGATATAAGAGACTTCCAATCATGCTACGATAAAGAGTAGGATCGACTTTGACACCTGAATTGTCTCTACATAGCTTATCACTACTACCCATAGGAGTTTTCATATGTTTAACACTCTCAAGTCCAAATCTCTTAACTAATCCTAATGCATATTTTGACTGGGAAATAAATACACCATCCTTACGTTGCATAATTTGCAAACCTAAAAAATAATTTAATTCACCTACCATACTCATCTGAAATGTGTTAGACATACTGGTGACAAACTCATCTACCAGTTTGACATCAGAAGCACCAAAAACTATGTCATCCACGTAAATTTGTGCTATAATGAAATCATTTTCTAAATGTTTAACAAAGAGGGTTTTGTCGGCATTACCTCTTACAAAATTTAAATCCAATAGAAAATCAGTTAGTCGGGCATACCATGCACGAGGAGCTTGCTTCAAACCATATAGGGCCTTTTTAAGCCTCTAAACATGATCCGGCTTTGACACATCTTCGAACCCCTTAGGTTGTTCAACATAAGCTTCCTCTTCAAGGATCCCGTTCAAAAATGCACTTTTGACATCCATTTGATAAAGTGAAAAATCTGCAGCACAAGCAATAGCAATCAAAAGTCGGATTGATTCTAATCTTGCCACAGGAGCAAACGTTTCGTCGAAGTTAATGCCCTCAACTTGCGTATACCCTGAGCAACCAATCTAGATTTATTCCTCATGACGTTGCCCTTTTCATCGGTTTTATTCTTGAAAATCCATTTGGTTCCTATCACATTCTTGTCACTCGGCCTCGGAACTAATTCCCACACATCATTATACTCAAATTGGCTGAGTTCCTCTTGCATGGACTTAATCCAAAATTCATCTGCAAGAGCATCTTTAACATTCTTTGGTTCAAACAAAGATAAATAACAAGCAGAATGCAGAAGATTAAACCTTGACGATAGACACACAGATCTGACCATCTCACGGTAGTTGACAGGATCCTTCATCCTGGTTTGGACTCCCTCTGTCATATTCCCGATTACCTGAGGCTTGGGATGATCCTTCCTTATTCTGAGAGGAGGGTCCCTTCTGTCAAGGTTTGACACTGGTGTGTCAGAGTGGTCTTCTGTGTCAGAGCTTGGTGAAGTATGACTCGTGGACGGCTGATCACTGGAGGACTTTTCACTGGAAGAAGATTCTTCAGAACATTCAATTAGATGGGAAGCATCTAATTCGTCCACCTTCTCATGCAGTGATCCCGCCTCGTCAAACACAATATTGACTGACTCTTGTATGGTTTGAGTGTTAAGATTGTACACACGATAAGCTCTACTGTTGCTAGCATACCCAAGGAATAGGGCTTTACTGCTTCTTGTATCCAATTTTGTAAGGTATTCCCTGTCATTCAGCACAAAGCAAAGGCAACCAAAAACATGTAAGTATTTAAGATTAGGTTTCTTACCATTTAGAATCTCGTATGGAGTGGTCTTTGTTCCGGGATGAAGATACACTCTATTGATCAGATGGCACGCAGTCTTGACCGCTTCAGCCCATAGTCTTTTGGATAGGTTTTTTGAGTTTAACATAACTCTAACCATTTCCTGGAGCGTCCTATTCTTCCTTTCAACCACACCGTTTTGTTGTGGTGTCTTGGGTGCTGAGTACTCATGAGAGATTCCCTTTCTTTCACAAAATTCATTAAAGCTTTCATTCTCAAACTCTCTTCCATGATCAGTTCGGATTCGTATGACACTGGAGTGATAGAGTTTCTTGAACTTTTTGTACAGCTTTTTGAAGTGATCAAAGGCTTCAGATTTTTTTCGCAAGAATTCCACCCAAGTAAACCTTGAAAAATCATCAGTGCCTACTAACACATATTTCTTTCGACCTATACTTTCCACTTCAATAGGTCCCATCAAATCCATGTGAAGTAATTCAAAGCATGTGCTGGTGTTAACTGAATCAGTAATAGGGTGAGAAGCACGTACCTGCTTACCTTTTGTACATGGATCACATACTTTGTCAGGGTCAAATTTTAGGCTAGGAACACCTTTGACTGCATCAGCCTTCAGAAGTTTCTGAATGCAATGGGTACTTGCATGTCCCATTTTCTGGTGCCATAGTTAAGCTTCGTCAGGCTTTGACACCAGGCATCTTCCTTCTTGTTCAGCTTGATAGCAGTTATCTGAGGATCTACTGCCAAACATAACACATCTGTTAGTTTTATCGTATACCTCACACACATCCTAGTCAAATTTGACAACCATCCCATCATCGCACAGTTGACTTATGCTGATCAGGTTGGCTGTCAGACCTTCCACATACAACACATGTTGAAGTTTTGGAAAGTCTGGCACATTCAAAGTTCCTTTGCCTATAATTCTTCCTTTAGCTCCTCCTCCATATGTAACAGAACCACCACAAATCACTGAGTAGTCCGACAGACATGTTCGATCGCCTGTCATGTGTCTGGAGCAGCCACTGTCAAAGTACCATGTACCTGCAATGTTAGTTTTCAAAGAAGTGTAAACTACGAAGCAGTTTGAACCTGATTTCTGGTTTTCATCTGCAATTCTTTTCCTGCAAAAAGGCTTGATGTGACCTGCCTTGTTGCAGTAATGACACACATACTTCTTTAATTTTTCTTTCTCGTTTGACACTCTGGTGTCAGATTCCCTCTTTGTGAATTTGATTAGGTTCTGGGAGTAAAAAAAACTAGAACTCGGAGTAGATTGATCGACGTATCCTAGTCCACTTCCATCAGAGGTTTTGGTGGCAAGGATCTCATCTAGAGTGTCACGTCCATGATTGATTTTGTCAAAGACAGAGTCAGCTTCCTTCAGCTTCTCTTTGAGATGGCTGACTTCTTTGTCCCTTCTAGTGAGAAGGACTTCTAATCTTATGAGCTGTCTCCTAATGGACTGATTCTCCTCTTTTAGTCTTTCAATATCCTGTCCTTGTTCTTCACATCGTTTATCCACAATGTTAAAGAGATCACTCACTTTCTCCATTTCTTCTGGAGAAGAGACAAAATTTCCTTCTTCCTCATTGCTTTGACCTGAAACATACTCAGACATTGACACGTCAGAGTTAGATGCATTGTGCCGGTTGTTTGTGTCACCACATGGCACAATAGAGAGATCTCTTGCATCTTCTTTCTCCTCAGGCTCTTCAGTGTTGTCCATCTCCATCAAATCATCTTCATTGAGCTCCTCAATCCTAACATATAACACAACTTGCTCATCCTCATCCACATCAGTGTCAGAGTCTTCACTCAGGGTGGTGTTAAAGTTTAACTTCTTTCTTCTTAGAACAGTAGGACATTCGTTAGCAAAATGACCCATTCCAGAACACCCATGACACTTGACATTATCAAAAGTAGAACTTTCAGAAAAAGGATTAATACCATTTTTGGCATATATATCACTCTTACGTGAGGATATGGTTGAGTTACTTGAGGCGCTTGAAGGCACGGAGGTTGTAGTCTTGAATCTATTTGAGTTGGATTCACCTTTTCCTTTCTTCACAGATCTCATGAATTTGTTGAACTTTTTCGTCAGGAGTACTAGATTCGGCTGTTCCTCATCTAGCAATTCATCATCTGACACTTCGAGGTCAAACTTTAAAGAACTTAACATCTTATCGGCTGGTTCTTTTCCAGCACGAAGAGCAATGCCTTTGCCCCTGTAGACCTGTTTTTGTTCATTCAAATTCATTTCGAAAGTGGTAAGAATGCTTACCAATTCACCAATTTCCAGCTTTTCCAAATCTCTAGCCTCTTCAATGGCAGAAATCTTGTGATTGAATCTTTCAGGTAGAGTCCTAAGCATCTTGCTGGCAAGTCTTTCATTGCTAATCGGTTCTTCAAGTGCGAGAGCTTCATTCGCCATGGTCACCATCTTCTCAAAGTATTCGGTGATGTTCTCATCCTCAACCATACGGAGATTCTCAAATTTGGTAGTAAGAAGTCTCATTTTGGTCTTACGCACACTTGCTGACCCCTCACACTTGGCTTGAAGGATAAGCCAGGCTTCTTTTGCTTCCAAGCAACTTGAAATTAACCTAGCACAACCAATATCAACAGACATAAAAATTGCATTAAGAGCTTTAGCATTGCAGTTTGACAATATCCGTTCCTCATTTGTCCATTTTCCTTCTTCTTTTGGAATCATGACAGTCTTCGTTGCATCTTCAGGATCTGGAATTTCTTCCTTCGGAGGTGTCCATCCTTCCAGCAACGTAGCCGAAGCTCTTTCATCAACAGCTTTGATGTAAATTCGCATACGGGTTTTCCACATGTTGTAGTTGATCCCATTACTATCCAACACGGGAGGACGGGCTGGCACACTAGACATATCCATCGTGAAAAACTGCAGTCAGGAAAGAAACTACTTAGTCCGTCAAGTAGAGGCTCTTGACGCCAATTGATATAATTTAGTGCCCGATTTTAACACAATGGTGTCAAAGACAGTAAAACTCAAAAGTTTGACACACGCAAAACAGAGTATTTTAACACACGCGGAAGCTAAAGAGTTTGACACAGCAAAATTAATTGTTCGAAGGTTTATAAATTATAAACCCTCGAGAGCCTCAAGGCAAAATAGTTTTCACTTATTCAAAACAAGGTTTTTACAAGTGAAG